>CM057459.1:1128055000-1128590000 GCA_016271365.2 Neoceratodus forsteri | reverse complement strand
ACAGGATGAGATGCCAGGGAAGAGCCCTTCCCTACTGACAGGAATGCAGACATGGCTGCTAAGTGAACTTCTAAAGTTGCTGTCCTAAGGCCTAGGCCATTAAGGTGAACCAGATAATCCAAAACAGTAGCAATGCCAGCAGCATCTGGTACAATATCCTTGTGGGAACACCAAATGCTGAATCTTTTCCATTTGGAATTATAAGTTTTTCTGGTAGAAGGTTTTCCTAGAAACCTTAACAATGCCCAAAAATCCCTGAGAAAAGAGCAGGCCTTGAGATTGGGGTACCAGATTCTCCCCTGAGAGGAGGTTAGGAGATTGTGTCTCTTGGGAAGAGACAGGGGGAGTGAAACTGCTAAGGACAACAACAGAGGGTACCAAGGTTGTCTGGCCCAATCTGGAGCCACTAGGATCACTGTGAAGGGTTGTGACCTGATCCTGACTAGAACCCTGAACAACGGGGAAAGGGAGAAAAGGTATAATGGAACCTGCCTTCCCAATCCAATACAAGAGGATCCAGAGGGACAGTCCCTAGGACTGGAGATCTGCAGCAGAACATGGGAAGTTGGTGACTGTCTGGGGCTGTGAAGAGATGCATCTCTGGAGTGCCCCACCTGTTGAAAATTACTTTCAGGATGAGAGGATCCGAGGCCCATTCATGATGGCCCTGGGAGATTCTGCTCAGAGCATCTGCTAGCAAACTGTCCTTCCCTGGAAGGTGGACTGCCATTAGGGAAGTTTGAAGGGAGCAGGCCAGAGTCCAAACTTTCATGGCCTCCGTGCACAAGGGCGTGAAATGAGTGCCTCTTTGCTTATTGATATACCACATGGTAGTGGTGTTGTCGATCCTGACCTGACCACCTTGTCCTTTACTGAGTCCAAGAAAGCCTGAAGGGCTAGGAATACTGCCTTGAGTTCCAGAAGATTGATATGAAGGAGATACTCTTGTGGAGACCAAACACCCTGAGCTGTGAGGGCTCCCAGATGGGCTTGACAGCCCGGGAGAGAAGCATCTGTAGTTAGAACCACTGAAGGAGTTTGACTGAGGAATAGGACACCCTGTCTGAGATTGTCCTGATCCAGCCACCACTGGAGAGCTTGGACCAGAGTCTGAGTTACTGGAACCAATTTGTAAGAGAATCTTTTTTCTGAGACCAAAAAGACCTTAGGTGGAACGGAATGTCCCTCATCTGGAACCTGGCTCCTTGTACCACTGCAGTGGAAGCTGCCATGTGGCCTAGGAGCTGAAGAAAGTGTCTTGCTGGACAGGAAACCAGAAGCTGAAATGAGGAAGTGAGATTTGCAAGGGCCTTTACCCTTCCTAATGGAAGGAAGGAATTTGCTTGAACAGTATCTAACTCTATCCCTATGAAAGTGAGGAGTTTTACTGGTTCGAGAACTGACTTTGGCAGACTGAGAAGGAATCCCAGAGAACTGAGCAAGTCTTGAGTGACTTGTAGATCTGACGTGACCTGGTCGGAGGACTGACCTACAATGAGCCAGTTGTCCTGGTATGGGAAAAGAGAAATCCCCTTCCTTCTGAGAAAGGCCACTACTACTGCAAGGCACTTTGTAAACACTCATGGAGCCGATGTTAGGCCGAAGGGCATGGCTCTGAACTGATAATGGCCTGAAGGCAACTGCGGGAGCACCTGATAGGAATGTGGAAATAGGCATCCTTGAGGTCCAGGGACGCTAGCCAATCCCCTGGCCTTAGAGAAGGAAGAATTATTCCCAGAGTCACCATTTTGAATTTTTGTTTTGCGATGTGTTTGTTCAAATACCTTAAGTCTAGTATGGGTCGCCACTCCTGTCTTTTTTGGGGTAAGGAAATATCTGGAGTACAGACCTTTGCTCCTGTGTTGAGTAGGAACTCTCGCTACAGAACTAAAGGGTAAACAGGGAGTAAAGGATGCACTGTGGGTCCCCTAGAAACTGGAAATGGCTCCACAATCCACACAGGGATGTATACAGACCCCCCTTCTCAGGGGGAGGAAATGGACAAGGAAATGATAGAAGGCATCCTTGGGATGGCAGAGAAAGGGGAGATATTGCTGAAGGGGGACCTGAATATGCCAGATGTTGACTGGAGCACCTTTGCTGCAGCCACATCCAAGAGTAGGGAGGCAGTATAGCACAGTGGTCTAAGGCTCTGAGATGCAAATTTGGCGACATCCAGCAGCCCAGACCTGGGTTTGAATCCCACAGCTTCCACATGCATACTGTGTGACCCTGAGCAAGTCACTTAACTTACTTGTGCTCCCAGGTCGCACCTGGAAACAAGCTCCGGCTTAGTGTGCTTTTCCTGGTTAAACAGTTTCCCCTTTCCCTCGATTCCCTGCAAGGGACATGCCTCAGACAGCTAGTTTTGGAACCCACTTGGGAGAGAGCAATCTTAGACCTAGTACGCTCAAATGGAGACGGAGAGAGGATCTCTGATCTTGAAGTGGGTAGCCATCTGGGAACAAGCGACCACCAAACAGTGTGGTTCACGATAAACTTAGCTGTAGAATCAAGCCACACAAAAGTGAAGGTACTGGACTTCAGGAGGGCTGATTTTGTCAAAATGGGAGAGCGCCTCAGAAAAGCACTAGCAAACGGGCAAGAAGGCGGGGTGCAGCAACAATGGGGAAACATCAAAACCGTCATCACAGAGGTAACAAGCCTTTGTGTAAAGCAAATAAATCAAAATGAAAGAAAAAAACGCTATGGTTCTCAGTAGAAGTGGCGGGGAAGGTAAGGGAGAAAAAGACAGCATTCAGGAAGTATAAGGAAACACAGAAGGAGCAGGACAGAGAACTGTACCAGTTAAAGCAGAAGAAAACAGGTAAGGCAGTCAGAATAACAAAGGCCCAAACCAAGGAAAAGATAGCCAACTCAGTTAAGAAGGGGGATAAAACCTTTTATAGGTACATTAGGAAGCAAAGAAAGACTAAGGCAGGGATACTGAAGCTGAACAAAGAGGAAGGTGGGTGGGCAGAAAGAGACAGTAAAAAAGCAGGGATTCTGAACAAATACTTCTGCTCAGTATTCACAATGGAAAAGCAGGGGGAAATACCTAATCCAGACAATAGAAGCACTCTGGATAGGGGGGTTGCTATTAGTCCTTTCACAGAAGAAAGGGTTCTGAAATTCTCCCCAAGGATTTGTCTCCTGGGCGATTTCTCCAGGATCCCAGTTCTTGCTTGGAGGTTCCACATGGCCTTAATATCCATGTCAGTTAAGAAACTGGTACTAAAGCACTGGAAGGATAGTGAAAATATCTTATACCAAATGGCTGAGAGAATTTACTAGCTAATCTTAGAACAGAGAAATCTATAGCTAGTCTCCGGAATACCACAACTAAATGGAATAATTTGCAAACTCTTCACTCCCTATAATCTGTCTAATTTTGTATGCCCGACTATTAATTCTGGTGATATATGCTTGTTCATTCCGTACACGATCTAGAGGAGGGAGGTGGGGGGACGCACCAATCTGTGTGTTATGCTTTGTTGATACTTTTCATTATCCATGGTGTACTTGGTATGTATAAAAAGTTAATAAATTTTGAATTGAAAAACAAAGGGTTCTAAAAGAACTCTTAAAACTGAAGGTGGATGAAGAAATGGGGCCTGATGGGATTCACCCCAGAATTCTAAAAGAACTAAGGTAAGAACTATTAACACCACTGACTACCCTTTTTAATAACTCATGGGAGGATGGGGTAGTACCTGAGAACTGGAAGAGGGCTGATGTGATTCCCCTTCACAGAAGTGGGAGCAAGACAGAGGCAGGAAACTACAGACCTGTCAGTTGGACCTCAGTGGTAGGGAAAATGATGGAATCACTTCTGAAGGCAAGAACTGTTGAGTACCTAGAGGCCAGTGGGGCACAGGACCCAAGGCAGCATGGATTCACAGCGGCAAGGTCATGTCAGAAAAATCTAATTGATTTCTTTGACTGGGTGACCAAAGCAGTAGACCAGGGAGGGTCTGTGGACATGGGCTACCTAGACGTTAGCAAGGCATTTGACACAGTCCTGTACAAAAGATTAATAAACAAATTAGCCAGCCTGTGAGTGTGTCCCACGGTGGTAGCCTGGGTAAAACACTGGTTGGACAACAGGACACAGCGGGTAATAGTAAATGGAGTCCACAGTGAAGAAAGGAGGGTTACTAGTGGGGTATCGCAGGGTTCAGTATTGGGGCCAGTCCTTTTTAATGTCTTTATAAGTGACATTGTAGAGGGACTGGAAGAGAAAGTATGTCTCTTTGCAGGTGACACAAAGATCTGCAACAGGGTTGACACGTGAGGTGGGGTGGAAAGGATGAAAAGGGACTAGGAATGGTCAAATGTATGGCAGCTTAGATTCAATGCAAAGAACTGCAAAGTAATGCACCTGGGAAACAAAAACCCAGGGGAAGAGTACACAATGGGGGGAGATACTGACAACAACAAAAATGGAAAGGGACCTGGGGGTAGTCATATGAGACGACCTAAAGGTGGGCCAGCAATGTGAGAAGGCAGTAAGGAGGGCTCGGGGGATACTGGGATGCATAGGGAGAGGCATCACCAGTAGAAAACAGGAAGCTGTTGGCCCTCTGTACAGACAGTTGGTAAGACCACATCTGGAGTACTGTGTACAGTTCTGGAGACCCCATCTCCGGAAAGACATAGACAGAATGGAGGCTGTCCAGAGGAGGGCAACCAAAATGATGCAGGGTCTGCATCAGAAGACATATGAAGAAAGACTAAAGGAACTAAAGATGTATAGCCTCGATGAAAGGAGGGAGAGGGGAGACATGACAGAAACTTTCAAATACCTCAAAGGAATCAACAAAGTCCAAGAGGGTAGCATCTTTCAGAAAAAGAGATGTGCAACAACAAGGGGGCACAATTTGAAGATAGAGGGGCGACGGCTCAAAAGTAATGTGAGGAAGTATTTCTTCACAGAGAGGGTTGTGGATGCGTGGAACAGCCTATCTGAGAAGGTCGTAGAATCAAAACAGTGGGGTAATTCAAGAATGCATGGGACAGACATAAGGCAATTCTAGTGGGGGTAGGAGGAAGTAGGCTGTTGGTTAACTAGGATCTGCAGTTTATCTGTTAGGTAGGGAAATGGGCAGACTAGGTGGGCCAAGTGGTCCTTATCTGCCGTCAAATTCTATGTTTCTCTACTGCTCTGAGAGCCAGTAGAGAGGAAACCTCTGCATCTAGAGCAATGGTTTCGGAGATGTTTGCAGGCGGAAAAGACCTGGCCCTCATTTTTGGAAATTTTTTGAAACAGAGGGCCAGCCCCTGGCTTACTACTTCCAGGATCCACTTGTCTGAGGTAACAGACTTCCAGGCCTGGAAGTACTAAGCCAGCCTGCCTCCTACTGGAATAGGAGAGTCTACCCGGGTTGACACATCAGGGTGTCTGCTTGGCAGAAGCCTTGGTCTGGGAAGAGGATGCAGCCCTGCTCATCCCCCTCCTGCCTCTCCCTCGAAAGAACCCCTCTGTGGGAAGGGAGAGAAAGTCTGGGCTTGGTAAATAGGCCTGTGAAAAGGCCTTCCCCTGCCCCTAGATTGCTGCTTCTGAGGAGTGGCTTGCCTTTCTTTGGCCTGTGCACGCCTGTAGGTGGTCCTGTACTCATCCATTTTCTTCACGTAAGCCTCTGTCTGCTCCCCAAACAGAGAGTTACCCACCACAGGGTAATCCATGGCCTTAGCCTGGGTGTCCCGAGAAAGGCTAGTGCATCTGAGCCAAGCAAATCTCCTGAGAGACACAGATGTAGCCATTACTCTTGATGCCACATCACTAGAGTCCACAGCGCATGGAATTGCACTCTGGATGCCTCAATTCCATCAGCAGTCACCTCCTCCAGCTCTTTGGCTAGCTGGGGGGAGGCCTGTTTAGCCAGTTCCAGAACCTTATCTCCCACCTGGACTTCTGGTACCTGGCTGTGTAGGCCATATAGCTAGCCTGCCGGAGTCCCAAGGAGGATGCCAAATATTGTTTCTTGGCCATGGCATCCACCTTCCTGGAGCCTTTATCAGGGGGGTGTGAAGCCAACGGTATATTAGCACTGTCACAGGATGCAGCCTGCACTACCCCAACATGGCTGCAATGACTGTACAAAAACTCTGTACCTGAGCCCGATAGCATATACCTCCAGTCCACTGTCTTATCCATAGAAGGTAAGGAGGTTGGTGTCTTTAAAATCTTTTTTGTCTGTTTCCCCCAAAAGATTTGTGGAGGGATATACACAACCTCTTGGACTCTGGGATGTCCATCATTTCAACAAAATCAGGCTCTTCTTCCTCCTCCTCAACAGCTTCCATCATAGGGAGCTGGAGGGTTTCAGACACCTTTTTGTAAAACAAATAGTGAGAAGGGGACTCAGAAAGCCTTGGAAGGGAGACAATGGGGGGTCTGTTTGGGGAGATGGGTCCAATGGGCACATCCAGACCTTCAAAATCATTGTCGTCGTCATCATCGTCTGGGAACTCTTCATCCCCCTCCCACTCCACTTCATAATAAGCATCCGGATTATAATCTGATCGAATTGGATCCAACCAAACCGAGCATCTAACTGGCACTATACTTATCCCTTTGGCTAGTTCTTCAGCAGCTGGAGTATGCAGTGCTGCATCTGAACCAGCTGACTTTTTTCGTCTTTTTGTCTGAACCAACCCATCGGGGTTGGCTCTCCTTTTGCCTGAGGACATATCGTCCAGGTCGGTGGGCACCTCCTCAGGTTCGGTCGGAACCAAACTGGGTTAGCCATCAGGGTCAGCGGACTTCTCAGCCTCCTTTTACTTTAGCCTACTCAATCTTTTTTCTAGAGTGGCCTTAGGAAAATGTTTCCAAATCTGGCAGTCTGTTTTGAGGTAGTCACACCCCAGACAATAAGCACATACGAGGTGGGAGTCGGTCTTAGCAAAGGCCTCCCCACACTCTGTACAGTGTTGAAACCCAGAGGGACAGTTTTTTTTTTTCTTGAGTTTCTCAGACATGGCCAGACTAAATACAGGTTACTCACCTGTAACAGGAGTTCTAGGAATGGTATATGTTGTTCATCCACACTTTCTGGCAGGTATCCTTGCCGCTTTAAATCTTGCCGGAAGGTCTTCTAGCTGGCTCCTCCCACCCACCCGGGTGGTAAAACTCTCGGCTCCACCCCATGACGCCAGATCTGCCCGCTGGCTTCAGATTGTGCCGGCCGGGAGGTTTTGGTGGGACTGTGGATGAACAACATATACCATTCCTAGAACTCCTGTTACAGGTGAGTAACCTGTATTTCTAGGGACATGGATATGTTGTTCATCCACACCTTCTGGCAGACTCCTAGCAGTTCTCCGGGAGGAGGGAGGCAAGGCGCACACCCCCTACTTAGGAAATAGAGACTGGAGAACCGAGGCCCCCAAACCAGCATCCCGCCGTGACTCAAGGTTGATGTGGTAGTGGGTTATAAAGGTATGTGCCAACTTCCAGGTAGCAGCCCTGCAGATATCCTGGATAGGGACATCCCTGGAAGCAGCTACCGATGCAGCGGTATGGCGGGTAGAATGAGCTCTTATCCCTCTTTGAGGCTCCATGCCTGCCAACCTATAGCAGAGATCTATGCAGGAGGTGACCCACCTGCTTATCGTCCGCTTGGCTGCAGGTCTGCCAGGTGCGGCTTCAGCGTAGGTGACAAACAGCTGGCGAACCTCTCCCCGAACTTCAGCCGTGCACTCCTTATAATAAGTGAGTGCTCGTCTAGGGTCCAAGGTATGGAGCCTACATTCGGCTTCCGAGGTGTGACTGTGGTAGAACACCGGCAGAGTCAACACCTGGTTAAGGTGAAACTCCGACACACACCTTCGGAAGGAATTTCGGGAGGGGGCGCAGGACAACCTTGTCCCTGTGGAAGACCAGGTAAGGAGACTCTATGGAAAGCACCTGGAGCTCTCCCATCCTTCTGGCTGACGTGATAGCCACCAAGAAGGTGGTCTTCCACGACAGGTGAGAGATATCACACCTGTGCATTGGTTCGAATGGCTTGCCCGTGAGCTTTGCCAATGCCAGCAGTAGATCCCACGGAGGTGGAGGTTCACGCACCGGAGGGGATATGTGATCCAGGCCTTTGAAAAAGCACCCAACCACTTTCTCCTGCACCACCGACTGCTTTCCGGCCTGCACCCGGTAAGCAGAGATGGCTGCCAGGTGCACCTTTAGGGTCGTCGACCTAAGCCCTTGCTGATAAAGGGACCACAGGTAGTCCAAGATGCTTGCCAAGAAACAGGAGGAAGGGTCCAGGCCCTTGCCCTGACACCAAATGGAGAATCTCTTCCATTTGAAGGCATAGCATTTTCTGGTCGACTCCTTACGGGACGCCTCAACTACCTTGAGGACCTCGTCGGAAAGACCCAAGGCCTGGAACTCTAGCCGCTCAAGAACCAGGCCGTCAGGTGCAGGGATTGAAGGTCTGGATGGAACACCTTCCCCTGACTGACTGATAACAGGTCCGGGCAAGCTGGAAGCTGCCTCGGGAGCCTGGAGCTGAGGCTGAGGAGACCTGGATACCAGCATTGGCGGGGCCAGTCTGGGGCTACCAGAATCACCTGCGCTTTGTCCCTCCTCGCCTTGAGAAGCACCTTGTGGATCAAGGGAAATGGGAGAAAGGTGTAGAAGAGGCCCGGGGTCCATGGCCTCGAGAAGGCATCCCCCCTGCAGCGAACCCTGCTGAGGGGGGCGGGCATGAAACAGCCTCATCTTCGCATTCTCCCTGGAGGCAAACAGGTCCACCTGAGGTGTGCCCCAGTGGGAGAATAGATCTTGTACTACCTCCGTCAGGAGAGACCACTCGTGGGACACAGACCCTATCTGGCTTAGGGCATCGGCCAGAGTGTTGGAGGCTCCTGCCACATGGATGGTTGGAGATCCGCCTCCAGGCTGCGCATGAGTGACCAAATGCGGACAGCTTCCTTGCACAGAGGCATGGAGCGTGTCCCGCCCTGGTGGTTTAGGCAGTACATGGTCGTGGTATTGTCCATCTGGATCTGAACCACTTGACCCCAAAGAAACGGAGCAAAGGCGGTGAGGGCTAGACGAACCACTCGAAGCTCTAGCAGGTTGATATGGCATCGGGACTCCCGAGAGGACCAGAGGCCGTGCGCTCTGTGCTCCCCCAAATGGGCACCCCAACCCATCAGAGAGGCATCGGTCGATAGAGAGACCGTCGGCTCAGGGCGGACAAATGGGATGCCCTCCTGCAAACGGGCTGGAATGGTCCACCACTGGAGAATGTTCCACATCCCCTGGGTCACCATCACTAGCTGGTCCAATGGATCGCAGCGCTGTGACCACTGGCTGGCCAGTCCCCACTGAATGGGACGCATGTGCGAGCGGGCCCAATGGACCACGCTGGTGCAGGCCGCCATGAGGCCCAGGAGGCGCAGGAAGTCCCGGGCAGGGTGCGATTGCCCAACCAGAAACGACTGGGCAAAGGAGGAAAGAACCTCAGCCCTGTCCGCCGGGAGCCGTGCTCTGGCTCGAAGAGAGTCGAGCTCTGCCCACTGAAATGAATCACCTGCTTCGGTCTGAGTTCCGACTTGGCCTCATTGATGAGAAGGCCGATCTGAGAGCAAACCTGGAGGGCCAGATCTCTGGACTGCTCCACCTCCTGACTGGAGGGGGCTGCTATCAGCCAATTGTCCAGGTAAGGGTACATCCGGACCCCTCGGCGCCGCAGGAATGGTGTCACCACTGCCATGCATTTGGTGAAGACCCTGGGAGCAAGGTAAAGGCCGAAGGGCATGGCACGGAACTCGTAAAGGGATCCCTCCGCTCGAAAGCGAATGAATCTCTGGTGAGACGGACGGATAGGGACGTGAAAGAACGCGCCCTGTAGGTCCAGAAAGCAGAACCACATGCCTCGTTCCAGGGATGGTATTATCTGAGTCAGAGTGACCATCCCGAAGGTCCGAGACCTTAGGAACTTGTTTAGGTCGTGCAGGTCGAGGATGGGGGCGCCAGCCCCCCGTCTGTTTTGGGACCAGGAAGTACCTGGACACAAACCCCGGGTCTATGGGAGGGTCCGCCACCTCTCTGATCACCTCCTTCTCGAGGAGCAGAGCGATGTCGGCTCGGCGAGTCAACAGCGAAGCTGCGGACCCCGAGGCCCACCGGGGGGCGACGGCTCGGAAGGGCGGGGCCTGCTCAAACTCCAGAAGCAGTCCCTTTCCTACCACTTCCAGCACCCACCGGTCTGCGGTGATAGCGGACCAGGTGGAAAGGAAATGGCGGAGCCGTCCCCTCACGGGGGGGATCCGGGGTGGAGTGACGAGGTTGGGGCAGACGCCCCTTAACCCGTCACTGGGCAGGCTTGGAGGAGGGACCGGCCAAGGGACCTCCTGGGCCTTTTCCTCCCTGCTTCCTGTTGGAGGAAGCTGCGGGCTTGGCTTTGGGATGCCAAGTGCGAGCCTGCTGGCCCTGATGCTGCTAGGCCGGACGTGTCGTGGGCGCAGACGGACGAAAGGGCTTGGGTTGCGGTCTGCGGCCCTTGTCCCTCTGGGGGGAGGAGACCGAGTCCAGGGTGGCATTGGACTTTTCGATCCTCTGGAGGTGACCCTGCACTCCAGGGCCGAAGAGGTCGGGTCGCCAAGAAGGGAACATCCGCCAACTTGTGCTGGGTATCTGCTGTGAACGTGGATATCCTCAGCCATGCCCGACGACGCA
The DNA here is from genome assembly GCA_016271365.2 of Neoceratodus forsteri. Classification (NCBI taxonomy): domain Eukaryota; kingdom Metazoa; phylum Chordata; order Ceratodontiformes; family Ceratodontidae; genus Neoceratodus; species Neoceratodus forsteri. The sequence continues at coordinate 1,128,579,313 of CM057459.1, read as the reverse complement.
TGGCCACTGCGGCTGCGACTGACCTGGCACATGAGTCGCCGATGTCCAGCGCAGTTTGAAGTTGCTGCTTGGCCACTGCCCTGCCCTGGTCCCACACCTGCTTGACCGTGGTCTGCAGGTCAGCCGGGAGATGAGGGACTACCTCGTCCAGGGAGCCCAACAGGACGCGAGAGAAGTGTGCCATCGGGACGGCCGAGCTGGCCTGACGGAGGCCAAGGGAGGATGCGGCGTAGACTTTGCGCCCGGCGTAGTCCAACTTCTTGGACTCCTTGTTGGGGGGCTTGTCCACGCCCCTGGCACTTCCGCACGCCGGAAGACGCTGTCAGTAACCAACCCCTCGGCTGAGGGTGTTCCAAAACCGACAGGGAACCGGGGACCGTGATACTCTCCATCCTGGCCAAAGGCACAGGGCAGGAAGCAGGACGCTGCCAGAGCTCCAAGGCCGGGCCGACAATGGCCTCGGCCACCGGAAAGGCCTCCGTGGGGGAATCCCCTCGGTCCAGAATCTCCGTTAGGGGATACTTGGCCCGCTTGGATACAGGCTCGAGCTGCACCCGGTGGACTCCAAGATGAGCCTAAGCAAACCCATAAAGGACGATGGGCTATCGTCCAGCGACTGACCTCCAGAGGACTCCAGGTCGACCTGCCTGGAGAACAGGGAGGAATCGTCGTCTGACTCGGACGAGTCCGCAAAGAGCTGCCTTGGGCCTGAGCCACCCTCTACCTGCCGAGGGCAGTCGGGAGTGAGGGTGACAGACAGCCTATGGGGCAGGCCCTGGCCTGGCCAAGAATTCTTGGTCGGGGCCCCAGATTTCATCTGTGGAGGCAGGGGTTCCACCAGAATCAGTGGGGCAGCCGGTTTCAGACGAGCAACAGGCCCGGGGGCAGGTGCCTCGGCTAGGACGAGGGGTTGCTTCGGCCGCTCCGGTGACAGACACTTGATGGCCGGGGAAGGTGACTACGTCGGCTTGCTCCCGGACAGAAGAAGCTGTTGCCACATGAGGTCCTCGTAGCGCAGACGCAACTTGCGAAGCCTCTCCTCATCCGAGGAGGAAGACTAGGATGATCGGCGGCACCGCTTACTACAGTACCAAGACCGCCTATGTCGTCGGGATCGGCTGGACCGAGAAGATGTAAGAGACAGAGACCGAGAACCTCGGCGTTTCGAGGAGGGTTCAGGGGCAGGCGGAGGAGACCTGCTCTCCCTCGGCTTGGCAGATTCACCACGGACCCGAACCGGAGGCACAGGCAGTCCACGTAACCCTCGATCTCACTGGGAACTGGGGAGTGAGGATTGTCGGCTTCACCAGTCGACAACCCGTCCAACGGGTCGAGAAAAATCTTGACTGTGTCAACAGGGGTCTCAGTCAACTGACCTGACGGGGACACTGTGAGGCCAGTGGCCGAACCCGAAGGATCGACCGAAGTCGAGGGTCGACTACTCAGGGAGGGGGACCTCTCCCGCTCCCAAGAGTGTCGACGGAGGGACTTACCTTTAGTGGCTTCCTTCTTGGACCGAGAGGAAAGTCCTGATGGCCCCTCTCCCTTGGTGGAAAGGGACTGGCAGAGCTCCCTAAAAGAAGCTGAATAGGAGGATCCCAAGGAGAGCGGGATAAAGGCCGCGGCCGAGGAAGACGAGGATGCGGCCTGCGCCGCCTCCTCCTCGAGGGCGATCATCTGCTCGAGCTGTTCTGCCGAGCCAGCTGCCACGGAAACAGCCAAACGAGCCTCCTTCGATTTCACCGGCGGATAACATTTTTCGGGGCGCCCAAGTTGTAAACGGGCGGCGCGGTCCTCCAGGACGTAGACCGAGAAGGAAGAGCACAGGTCGCAGGCCTGCGGGTCGTGCTCAAGGGCTAAGCAGTAGATGCACGTGGAGTGCAGATCCATCTGAGACATCTTCTGTCCACATGGGCACCTCCGAAAACCAGGAGTCGATTTGTCCATCGCAGCCGCGATGGAAATAGTTGACCGAAGTCTTGAAAACCTTAAGATTAATTTCGGGTAAACCGAAGAAATAGGAACCAGTCTTATACGTAGAGCATTAAGGAGGGAACCTGAGCTTCCAAGCGGTAGGGAAGATCTGGCGTCATGGGGCAGAGACGAGAGTTTTACCACCCAGGTGGGTGGGAGGAGCCAGCTTGAAGACCTTCCAGCAAGATTTAAAGCGGCAAGGATACCTGCCAGAAAGTGTGGATGAACAACATATCCATGTCCCTAGAACAAAAATTACCCTTTACAGCTTTTAGCCAGGTAATACACCCCTATCGGTTACAAACTGTGTTAGAGGTTGTGCAAAGAAATCAGTAAAAGTCTTTTTTTTTGGAAACAGATAGGAACCGGCACACCACTACTAAAATTCCCAGAAATAAAATTCAACACACAAAGTCGGTTCCCAACCGGACTGACCGATAAGGAACCGAAGATTACAATTTCCACAGTAAATAACAGTTCACTACCTAGCTACACTACTTACTGTACTGTAGAGACTCGAAACCGAAAATTAACAAATTGGTTGAAAAACCAACGCGAATGAAACTTTACTGAACCGAAGTGAAGGAGCAATCTCCGGAGCAACTTCACAGTTAGGCAGAGTAAAGAATCTGACAGTTCTACTCTGAAGTACCACAGACAGAGGTTTGAAAACCGAGCTCGAGCTCAACATTCTATGCTCGGCATAGAATTTAACCCTTTCCTCTCCGGGGCAGTTCAAGTGCTGGGGCTAACTGCATATGTCAGAATACAGCAATATTTCATGTTGTCTGAAACAAGAAATACTCATCCAAGATGGCATCGACAGACGCAACGTTCTCCGCAAGGTCTGACGTGCGCAGGTCAACAGCACAAAAGAACAGGAGGGCAGGAACAGGGACCGCTCACTATATAGCGCCACACTGACGTAGGTCACATGACTTTGGGTGGGCAGACCCCCACCATCCAATGCTAGCTAAAAGTTTTCCATGAGGTCCCGGCGTCTGCTGGCTTCAGTCCTATCTGTCAGTAATTACTGCAAGAGCCCTCTCGAAGTAAGATCATTAAGTTTTTGTGCAATATCTTTGATAGTTGTGATCTGGCCGTTATAATGTATGTAATGTGTGTAAATTGCTGAATTCATTCTGTATCTGTACAGAAAGTTTTTATAGCTTGGGTTGTATGTATATATGTACCGTGCCTGTATAAAAAAAGTTCCTACATTTTATGTATATTATAAAAATTAATATATTAACTCTTAAGCTGCCATCAGAAATAGAACATACAGGAATTCTGGACTTCTATCAGTCTGTGGCACACCAAGGGTTAAATGAAGGAAAAAAAACAAACAAAAAAAAACTGGTCTGGATATGGCGAAGCACCAACAGTAAATCTCAGTGGACATTAATGACACCAACATACTAAAATGCCAGCAGAATAGGTCTAACGGTCTTTCGAGTCTGCTCGATTGGTCAGCCCCCACCCTGGGTGCTGACCTTGCTGCCCCCCTCGCCTTCTCTGGCTTCTCCCTTCCCAGTTCCGGATATTCTTGCTGCATTGGATTTTGCTTCCAGAACCCTTCCCCTGTACCTGTCCCAGCCCCTCCTGAACCCCTCCACCGCCTCTGCCTCCACCAGCCCCTAGGCAGTGCATTCCATGGCTCCACCACCCTCTCAGTGACGTAGCACCTCCTCCTTTCTCCCCTGAATCTTCCCCCCTCCAGCTTCCACCCATGCCCTCTAGTGGCCCCCTCCTCCTTCCTTCGAAGCACCCTGACTGTTCCTCCCCTATTTACCCTCTTCATGTACCTAAAGACCTCTATCATGTCCCCCCGGTCCCTTCTCTCTTCCAATGTGTACATATTTAGCTCTTCGAGCCTCTCCTCATAGGTCCTGTCCCCCAAGCCCCAAATCATTTTGGTTGCCCTCCTCTGGACCCTCTCCAGGAGTTTAATGTCCCTCTTTAAGTGTGGCCTCCAAAACTGCATGCCGTACTCAAGGTGTGGCCTCACCAAGCAGTTATACAGAGGGAGCATCACTTCCCTCCTTCTGGAGGTGATCCCCCTAGCGATGCATCCCAGCATCCTGTTGGCCTTGGCTGCTGCCCTCCTACAAGTCTCAGAGTTGTTCATCTTGACATCCACCACCACCCCCAGGTCCCTCTCAGCCATCGAGACTTGTAGCATTTCCCCCCCAGGATGTACACTTGGCCCGGGTTTCTGGCCCCCAGGTGGAGTACCTTGCATTTCCCTGCACTGAACCTCAGCTTCCACTTTCTAGACCATCTTTCCAGAGCCTCCAGGTCCCCCTGTAGGGCCACCCTCCCCTCCTCCCCATCCACCACTGCCCCCAGTTTTGAGTCATCCTCAAAGAGACTCATCTCACTCCTGATTCCTGTCCTTATGTGAGAGACATAGGCGTTGAACAGGAGGGGCCCAAGGACTGATCCCTGTGGGACCCCACTAATAACCCTCTTTGGGGATGAGACTATCCCGCCAACTACGACCCTCTGGGTCCGGTCCTGGAGCCAACTGCCTATCCATCTGATCATCTGGTTCCCCACACCCATTTCTTCCAGCTTATCCAACAGGCCCATGTGAGGAACAGAGTCAAATGCCTTGCTGAAGTCTAGAAAGAGGACGTCCACCGGTCTACCAAGGTCCAAGGCACTAGTCACCCAGTCATAGAACTCCACAAGGTTTATCTGACACGATTTCCCCGAGACAAATCCATGCTGTCTATCATCCAGGCACCCTGACTTTCCCAGGTCCTCCTCTAGCCTCTCCTTGACAATGCCCTCCATCACCTTGCCCACCACCGATGTCAGGCTGACAGGCCTGTAGTTCTCTGCCACCTCCCTTGAACCCCCCTTGTGGATAGGCACTATATGCGCCATCTTCCAGTCCTGGGGCACCCACCCTGTCCTCAGAGAGATGGTGAAAAGCTCCGCCAGGGGCTTCGCCAGGACATCTGCAAGTTCCTTCAGCACTCTGGGATGTAATTTATCCGCCCGTGCTTTCTCTGTCTTAAGGGAGCTGAGGGCTTCCCTCACTCTCTCTGCTGTGATTTCCACTTCCAGCACCTCTTCTCCTGCTTAGCCCTCCCCCTCCTGCCAGTGATGCCTCCCTCTCCCCAGACCGCCCGATCAGTAAGGGTCCCTCCTCAATATCTCTGTCTCCTCCATGTATGATGCAGCACCCCATTTTCCTTGGTGAAAACTGAGGTGAAGTACTCATTTAGTACCTCAGCCTGCTCCCCGGTCTTGTGCCCATCTCTCCCCCGATTTAATCCTGCTAATCTGCCCCTTCACCCTTCGTTTTTTCCCAATGTATCTAAAGAACCTCTTGTTCCCTCTCCTGATTTCCCTGGCCAGGTTCTGCTCCTTCCGTGCCTTAGCTGCCCTCACCACCCTAGTGGCCCTTCTAGCCATCAGCTCATACTCCCCTCCATCCCTTTAACTCCTTGAGCACTTGAATTGCTTATAGGCTGCCTTCTTTCTCTGCACCACCTCCTGGACCTCCCTGGTCCACCAGCAGGGTTTTCGGGCCCTACCGCATTTACGTCTTACTCTTGCACAGGTGCTGGTAGCATCTTGCACCCCTCTCCTGATGATTTCCCACCTACTATCAGCGTCCATGTCTGACCCAATCCCATCCAAATGCTCCTTAAGGATCCTTCCCATTTCCTTAAAATCCGTTCTCCTGAAGTCAGTTACCTCCGTCTTTGTGCAGCTTTCTAGCCCTCCTAGGTCCAGGCAGAACCAGACCGTGGCATGGTCACTCCCCACCAACGGGTCCCTTACCTCCAGGCCCCTAATCTGGTCACTGTCTGCCAGGACCACATCCAGTACCCACGCCTCCCTGGTCGGTTCCCCCCACCTGCTGAGTTAGGAACGTGTCTTGAAAGACATCCAACAACCTCTGTTCCCTGGTCACAGAAGATATAGTCTCCCAGTCTGTTCCTCGCATGTTTAAGTCCCCCAACACCACCACCGTTCCTCTGCCCAGTCTGCAGTGTCTCCCAACATCAGCCACCAGACTCTCCTCCAGCTCCTCCGCCAGGGCAGGGGTCTATACACCACCTTATTTTTACTCTCTTGCCCCCTTGTTATCAAGGTGACCCAAATTGCTTCCCACGACCCCTCTGCCTCCTCTACTCCCCTATGCCAATGCAGTTTTGACTATCATTGCTACCCTCCTCCCTTCCCTCCCCTGTCCTTCCTGAACATAGTGTAACCCTCCAGGTTCAGGTCCCAGTCGTGTCCTGCAGTGGCCCAGGTCTCGGTGACCGCTGCCACATCTACTGCTCCCTCAGTTAGCATTGCCTGGAGCGCAGGCATTTTATTTCCCAAGCTCCTGGCATTTAGCAGGACTACCTTCCACTCTTTCCCTATACTTCCATCTCCCCTGCTCGTGTTCCCATGGGGATTCTGTTCTCCCCTGGTCTGCACTTTACCAGTCGGCCTTTTCCCACAATCCTCCAGCTCCCCAGGGGGGTGGAGACAGAGTCCCTCCTTTATCGGCACATCCTTGACAGCCTTTTCTCCCATTCCTCCCCCCTTCACAAGTTTAAACCCCACTTTTCACCAATGAACCCCTCTATTTTCAACTTAAGGATTCCCCTCCAAATTGAGATGGAGTCTATCTCTAGCATACAGCTCCTTATCCTCCCAGGTCTCCTCCCAAACCCCAATCAACCCATACCCTCTGGCCTCACACCACTCCTTGAGCCACTGGTTTATCTCCCTAATCTTCCTTTTGTGCTCCCCACTAGCCCTTGGCACCGGCAGGATTTCTGAGAAGGAAACTGTGCATCCTATGTCATGACAGACCCTGGCAAGCTCCCTGAATCTTGCCTGTATCTCTAGCTCGCTATTTCCCTCAATGTCATTTGTACCCAGGTGGACCAGTATGTCCGGAGAACCCCCACAATCCTTTGCCAGCTGATATACCTCGTGCTTAGCCCTGTGCACCGTTAGTCCAGGGAAGCATTTTGTTCTAACTGGCCAGGCTTCTCCCTCCCTATCCCATTTGATACCCCTGATCATAGAATCCCCGACAGAGCACTCTGACTGCTCCTTTCCTCCATTCCCCTTCCATGTCCTCATCCTATTTACCGCCCTCCACCCAGCCGGCTCCTTGTTCCTCCCCTATCTGGGTGCCACATGCCACCCCCTCCTTATTTACCCTGACCACCCCCTCCCCTCCAATCCTATGCCTCTCCTCCTCCTGAGTATCCTTCTGTACCTTGCTAACTCCCCCCTCACTGCTCGCAACTGGTCCTTCTCCCCCATCTGCTAAACTAGCCTGGCTCGTCCTCCCTTCCTTGCTGTCTCCATTTAGTCCCTCCTTGCTTGTTGTGCTCCCCTGGCCTAAACCCTCAGCTCCCTTTACTAAATCCTCCTTGTACTTCTGGTCCTTCTCCTTTACCTTTCCTCCCAACTGGTCCTTCTCCTCTTTCCTCCTCTTCTCCCTGCCCCTCCTGCTCTGATTCACTGCTCCCCCCATTTTCCTGCATTCCAGGTTCCCCCCTGTTCTTCCTGCTATCTGGCCCCTGCCTCCTGCCCCCCACTCCCTTTCCATCTCTAACCACCCCTGTCATGGCTACATCACCCCCTCATCCTCGAGCAGAAGAACAGAATTGAAGCGGTTACTGAGTGTAAGATCTGATCCACCTCCCCGCCTTGCTTCCTTCTGTCCTGCCCGACTTGAAAGAGAGAGTATCAGCCCTGTGTCTCCCCTCCAAGCCCAGCAGCCAAATACCCAGGCCCAAGCAAATCCCACCAAATAGGTTTTAAATCAGAAGAAATAGGCCTCCACCAGCGCAGCCTGTTACACAGTGAAACATCCAACAAATGAGCCCACTTACAGCCATCAAACCAGTTTTCTAACTTCCAACAGCCTCCACAACAATACCCTGCTAGCCCCTTAGAAGTAAGAAAGCAAAGAAATAACCTTCTACCAAGTAAAATCCACAAGAACCCTGTAAAAACAACAAGCAGCAGCTACTGTCCTGGAACACAACTGATCCTGTCCCCTTCCAGTTCCTTCTGAGGAGACAAAGCAGCCAACACCACAAACCTGATTCAGCTCTGCCTCCAGTCAATTAGCTGAGTGAGACCTGGCCAGACCATTAACACCCTTCCCCCACTATGCAGTAATCTTTGCAGCTACTGAAGTCAGCAACAATGAATCAAAATTCAACTCAAAGCCCCCAAAATATGTTTGCTGCCAAAGGAAACAGGTCTCCAATTCAATCAGCTTCACTAAAAACACATCAAAATAGGCTTGAAATTAACAGATATATGTCTCCAATTCAAAATACCAGGCCCAAGCAAATCCCACCAAATAGGTTTTAAATCAGAAGAAATAGGCCTCCACCAGCGCAGCCTGTTACACAGTGAAACATCCAACAAATGAGCCCACTTACAGCCACCAAATCAGTTTTCTAACTTTCAACAGCCCCACAACAATACCCTGCCAGCCCCTTAGAAGTAAGAAAGCAAAGAAATAACCTTCTACCAAGTAAAATCCACAAGAACCCTGTAAAAACAACAAGCAGCAGCTACTGTCCTGTAACACAACTGATCCTGTCCCCTTCCAGTTCCTTCACTGCCACAAGTATTTAGCTAATACAGTGGCCACTGGGGGTATGCCTGACTTAGAACCACTGGCGTATCCCTTGACCTGTAAGACAAAGCAGCCGTTTCCCCTTTGAAGGAAAGTTACCGTTTGGGGATCAGACTGTTGCATGGAAAAATTTGACAAAAATAAGAATTTTCAAAAATATAATGGAAAAGGAAAGAAAAAACGGGTTACAAAAGACCTTTTGGAACGGGAGGTACGAGAAGGGATTTCTACCAGAGACAGTACACTCCTCAGTCATACCAAGCTTAGAGGTTCATGCGGAGCAACAGGCTACAGAGTTAAGAGGCAAGCCACTACCACTAGTTCTTCTGAGCCAAAACCTAATCCCCTGATTAGATAAAGGCCCCTGAATCTGTAGGGGGACACCTTTCCTCCCATCTCCAACAGTGGCAATCTGTAACAACAGACCAGTGGGTGTTTGAAGTGTGGGGTAGGGTCTCTCTTTGGCCTTCCTAAAACAGCCACAACAGAAAAAAAGCTGAAAATTTTCGAACCAGGATAAAAAGAACAGCAGCAGTTGCAACTGGGTATGACAAAACTGCTGTCTCAAAATGCATCAGAGAAAGTATCAGAAAACAAAAAAGAAAAGGGGAAGGGAGTTCTCTGTGTACTTTCCGGCAAAGGAATAAAACTGAGGGAACGGCAGCCTATACTCGACCCAAGATATCTCAACAGATGCACAAAGAAAGAAAAATTCAGAATGGTAACCTTGCAGACAGTGCTCCGTTCACAACAACAGTGATATTAGCTTACATCACTAGACCTGAAAAATGCCCCCACAGAATGCCCCTGAAATCCAGTGAGGGAACATAATTTTGGTACAAGGCAATGCCCCTTGATCTGACATCTGCCTCAAGGTGCATGGCTATAGTGGTCCCAACACTAAGGAAAGCTGGCTTCTCAGTCTCCATGCTTAGACAACTGGTTGCTGTGTGGAAAAACAAAACAGAAGTATCATTCCAAAAAGTAATGGACATGATGTTCAATCTAGGGTTCCTACTGAGCCTGGAAAGGCTCTCTGGAACCAGTACAAAACCTAAAATTCATAGGCACAGAACTGGAGAAAGCATTTCTGCCCTGCAAAAGGATTCAAACACTGGTGGCCTTTGCAGATGGTTTCTACGCAGGAACAAAAACGGTTTGTGCCGGAATTCCTCAGACTCCTAGGTTGCGTGTCAGTAACCTTATCAGTAGTTCCATGGGTAAGACAGCACATGAAGGACACTCGGTGGTACGGTACTTAGAGAAATACTGGTCTCAGCAGAGACGGCCTCTGACCATCACGATCACAGTAAAGGACATTTGATACAGTCACCTCAACGGTGGAAAAGTGTGGACCATTTGAGAAAGAACACCTTTTCAACAAAAGTCTCGCACATTGGTGCTGACAACAGATGTCTCCTTCCAAGGATAGGAAGGGCGCATCTCAGATCTGACAGGACAGGGTACCTGGAACAGATCAGAATCGAAGGAACACATAAACCTGTTAGAAATCAGAGCTGTGCAGTTGTCAATCAGGCATTTTCAGGAAATCCTATCAAGTCAGGTCCTGCAGATCAGGACAGACACCACCACAATAAACTACATAAACAAACAGCAAGATGCCAGATCATCAAAAACAGTGCAGGAAAGCACTACAAATTTGGCATCTAGCTTACAAAATACAAACACATATCTGCAGTTCACGTTGTAGATTCACTCAGCGGAATGGGGACTGCATCCTACGAATGGGCACTGAAGCAACTGGTGATCCAGATAATGTTCATGTACTGGAGACTACCACACATGGATCTGTTTGCCTCACGACAGAACAAGAAGCTGATATTGCTTTGCTGCAGAGCCCCAACTCAGGGTTCATACCTGCAGGATGACCTCAACTTCCACTGGAGAACCACATTTCTGTCTGCTTGTCCTCCTTTACCTGTGCTACAGAGAGTACACCTAAAAGCAAAGTCAAACAGAGCAACAATGATCCTGAAAACCACAATGGTGAAGGCAGCCCTGGTACTCCCTCTGTCTGCAAATGTCCAGTCAAAACTACCTTTTCCCAATTTGCCCCGACCTGCTTACACAACCCAGGTGACAAATACAAAATTGATCTCTCTTCCCTTGACAGCCTGGTACCTGAAACCACAGAATACTCATAGCTAAACCTCTCAACATAGGCACTACAAGTCCTTAAGGTAGCCAGAAAGCCATCCACAAGGAAGGCAAACATCGTAAAATGGAAAAGATTTTCACTTTGATACACATGTAAGCAGGAAAATGCCTTACATATGCCCCATTAATAGAGGACTACCGAATGCACTAAAAATGTCTGACAGGTGTCCCATTAATACTGGACTACCTAATACACTAAAATGCCCGACAGATGTCCCATTAATACTGGACTACCTAATGCACTAAAATGCCTGACAGATGTCCCATTAATACTGGACTACCTAATGCACTTAAAAAATTATTTGGCTTAAAGCCAGCATCCCTAAAAGTACACACAGTGTATCTACAATTGCAGCATATCAGTCTAAAACAGACGAGCCTTGCTGTCACACATTGTTCAAAAGGTTCTTTAGAGGGTTAAACCATATAGACCCAGCAGTAAGGACACAAGCCCATGCATAGGATCCAACCTTGCTAACTTCAAGGCTGATGTCTCCACTCTTTGAACCCATGTCCACAGCAAGGTTTAAAGTTTGTCACCTGGAACACAATACAGTATTCCTTGTGGCATAACTTCTGCAAGAAGAATCAGTGAGCTGTAGGCACTAAACACAGAGCCCCAAATTTTTGGTGTTCCACAAAAAAAAAAAAATTGGTAACACCATGGACTAAGGACTAATAACACTTTTGTCCCCAAAGTGGTGTCAGAATTAAAACTGTGCCCGTTTCAAAAAGCCACACACACGTGAATGTGAAAGGGCTTTACATTCTCTGTATGTTAAAATGGCCAACATTTTCTAAGAGTAGAATGGAGGCAATGAGGGGCGACAACAATAAGTACTTTGTCACATATGAACAAGTGTTACAGGTTCACTCTGCTAGCAAACAGACACTGTCGAGATGGATAGTATTCACTACCCAATGTGGCTACATGACTGCCAGCAAAGTGCAACTGGAGGGGATCAGGGCACTCCACAAGGGGAAAAGCAGTCTCCGCTGCTGCCAGAAGCAGCACACCACTGGATGAAGTCTATAGGGCTGTAACCAGGGCTTCGACCCACACATTAAGTACTCACTACAGACTGGGATATCTAGGATAGTGAGGATGCCAGGTATGGTACCTCAGTGTTGCAGAATCTAGTTCTCGTGTAATCCTAAAGACCTCCAACCCAAGGTACTGACTGGAGTCTGCCAGTGCTGGACTAGCTGATCCAAGTATTGTTGTAGAAGAAAAGGGTACTCACCTCAGTAGCTACCTTTCTTCAAAACAATCAGAACAGCTAGTACAACTCACCCTTCTCTACCTCCCCTTTTTATGATTACTATCGATAGGTTAGGGTAAGTGTTATGTGGTCACTCAAGCTTGAGCTTTACAGTGAATCTCTCTGTTTCTACTTCTGTGTTTAAAATTTCAACTTAAAAATTTGCTTAAACTAGTTAATATTGCACAATTTTGTTTGATTCCAACTGGTACATTAATGCTAGTGAATTTTTTTTTTTTAATTTGGTCTCGGCTACAGACAACTCTTCAGCAAAGGATCAGTTCAAGAAAGGCTGTCAACATGAGAACACTTTTTTTTTTTTAACTTGTGGTGCAGTTGCACCACTTTATCTCCCACCTGCCTGTACTACCTTCCCTGGCCACTCCTTCGGACCACTGATCAACCCCCCGAGAACCACTACTGACTCCGAGTCTGCCCCTAGAGTACCTGGACTTCTCCACTGTATTTTCCTTAGTCTTCAGCTATCCCCCGGTGGGGCGAGGAAGTGCCCTTTCTTCCTTGACCTTACTTAGGAGAGCCGGCACAGCGGGGTCTGCCCGTGAATAAATTGAGTGTCCGGGAGGCTCCAATCGGTCTTCATCTAGGACCTGGGAAGGTGTTTTTACGGTTTTCTGTTCCCCTTTACCCCCTGAGGATGCCACCAAGTGCATGACAGCATCCTCCCCTCCCCGACTCCAACGCTACAGAGCCGCCACAGCCCCCAAAAGTCGGTGTTCCCACCGACCCTCTGGGACGTCGGGTGCGGGAAGCACCCTTGGAATCCCACCCTGAAGGAGGAGAGCATCCATTGGGAAGCTCAATCCTCCTTCCCCCTGCTGACCCCCGACAACCCAAGCTCATCCCCGAACCCAGGTTCCCAGCATGGTGCGAAGTATGGCATCCAGCGCCTCAACCCTCAGAGCCACCGGGCTGGCCCAATACAGAGTTTTCATTTTAAAAAATCCTTTTGAGTATTGGGTCATCATTTCACAAGTGGAGATGATGCAATAACTGTACTAGCCATTCTAATTATTTAGAAGAAAGGCAGATACTATAGCGAGGATCCTTTCCTTTCATTGCTAGGTAGATGATACTCAGCTATACCTGTTTACAGCTGACAGGCATGACGCAATCTCTGTGCGAGACCAATGCCTATATGAAATTTCTGACTGGCTGGTATCCAGCTGTCTGAGCTTAAAGGGGACAAGAAATCTGCACTAAATTGCAGTTTCTTGTAATATTCATATGTTTAGAAATTATATGCATACCTCCAAATGTTCCAAAATAAACTATATCTGAATTGCGATTGATGTAAAACCTGTGATTTGTTTTCTTTTTATGGACAATGTTCTATACAGTTGTCTTCATGGAATCACTATTTTGCTGTTTTTGCTATGTCATGGCTTTTATACAGTATACTAAGCTTGATCTTTTGACCTATGAGAGCTGTGCTCAGAGTTCTGTACACAAACTGTGACATAACCATTTCAAAATTACTGGTTTCATGAAGAGATCCAGAAGCAAATGATCCGATACATCTATGCTGGTCCAATAAAAAGTAACAAAAAATAAAACAAAAAGAGGAACAATGTCTCAGCGCTAGAGCAGCACTCATACAGGAAAAGCGCTGAGAGTAATTCCATTGAACCATACAGTGCTCAGCTTGGGGGAGCTCCTTTAAGCATAGGAAAAAGGTTTTTTCAGTGTCTTTACACATGTTCATTGTTGACTGTGGCAACGTAGCACCATAGGGGCCTTGGATACAATACTTGTTTTTTGTTACATCCATGTTGGTCCAATAAAAGGCATCAAATCATTTGCTTCCGGGTCTGTTCTTACAAGGACCAATATAGCAAAGACTAAATCTGTATGATTCCATGAAAAGAACTTTACAGAAATACTAACAATAACAGCAATACAATACAGTACACTGTTTATAGCAGTAGTATATGAAGGAGGCAGTATAGCGCAGTACTTTAGGGCTCTGAGCTGCAAACCTGGAGACCTGGGGTTTGAATCCCACAGCCCCCACTTGCATACTGTGTGTCCATGAGCAAGACACTTAACTTCCCTGTGCTCCCTGTAAACAAGCTTTCAGCTTAGTTTCTTACTCCTGGTAAAACAATTGAGAGAAAAAAAAAATATGGCTAAGACATTAACTGATGGACTGCATGTTGCAAAGTATTATATGAAAAACAACTAAAAATAAAAAAAAAATTACATCCTTTTCATTTTAGTTGTTACATGTGTATGGTTTGGGAGAATTAATATAATCTCTGACAACAGTAATCTTACAAACAGTTGTAAATTAGGAAAAAACCTCCTGTCCTCAAACTCTGGGCAAGACAAGAGGTGCTACTGGTGGAACTGGGTCTACATGAGTTAGCAATGACTAGCCCACTACCTAATGTCCATCTCTGAATGGCATGGCACTACAAAGTTTAGAGAGGGTGAAGAATCTGGGGGTCAACATGGACTGCTAGCTGTCAGCAGAACATCTGGTGGTGGAGTGGTCTGATGTGGTTCTTTCCAGTTAAGGAACATCACATGAATTAAACCCAATAGATTGCACGACAGAGGTCAGAAAACCAGTGCAGGCTCAAGCCTTCCTCAAGCACATTACTTGGCTTAGCTCGGCTTGTTCTCTATAAGTAACTGAGAACTAAGGTCAAGCCAAGCCAGCTGCGCTCAAAGTAAGCATTTCTGTCAGTCTGCGCAGTTACTGTAGTGTTTGAAACATTCAACTCCTATGCAGAGAACAGCCTGCGGTAGCCACGACTTTGCTTGTGTTTTGACTCGTAGAGTCAAGCCACATCCCTGGCTTGGCTCTAGGTGAAATATTTCTGGCTTGCCCACCTCTAGCACACAAGAGCCTGGTGACCTTAGTACATGCCTTTGTGACACTGAAGCTCAACTACTGTGACATTCCACATTTAGGGCTAGCGACTAACTTGGTGCACCACCTGCTTCTGGTCCAAAACACTGCTAGAGTTAAACCAACTTAGCGGATTTTGCCTGTCCTGCCTGAGCAGCACTGGCTGCCAATTCGATGGCCACCACCTTTTTATATGGATTTTCTGCGTCATTCCACATTGTCAATGGGGAGTTAATATATATGGGTAATGAACACCCCTGCTAGGGTAGTAGTACAGCCCACAACTGTCAATCAGAATAGAACCCTAGGCATATGAGCATACTACGGTCATTATTTCATCATTCTATGCTATACCATTAGAGGGATGGGACAGCACTGGTAGAGCTCTCTCAAACATCTGGCTACAGTTATTTTCTGGCAAGGTCTGTGCAACTGGCAGGCAGGCTAGGGCTACCCGGTGACAAAGAGCACCCTCAAATTTAGAAGCCATGCCCTGTTAAACTGCAGTTTTCAATCAGACTAACCTGCCATATAACATACAACACAATCTCCTTTCATACGAACATACGCAGAAGCCAGCAGAAGAAGGCCATTTGGTCTCTCAAGTCTGCTCGTACTGCAGGGTCCACAGCGTGAGCTAATGTCCCTGCCCTCCCTCCCCACTCCTTCAGTGCCTTCTGTGCATGAATGGAGACCCACATGCCACTGCACTGCTGTTAGGCACACAATGAGGTCTCCGGTCCATCAGGCTGGTGCCTCAAGTAAGTGGTTTGGCTTATTTGTTTAGCTGGACTCGGTGGGGGCACAGTTAATTAACTGTGTAGGACTAATTCTGAACATATTTCTTTTCTTCCGCTAGTGTTCTTTTAGCAACGCACCTCCCCCCACAAACATTTTCAGCAGCTGGGATCAATACAGATGAAAGAATGTCTTTTAACCAAGATCTATACAGTGCCCTTACAGTTTTCACTGCTACTTGTGCCAGTGTTCCCTTCATTTCTGTATTATATACAGTGGGGTTTTTGTGTGAAAATCTAAGCCTTACATCTGTTTCCTGGCCTTCGTGCTCCATTAAGGTGAAAAGGCTTAGCACTGGCTGTGCATGTACAGCGCGTCAACTTGCAGCTAAATTCCAAGCCATGTGGTTCTCTTGTCATTGCTGGCAGATAGCCCAGCATGTATTGGTGCCTTTTTGAACGCATATAGCCCTTGGTTCCATCTTCACACCTTCTCTTAGGCACTCGTACCCCATTCTCGATGTAGTGTGTGCCCACCAATCACGATGTCACGCACAGTGACGTGACATCATCACGACTCCACACATCCATGCATATTCTGCATCGCTCGCCCAGCATAACTGCTAAAGCAGAGCATTTTCGTTTAGTGCCATTGCTGTTTTTTTAGTGAAATATGTTTCTACAAACCTTTATAGGTGTGTGTGGATCAGCACAGGGGTAAGTTATCAGTCGGAGCCACAAGCGCTAGTGGGGAAAATTGCCACAGCGCTAAGGCAGTACTCACATAGGAAGAGTGCTGAGAGTAATTCCAGTGAACCATACAGTGCTCAGCTTGTGGGGAGTTCCTTTAGGCATAGAAAAAAAAATTTTTCAGTGACTTTACACATGTTCAATGTGGACTGTGGCAACGCAGCACCTTAGGGGCCTTGGATACAATATATGTTTTTTTGTAATACATTAGAACATGACACTATGGCTTATCAGAGATATATCATATTTAAGGGATATATGACTTGCAGGAGAATGATGAGCTCCTCGCCCATAGGGTCTTCCTGCCATAATTGTTTAACACAATCTAACATGTCTATCACCTCCCACACCACAACCCCAAGCTTTTTTTTTTTTTTGGGGTGCATAAGAAATACCAACTGGCAGTGATGAGGCCAAGTTGTGTAAATCCTATTTGCAGCTCTTAAATGAGCTGCTGAGTTTGAATATTCTGCAGGACATCCCCATCAACACACCTATACCCAAGGCAGGCCTCTCAGGTCAAGGGGTTCTTTACAGGCAGTCCAGGTGTGACAGAACAGAGCAATACTGCTCACCCAGATCTGCATGCGGCCCCCGACCTTGACATTATGGAGGGTCAAGATGAGGATACTGGGGGACACAGGGAAAATCCTGACCCAACAGCACTAGCACATAGGGGAAAAAGATCCCTCTGAAGAAGAGAAGGGAGAATGGATAGAGCCAAAGGAAAGATTCCAATCCTCTCCAGAGGGAAAATTTCAATCATATCTTATTAACGAATCTTGTCGGACATTGCAACTGAAGGAGGTGCAGGTCATGGAGTCCTTGGACATGAATCCTATCCTGTTTGCCGCTTCCTGTGCATGGAAGGGTTTCCCAAACTTTGTGTATTGCGACCAGATTACCGAACAGGAATGGTCCAGGACAAATAAGTGCAAGCAGCTCCCTAGGTCAAGGAGGAGGTATTACCCATTCCTGGAAGAGAGCTCCAGGAAATACGAGGTTCCTCTTTTGGCAGATAAGGCCATGCATAATTCTATTTAGCACACAACAATACCCACAGAAGGTCCGACAGCCATAAACACCACCCATGATAAGTGGGTGGACATGGACACCTCTTAGAGAAGGGCTTCTGCCTCAAATGGGGTAAATCTTTGAACAACATATGCATCTTTTATTGTGTCCAGAGCATTTGAGTAGTACACACCTCCAGAATCTGAGAGGGCAAACATTTTGTAGCTTGTGTCCACAGACATTTATGAATGTCAGCACACACTGCTTATCATACTGTGGCAGCTATGCTGGTATCTGGCTCTGGAATTGGGTCACAGACCAGGCATTCGAGTTGAAGCTTTTTAACCTACCCTTTGAAAGAGGGTTATTATTCGACCCTGAACTGGATAACATCCTAAAGGATGTCCAGGATAAGAAGCAGCAGCATCCAGTGTTCAAACAATAACAGAAGGCAAACTCAACATCAAGAGGACAGGGGTCTGCTAGACAGCAACAGCCAAGAGGCAGTTTTTGATCCTTTCATAATTTCAGGAACCACAAGAATAGGGGAACCTATTCTGGAATTAAAGACAACAGTAACAGAGGGTCCGTCACCTGCAAATGAAATGGAACTGTGGGAAGACGAGGAGATAACTCACAATGAAGGTAAGCAGAACCATCTCTGCCCCTTTCATTTGGTGGAAGACTGCAGAATGTTTACCAGTGATTGGCCCAACGCCAGACCCCATGGGCACTGGAGATCCTGGCTATGGGTTACACCACAGAGTTCGCCACAGTACCCCCAAGAGGCTGTCTCGTGTCATTCCCCCCCACCCTGTACCTCAAAATCCAGAAAATAGGTAGGCAGCGACTCAGACCTTACATCATTTGATACAGATGGAGACAACTGTCCCAGTTCCCCTGAGTGAGGAGGGTCTGGTTTCTACTCAATTTATTTTGTAGTCCCCATGAAGTCAGGGGGTTTCTGTCAGTTTCTGGATCTGAAACATTTACACAAGTTTGTCTGCCACACAACCTTCAAGATGCAGTCCTTTGCAATCAGCCATATAGGCTGTCCAGCCAGAGGATTATTTAGTGTTCATAGATCTAAAGGATGTTAATCTCCACATCCCCATTTGCCAGACACACCAGACATTTTGCAATTCAGGGACAGCATTCCCAGTACCAAGTGCTTTCCTTCAACCTAGTGACAGTGCCCAGGGTACTTCTGAAGATCCTGACAGTGTTGGTGAGGCAACTGAGACAGGAGGGACATCACGTACATTTCTGCATGGATGACTTACTTATTTGCATGCCAACTGCTAAGATGGTGGAAAAGTCAGTATCAAGACTTTGGAGGTGTTGGAGACACACAGTTGGGTCCCCAGTTGGGAGACAGGCTCACTAATCCCATCACAGAAGTGGGAAGACTTGGGAGTGGTGTTCCAGACGGACAAGGGGAAAGTGTTCCTCTCTTTATCCAGGAGGAGACCCTGAGGGAAGAGATTTAGTGACTGACAAGCCATCAGGTCTCTGTTCACAGACTGCTCCGGGTTCTAGGTCTGATGACTGTAGCAACAGAGCTAGTGCCATAAGCTCAAATGCATATGAGGCCTGGTTGCCAGCCTCAGAAAACTACCAAGCTCTGATCCTGTTACCTCGAGCAGTACCGCAGTTGCTAACTCGGTAGGAGAACCTCAACAACCTCAGAAAGGTGGCTTTCTTGGAAGTCCAAACAGAACTGCTATTGATGACCAACACCAGACTGTTGGGCTGGGGAGCCGTCCTGGACCAAACCCTGGCCCAGGAGATCTGGACCCTCAGGAGCAGCTGTGTCAGATAAATGTGTTGGAGATGACGGTGGTGTTTCTTGTCCTCTCATTTTCACAATCCGGTACACTGCAAGGCCATGAAGATGGGCACAAGAAGCCAGGTAATGCTAATGGAAGCAACCAAGTGCTACTATGGGCAAAGAAAAACCCTCTGACCCTCTCGGCAGTTCACCAAGAAAGAGAAATGAATGTGCAGGCTGACCAGCTGTGTCAAGAGAGACAGTACATCTAGGAGAATGGATGCTGAACACAGAGGTGTTCGAGCTCTTGTGCAGAAGGTTCAGTCAACCACAGAAGATTCTCTTCATGTCAAAAGAAAATGCTCATGTACCAGGGTTCTTTAGCCAGTACCCAGTGCCCTTGGGTGCAGGTGGTGGATGCTGTTTCCCAGCCTTGGGATTTTCTCAGAGCTTATTTGTCCTCTCTGCAGTCACTACTTCCCAATGTAATTCTCAAGATAAGGCAATCAAGAGGAAGTCTCCTTCAGACAGCCCCAGAAGGCCTTGGTTCTTAGCCCTTGTGAATCTAGCTCAGCAGGCCACATTTCAACTCCCGCTTCAGGTGACCATCTATTCCAAAGTCCCATTCTGCATCCAAATCCAAAGGTGATGCGGCTGGCAAACTGGCTCGGAAGAGGAGGAGATTACTGATGCAGGATTTCTCCAAGAAAGTGGTGGATAATCTAATAGCCTCAAGGAAGGTTTCCATATCTGAAGCTCATGACAGTGTGTGGAATACCTTTTTCAGTTGGGCCAGACAGGGCCATCAGATCATCTAAAGCTATGGTCCCATCCCGGCACTGACATGTCATCTCAGGTTCAAATATTACGCACAGCAAAACACATGTATTTTTAATTAGCTCTTAAACCCTCTATTTCCCCCAACTGACACCCATTTACCCATGTCCTCACCTTCCTTTGTTCTTCTTTACATAAATGTATATAGGGCCCATATTACTAACTGAAATCAAGCAGATTATAACCTTATTATGCTATCAGTATGACATAATTCTGTTAACCTTTCTTGAGTATTCCATATCAATGGTATAACAAAATGGAATGCTCATAACATTCAATGTTTTGCTTTGAGAAAAAAGTTTAAAATAACGGAAACAAATTTGCTGGCAGAAAAGGACCCTTTGGCCCATCAAGTCTGTCCAATACTCCCTCCCTGTCTGGTCTATCTTACTCCCTTTATTCCATGACATTTTTACTTTTATTTAGCCCCAAGTAGTTGTCCCAAGTCCCCTTGAATTGACTCACCAAATGTACCCCACGATCCATTCTGGCAGCCCATTCCAAGGACCCACGACCTTCTCAGTGAAGAACTGCCTCCTAATATTTTCCCTAAATATGCCTCCCTCCAGTTTGAATGCGTGTCCCCTAGTTGATTTTTCACTCATCCTAAATATGCTTCCTTCCTTCACTTTGTTTATTCCCTTTAGATATTTGAAGGT
This sequence comes from Neoceratodus forsteri, assembly GCA_016271365.2. Lineage (NCBI taxonomy): Eukaryota > Metazoa > Chordata > Ceratodontiformes > Ceratodontidae > Neoceratodus > Neoceratodus forsteri. Next base: position 1,128,558,631 of record CM057459.1, on the reverse strand, counting down.
TTCTACCATGTAATTGATTTGCACCAGCCTGTACAGATGAGTAGTCTTGCAAAACACACATTTTTGAGGAATCTCCCTGCATGATTCATGACTGCTTAAGTTAAGAATTTCTCAAAAAAGTAATTCAATCTGCGATTACACAATCTTGGTAGCCCATACACTATAAAATACAATGTATGACCTTTGGTTAACATCTGCACTGAAAACATTGCTTGAGGTTGCCATTACGTCTGGAAACCTCTTGAGCTACGCTCCCGAGGTTTACAATGATGACAAGGCAACCTCTTGAAGTGTTTACAGCGTGGTTATTAACCAAAGACCATACATTATCCTCTATATAATTCCCTCCCTCAAGCTACACTCCCAATGTTTACAATGATGGCATGGCAACTTCTTGAAGTGTTTACAGCGTGGTTATTAACCAAACACCATACATTATCCTCTATATAATTACTTCCCTTTTCTCTGTCCTATTTTCTGTCTTGCCAACATTGAAGAGGTGGAATGTTTACTACAGACAGAATACAAGAATTCAAACTTCTGCTCAGCTCTGCTAGCAGAAGGTTTACTCCCACTAGCATGCAACAGAGGGCCTCAGATGGAACCAGGGCATTTGTTTTATCTGTAGCAAAAACAGCACAGATTTCCCTAGTATGCAGTAAGTACAAGAGGGAGATTTTATATGGTCAACAAAGAAACACCATTAATTAAAATTATAAGTACTGTAGTATTAATTTTTTAAAGTAGAAAAGTTAAGTATGTGTGTGGAAGAAAAGGATTATGAGGGCAAATAACATTTAATTATGTTTTTAAAAGTCAGTGCAACCCTTACCCCAGCTGAGAGCAGAGTCTTGAAACCAGGACCTCTCTAACTTGTACACAGACAAGGCATCAAACCACAAGCTGGCATAAACAAAGGTACCATTACCGGCACTGGGGCGAATACCCGGCTCGACATCTAGAGGGTGGGGGTTAGAGTGAAAAACGAACATTTATATTTACTCAGAGTTCTGGGAGAGAGTTGCTAGGGCTATGCTATGTCTATCTTCTGATGGGGCCCATAACAATTTCACACAGGGAAGCATGAATCATATGTCCACTACTGAAGATGAGGTTGTACAGTATGGCTTTATTTACAAGGGATGGTAAAAAAAATGCAGAACAGGGTGGTCCCCCAGGTTTGTCACTGGACACACAGGTGAAAGAAACTTTCCTTTCCAGAATGCCAATTGTCTTGGGCTTTGAGTACATTCCTTTCCACACAGAACATTCGAACTGTCCATCCCTCTGTAGTAGGGACATCTGGACCTTTATCTCCCCAAACTGTATATTATTGTGGTGGGGTTCCACACACTTAAAACATTTCACATCTTTTTCCTCCTGTCGCGATGGACTTAGTTAATATGCTCAGAGTAACTGTGTGCCGTTCCTTGAAGTAGTTATTCCCGAATGAAGTTTCAGATGGGGTTGGGGGTTGTCCACCCTGGCCCCAACCAGTCTCTGACATTCCTTCTGGGTTACACAGAACTGAGCCTCCAATTCCCCTGGATTGCAAAAGGACTCCCAACTTAAAGCATTCAGCTTCAGCACATTTTTGTGGTGATACACAGGTGTATTCTAGCCTCATCTCTGGGCACATGCACCTCAGATAACTCTCTAAGAATCAGTCCCATGTAGCTGTACTCAACAGGTTTATTTGTCCCTTGTTACAAACATGGATGCTGGAAGAAACACCACTTCCCTTTCCGGTAGCTTGTCAGTTTTACACAGAGCACTCGTCTCTTTCTGGGTAGCTGACCCTCTTCAGAATCCTCAGGGGATTGCCCCTTGGAGCCACAGAAACTGAAGTCCCTCTCACTTCTGTGTGGATTGACCCATGGGAATCCTGCTGGCAACTGTCTCCACCACTTCCCCTGGCACAGCTAGTATTCTCACTCACTAAGGTGAGATATGACCATAAGTCTTTCACCCAGTCTCTGACACAGGCTGGCAGGCACCTCTCACTCTGTACTACGACTGCTGACTGCTTTCAAATCTTAGCTCCCCATCTCAACATTCTAAACTCCTTCCCTTGCATCTGACAAAGGGTTATGCTGCTGCGAGAGTTCTAAATGACATACTCCATTCTCAACCCAGCCTAGCTGAGTAAACAATGACGTCATGTTGTAAGGAGCTTTTAACAACTCCCTAAAGGCTGCCCAGGAACCTTCCTAGTCTAACACTGATGGGATTCTAGTAATCCCAGGGGACTGGCTTGTTACACTCACCGCCAACAGACGATGCTTGCTGTCCGCAGCAAGGTTATGGTCTGCAACACAGGTCATCCAATCTTTAGGTGCCCTACAGGGTAAGGTGGCCAGGCTTACCCCTACCCAAGCCAAAGCACAGGCAGGTTGCACTAGAGAACAGGTGCCCGCTGAAGAAACTTCAGCTCCTATCCTGACACACTGTCTCGGGACTCTTTCAGTGGCTCCAAGAGACTGCCTGAAGCATGCCATGACAGAACAGCACTGAATGCCCATACTTGAGTTAGGACCCCCAGCCTGTCTATCCCCCTTGCCCTCTAGGGAAAAGCTATCTGACCTATACTACCTAAGGGATACCTCTACCCAAAACACATTTCACACTGTAGGCTGCTTCAGAAACATACATAAGACACTGCTATGCATTCCCCAAACCCCAGCTCTACATACTTTACACATGCAATGCAGAACAGATTTTTAACATTCTACAGTTACAACATTTTCAAAAACCCATAACACACTAAAGGAGGACTCTGTGCAGTCCTAACATCCTCTTCCTGTCTTCTTTTCTTCGCTTAGGAGCACCTGCAAAAGAAAACATTCCAAAAACACACCCTGCAAGAAAAACGGTAAACAAACATCCCAGTTGCAGATGCAATACAATCCTAAAACTATTTTAAAGGGTTTTCTACAAAAGGTGGTATAAAAGTAGCAAAATAAACATATAAACATTTGGGAGAGGGTGTCCCTAAAATGTCCTTTTACTAAGGGGAGAAGTCCTGAGTGCACAAGGCACTCCATGCCAGAAGAGTGTCTGTGAGAACAGTTCTTTGCACAGGAAAGGAGTTTCTTTTGGACCAATAGTTCAAGGGACGTCTCCAATTATGGACATAATCAATAAAAGAAAATGTGTGAGGAAAATGTATCCTACCAGTTCCTTAAGTGCAGGTTGACTTACTGCATCACCTCTCTGGATCTGGCTGAAGACAAACCTTCGGATCACGATCTCCCATGCCACCTGCTGGACCTGGCTGCTGCTGGATGAAGTTCGAGCTGGATCGGCCAGGACACCTGCACCCACATTGGTCTCCTCTGCTTGGCAGGAAACATGCACCATTACGCTGCACCAACGTTGGTCTCCTTTGCTTGGCAGGAAGCATACACCAACATGCTGCACCTACATCGATCTCTTCACTTGCGGTGTGGCTTCTCTTAAATTAGCAAAACTGCTGAAGTAGTGGTACTCAAGGGTAGTACCACTCAGGATGAGGATCACAGACAATTGTCCCATCTGGACGAATACGTTTCTGGGTGTGCACAGTCTCGTTACCAGCTTTGTCAATATTCAGACAGAATCTAGGTAAATTGTGCTACCTAAGTTCCAAAAGTTCAATCTGTCATGGCACAGTTTGAGTCCCACAAACTTACACACTTGGGGTCTGATGGAAGCTTGGGCTCCTTCCCATAACCACATCTCTCGACTGTCCTCTGTGGCCTCCTACACCTATCTTGGAAAAATGGATATTTTTGTCCATTTGCGGCCTCAGCCCTGCGTCTTTCCAGACATTCCTCTTTACTGCTTTTGGGCAGACTCAACCCGGTGGTCCGGCTGGGGGATGTCGAGACCTGGTTAAGCCAGCTATGGATGGTCACAACAGGGAAAAAGCAGTCCATCCCTGTACTTGTCACAAATTCTGAGCCCTGAATAGTCTCTTGTGGCTCACCTGCAATTACTGCCACTGGCAGCCCAGTTTCGCCACCAGTTACCTTACTAACTTGCAACATTTCTGCTTGCTCTACATGCTCTGCCCAGAAGATGATAGCAGTTTCAGCTCCAGACACAGTACACTCCTCACTGCATTCTGAAACGGGTGCCTCCCACTGCAAAGCATCCTCTATCTCATCCTCTTCGACTAGGCTTGGACTTGGGCCTGCTACCCATAGATCTACTGATTCAGTCCCTGGCATGTCTCATTCCACTTTTACTGGAGTAGAAACAACCATTTCTTCCTGCCACTGCAAGTCGCTCTAGGTCACACCCTTGAAAAACTCTAACTAGCTCTTCTGGATCCTGCCTGCATGCAGACATTTGCCGTGCTGTACAGGTTGGGCCCTCACACAGAGTCCAAGTTGGAGCTAAACATGTTGCTTTGGCCTTTACTTGCACTGGGCCACTACTCTCGCACATCACACACACACACACACACACACACACACACACACACACACACACACACACACACACACAGGTCCAAATTACTAATTTGCGCTCTGCACTTAGTACACGGGTTCTAACTGGTTTAATCTGACAAACAGTCTCTGCTTTCTCTCGGCATTTTACTGAAAAACTACTGCCTGCATTTGCACATTTGTTTCAAAATGCTCTCTGTACATGTGCTGGTGGTGTTGTACTATTAAACCCTTTGCCCAACATGGCATCTGGTTGTTTGTTTACTTTCTCTGGACTATGTCCCAATACACACACACATTGCTCTATCTTGCATTGGTTCTTTGACCTAGAATTTGCTCTTGTTATGCACAACCTTGTAATTTCACTTTTGGAAAAAAAAAAAATCAGCACAGTCTTTGAACTCTTTCCTCAACTTTGTTTAGTACTGCCCTAGATAGACACACAGCTTGTTTGCTTGCTAATGGCTACAACTGCAACTCACTCCTTTTTTTTTTTTCCATCAAACATTTGCATTTGCTCGATCCTTGCTGACTTTAGCCTTAGATCTTCTTCACACAGCGTTTGAATTTTGTCTTGGGTACTTACAATCACTAGCTGGTTCCCTCCAATGGCGTTTACAGCTTTGATGCCGATCTGAGGCTTATTGTGGGTGTCTGGGCTGTCCAGCCCATAGGTCAGCACTGCACACACTCACGAGTGCTCAAACAGGTGGTTGCTAGTCGGGAGAAGCCTGATTTAGCTGTTTTGAACCGTTTTTAACAACAAATGGAAAAGTTCTTCTTTGCAATGGTTGACTGACGCACTGCTGCTCTGTACTGCTTGTACGCTCCTCGCTCTCTCATCCTCGAACACTCCTCTAGACTTATGAGACTCCAGGCAATGGGTGGGATTTGGCTGGTTTGACCAATCACATGATGCCATGCTAATGAGCTCTCTCTCGCCTACTTGCACGCCCTCACGATGATCATTAAGGAGCCAGTTTTAAACTACAAACTGAACTTTTTTTCCCCTCGGCTTGCAATTTCAGCAGCAAGAGCGCTTTCTAGGCAATTTGGAAACAGTTTTTTAACATTTCCTTTAACAAATACCCCAGTTTACATCATAAACACTTGAAACTTGCAGTAGACTTACTTGGGTACAAATGTTCTTTTTGTCCATAACAACTTTTAAGCCTGACATCTTTTATACTGTAACAGTTCTTAAACACTTTGTATGACAGGGCATACATTGTTCAGTTTAGCAGTCCTTGGCATCAGAGTTCTTCCAAGCAATACAGAGTACAGACGGTCCATTTTTTTCTTTTTCACAGAAAGCAGAGTAAGCAAAATTCTCCTCAGAAACACAGACAGCAAAATCTCTGGCTGGCACCTTACTGGGCACAACTTTACTTTCCTCTCACAACTTCTGTTATGGCGCACCCCTACCACCAGACAGAAAAGAGCATAGACATACCCTCAGCATTTACACTAGCAAGACAACTTTTATCCTCTTCCCCCCAAGATCTCTGGACAACCCTCACATTTGCAACCCTCACCCCAGCCAAGAGCATGGTGGGACAGGGACAGGGGAAGGGTTCTGGATGCAAAGTCCTGTGCAGTGGGACTATCCGGGACTGGGAAGGGAGAAGCCAGAGAGGACGAGGGGAGCAGCAAGGTCAGTTCCCAGGGTGGGGGCTGACCAAACGAGCAGACACAAAAGACTGTTAGGCCTATTCTGCTGGCATTTTAATATGCTAGTATGCAACTTGAGGTTTAGTAGCTGGGAAACTTCACAGCACGGCTCTGACGTGAACACCAAAAGACCCCACTCCTATCTGGCAAAAAGTAAGTGGCCAGTTCAGGCAGAAAGAATATATCTGAAAGATCTGCCAAGGGTGTGTGTGCGTTGAATTCTCTGTTCCACCATTTTTTACCCTGGAGAGCTGGTGTGCAGTGATGCATGTTTTTGTGCGCATGTACACAGTGTGATGGTGTCCAGCGACCTCTCTACCCTCGATCAGTGCCTCCGGCTGCACTCATGCAGTGGAGTGCACTGCCAGAAAAGGCATTAGATTCCCATTCAGCTTAGGTCATAATGTCACTCTCCAACTTAACTATAATCATCTGAAGTATAAAACCATACACTAACAATGAACAGCAATTATATTTATGCGATTCAAGCAACCAGTTATGAACAATGTACTGAACATTTATTGTTTTATTTAGCTTTTGTTAACCAGGTAGGCACACTAGACAATAAAATTCAGGCACGACCCAGGAGATTATATTTGTAGGAACATAAATAATCAATAAACGCAATAGGCTGAGATTCCAAATCTTCTGGGAAATGACAGAAGCTGCAGTAACTGATGCCTTTAATAAACATTAATGAACCAAACATGTATTACTACATCTGAATTTGTGATCTCTAAAGAAAGGACAATCTTGTTGTGAGGGACAAGCTGCCTTGAAGCAGGAGTGTACAAACTGCATTGCCCAAGACTGAGTTATATATGCAGTCGGGCTGACTTGACTGACCTAGTGATGGTGCCAACACAGTCAGAGGACAAGAGCAAAAGTTCTAAGTAGCACCACCCTCCTTCTCCCCATGCTGTTTGAAGGACTTCCTGATGTCTAGTAGCACCCAATTCCCACCACTTTTCAAACACTCCCTCCCCCTAGGGATAGTGAGCAGCACTACAACCCTTTGCACATCCAGATGGAGCCGCCACCAGCGACTGCTTGAAACAGGATGAGGAGAGAATGGTGCTGCTAAACAGCAGGGAGTGCGTCAAACAGGATCGGGAGAGGAAGGAGGTGCCACTAGACTGTAGGGGATGCTTCAAATAGGATGGCTAGAGATTCGGGGACTTGTACGCCCCTTTCTGTGTATACCGTACCAACATGTTAATTTACTTTATTTTTTCCCATGAGGTATTCAAAGCCTTCTTTGAAAGGGTGATATCCATCCTGCTTCACTCGAGCTAAAGGATAAAATAGTTGTTCATCTGGAGGAAGCTCTTCCCACTTTATCCATTTCCACCCTGTAGAAAAGAACAGAGGATAAGTACATTACAAACCAAAGAACCACACACTACCTACCAGGCTTACTTACAGGTGCAGCTGTAAAAATAGTGAGCATAGAGGAAAGCACAAAACAACAGCGTATACTAGTTCAAAGTACAAGCAAGGATAAGAACTTTATTGTCCAAGCAGGTATTCACATCCCCGTGCTTCGAGTCGTTCTAACTCTTAATCGGAGCGGAGTCTAATACACACAACATCCCCTAAATACCTCCAACGAACAATTAAATACATATTTAAAGAGACAGCTGTATTCAATTATGAGAGCATTAAACAATATCAAATACTCTTTGCAAAAAAACTTTCTTACTGCACCAGTTAAGGTAACAATGCCACAATAGTAGGAAAATGTGGTGTTAGGGTTTCGATCCTAACCCCCCCCGCCACTCCCCCCAGTAGTAAAAGGAAAACAACATTAGGATTTTGGGTCTCTGGAGTCTAGGCAAATCAGTGGTGGGGTCTTCCTTGGGGTTATTAACCCTAATGCCTATCCCATTCCCTTAGCAAACATCATCATACATGATCTCCTTTCGTTGGCATCATATGGCAAGACATACTTCTCTACCTTTGAAGGGTATCACTATGAAGCACTGGCTTGGAGCTGTAGCTTCTGCTTTGGACTACAGGCTACGGGGTGGGGTAGCGCATTAGGGTTGACAACGAAGACCACGCCACTAATTTCCCAATACTCCAGAGATCCAAAACCCTATTGTCCTTTTCCGTTTGTTGCTTGGGATTAGGGCTGTAGCAATCAGTGAACTAGGCAATATTCAAAATAAAACGGCATTAAAAACGCATTTATTTGAGCTGGCATTTGTAAATAGCTGACTGATTGAGCCACAGTGTTTTGTGGTCTTATTTATTGGTTTTAATAGGTAGATATGTTTATCTATTTTGAAATGTTTTGGTATATTTATTGTAATAAGTGTACAGCGCTTTGATACATTATGAACAGTGCTTTAAAAATAAAGTTTATTATTATTATAAATACTGGGGACCCCCAGACGTGCATCTGTTAGTGTCTAAAAGGTAGTCCTTCCCCAGCTGTTAAGCATCCGTCTATCCACACATTCAGTAAATGAAATGCTTGTTTATGATGGAATGCAGGAACTTAAACTCTGCAGGAATGTAAGCTTCTGCAGAATCCTACTGGATGAATGCTCACCCCTTCCCACACAAATCAAAAGGCCTCACAAAAGCGAGGGATTTAACTGTATCTGTACAGGGCAAGAAGAAAAGATTTCCCCGATAGGTAGGTAAAGATTTTTTTGGGGGGGAAGCCCTCTACTAAATAAAAACTGATATGTATTTGATTGCTTTTAAGGGGGCATAGGTAAAGAAGTGCAGGAGAGTACTCTGGGGTTGCATAGGGACCCTGGCAGATGGGGCCCAAATGGAGGATACTATGAAGGAAGCAGGCAGGTAACCGAGGACCCTCACAGATGGGGGCCAAAGGGAGGACTTTCTCAGGGAAGTAGGCAGATGGCTGAGGCTGGACAGAAGGAAGCAATGGGAGGAGGTGGATCGGACTTTAAGCTCAGTAACCACTTCAGTTCTCTTCCTCTGCTTCAAGATTGGGGAGGTGATGTAGCCATGACAGGGGTGGTTAGAGATGGAAAAGGAGTAGGGGCCAGGAGGTGGGGTCTGGATAGCAGGAGGAACGGGGAGAACTTGGAATGCAGGAAATGGGGGTGGGCAGGGAATCAGAGCAGGAGGATGAGGGGCAGAGGGAGGAAAGCGCAGGAAAAGGACCAGTTGGGAGGAAAGAGCAAGGAGAAGGACCAAAAGTACAAAGAGGATACAGGAAGGGAGCTGAGGGGTTTAGGCCAGGAGAGCACGATAAGCAAGGGAGGGCTGAACAGAGAAGGAAAGGAGGGGAGGACAAGCCAGGCTAGTTTAGCAGATGGGGGGAGAGGGCCCAGTTGCGAATAGCAATGGTGGGGGTAGTTGATAGAGAAGGATACTCAGGAGGACGAGAGGCATAGGATCAGAGGGGAGGGGTGGCCAGGGTAAATAAGGTAAGGATGGCAGGTGGCACCCAGATAAGGGGGAGCAGCAAGGAGCCTGCTGGGGGGAGGGGCCGGAAAAAAGGATGAGGGACATGGAAAGGGGCGGAAATGGAGGAAAAGGGGCAGCCAGAGTACTCCTGTTGGGTGATTCCATGATCAGGGAGATCAAATGGGATAGGCAGGGAGAAGCCTGCCCGGTTAGAACAAAATGCTTCCTTGGACTAACAGTGCTCAGGGCCAAGCATGAGGAATATCAGCTTGTTAAGGATTGTAGAGGTTCCCTGGACTTACTGGTCCACCTGGGTACCAATGACATTGAGGGAAATAGTGAGCTAGAGATACAGGCAAGGTTCAGGGAGCTTGCCAGGGTCTGTGATGATACAGGATGCACAGTTTCCTTCTTGGAAATCCTGCCATTGCCAAGGGCTAGTGGGGAACACAAGAGGAAGATTAGGGTGATATACCAGTGGCTCAGAAAGTGGTGTGGGGCCAGGGGTATGGGTTGATAAGGGACTGGGGGAAGACCTGAGAGGATAAGGAGCTGTATGCTAGAGATAGGCTCCATCTCAATTCGGAGGGGAAAGAAATCCTGAAGTTGAAAACAGAAGGGTTCACTGGTGAAAGGTACAAAGATACATAGACAGTGTTGGCAGATAAGGACCTATGGCCCACCCAGTCTGCCCATTTGAGCTCGTAAGTTCAGTTTATGTTTTCCTAGAAGTCTGGGGTTTAAAGGTGGGGTATAAACTTGTGAAGAGAGGAGAGATGGGAGAAAAGGCTGTCAAGGGGGGTACGATAAAGAAGGGACTCTGTCTCCACCCCCCCAGGGAGCTGGAGGAATGCAGGAAAAGGCCAACTGGTAAGGTGCGGACCAGGGAAGACAGAATCCCACAGGAACACGAGAGGAAACAGAGTATAGGAAAAGGTGGAAGTGCTAGCATGGGAGCTTGAACGTAAAATGCCTGGGCTCAGGCGATGCTAACTAAGGGAGAGGTGGATGTGGCAGCGGTCACGGAGACTTGGGCCACTGCAGGGCACAACTGGGACCTGAACCTGGAGGGTTACACCATGTTCAGGAAGGACGGGGGGAGGGAAGGAGGGGTAGCAATATTAGTCAGAAACTGCATTGCCATAGGAGGAGTAGTGGAGGCAGAGGGAACTGTGGAGGTGATTTAGGTCACCTTGGTAACAAGGATGGGCAAGAGAGTGAAAACAGGAGTGGTGTATAGACCCCCTGCACTGGCAGAAGAGCAGGAGGGAAGTCAGGTGGCAGATGTTGGGAGACACTGCAGATTGGAAAGGGGAAGGGTGGTGGTGTTGGAGGACTTAAACATGCCAGGAACAGACTGGGAGACTATGACATCCTCAGTGACTAGGGAACAAAGTTTGTTGGATGTCTTTCAGGACGCATTCCTAACTCATCAGGTGGGGAAACCGACCAGGGAGGAGCGGATATTGGATGTGGTCCTGGCAGACAGTTACCAGATTGGGGGCCTGGAGGTAAGGGACCCATTGGCAGGGAGCGACCATGCCACAGTCTTGTTTTGCCTGAACCTAGGGGAGGTAGGAGGCTGCACAAAGGCAGAGGTAACTGACTTCAGAGGGGCGGATTTCAAAGAAATGGGAAGGATCCTTAAGGAGCACTTGGATGGGATTGTGGCAGACATGGACGCTGACAGTAGGTGGGAAATCATCAGGAGGGGGGTGCAGGATGCTACCAGCACCTGCGCAAGAGTAAGACGAAAATGCGGTAGGGCCTGAAAACTCTGCTGGTGGACCAGGGAGGTTCAGGAGATGGTGAGGGGAAAGAAGGCGGCCTATAGGCAATTCAAGTGCTCAAGGAGTGAAAGGGACTGAGGGGAGTATGAGCTGATGGCCAGAAGGGCCACTAGGGTGGTGAAGGCGGCTAACGTAAGGAAGGAGCAGAAGCTGGCCAAGGAAATTAGGACAGGAAACATGGGGTTCTTTAGGTACACTGGGGAAAAATGATGGGTGAAGGAGCAGATTAGCAGGATTAAAACAGGGAACGGATGGGCACAAGACCCGCTGTGTCCTTCTTGCCAGCACTTTTTTACCTGTGCATTAGACATATGCACCAACCGATGAGGATGCAGGACTGTCCCTACAAATACTGCAAGGTGAAATATAGTAAGATACTAAAATGCCAGCAGAATAGGCCTAACGGTCTTTCGTGTCTGCTCGTTTGGTTAGCCCCCACCCTGGAAGCTGACCTTGCTGCCCACCTCTCCCTCTCTGGCTTTTCCCTTCCCAGTCCCGGATATTCTCTCTGCACTGGTTTTTGCTTCCAGAACCCTTCCCCTGTACCTGTCCCACCGCCCCTTGAACCCTTCCACCGTCTCTGCCTTCACAAGCCCCCTGGCCAGTGCATTCCATGGCTCTACCACCCTCACAGTGAAGTAGCACTTGCTCCTTTCTCCCCCAAATCTCCCCCTCCAGCTTCCACCCATGTCCTCTAGTTGCCCCCCACCCCCTTCCTTCAGAGCACCCTGACTGCTCCTCCCCTATTTACCCCCTTCATGTACCTGAAGACCTCTGCCATGTCCCCTGGTCCCTTTTCTCTTCCAATGTGTACATATTTAGCTCTAACCTACAGGAGAGACAGGCAGGGGAGAAGAGGGGGAGGAGTAGCTCTCTATGTAAAGGAAGGGATAAAAGTAACTGAACAAAAGAGCAAACAGGGAGGAGAGGAGGCACTGTGGGTCACCTTGGAGACTGGAAAGGGCACCACAATCCGCACAGGCGTTGGGTACAGACCCCATGTCAGGGGAGGGAATGGACAAGGATATGATAGAAGGCATTCTTAGAATGGCAGAGAAAGGGAGATACTATTGATGGGAGACCTGAATATGCCAGATGTTAACTGGAGCACATTTGCTGCAGCCACATCCAAGAGCAGGGCCATTCTTGATGCCCTACAGGTGGCAGGACATTAGACAGCTAGTTTCAGAACCCACTGGTGAGAGCAATCTTAGACCTCGTACTCTCAAACGGGGCAGTGAGGATCTCAGATCTAGAAGTGGGTTGCCATCTGGGGACAAGTGACCATCAAACAGTGTGGTTCACTTTAAAGTCAGCTACAGAGTCAAGCCATACAAAAGTGAGGGTACTGGACTTTAGGAGAGCTGACTTTGGCAAGATGGGAGAGTGCCTCAGAAAAGCACTAGCAAACAGGCTAGAAGGAGGTGCAGCAACAATGGGAATCATCAAAACTGCCATCACAGAGGCAACAAGCCTTTGTGTGAAGCAAATAAACAAATCAAACGAAAGAAAAGCCACTATGGTTCTCAAAAGAGGTGGCTGTGAAAGTCAGGAAGAAAAGATAGCATTCTGGAAGTATAAGGAAACACAGAAGGAGCAGGACAGAGAGCTGTACCAGTTAAGGCAGAAGGAAGCAGGAGGAAGTCAGAATAGCAAAGGCCCAAACTGAGGAAAAGATGGCCAACTCAGTTAAGAAGGGGGATAAAACCTTTTATAGCTACATCAGCGAGCGTAGAAAGACAAAGGGAGGGCTAGTGAGGCTGAATAGAATGAACGGTGGGTGGGCAGAGGGGGACAGTGAAAAAGCAGGGATACTGAACGAATATTTCTGCTCAGTATTCACAAAAGAGGAGGGGGAAGTGCCTAATCCAATTAACAGAAGCACTCTTGATAGGGGGGATCGATCCCAGTCCTTTCACAGAAGAAAGGGTTCTGCAAGAACTCCTAAAACTGAAGGTGGACAAAGCAATGGGTCCTGATGGAATTCACCCCAGAATTCTAAAAGAATTAAGGGGGAACTAGTGAAACCACTGGCTACTCTTTTTAATAAATCATGGGAGGATGGTGTGGTACCCGAGGACTGGAGGAAGGCGGATGTGATTCCCCTTCACAAAAGTGGGACCAAGACAGAGGAAGAAACCTACAGACCTGTCAGTCTGACCCTGTGGTAGGGAAAGTGATGGAGCTACTTGAAGGAAAGAATAGTTGAGTACCTAGAAGCCAGTGGAGCACAGGACCCAAGGCAGCATGGATTCACAGCAGGGAAGGTCATGTCAGACTAATCTAATAGATTTCTTTGACTGGGTGACCAAAGTAGTAGACCAGGGAGGGGCTGTGGACATGGCCTACCTAGACTTTAGCAAGGCATTTGACACAGTCCCACACAAAAGATTAATAGTCAAATTAACCAGCCTGGGAGTCGTCCCAGGGTGGTAGCCTGGATAAAACATTGGCTGCACAACAGGACACAGAAGGTAATTGTAAATGGAGTCCACTCTGAAGAAAGAGAGGTTACTAGTGGGGTACCCCAGGGTTCAGTATTGGGTCCAGTCCTTTTAAATGTCTTCATCAGTGACATTGCACAGGGACTGGAAGGAAAAGTATGCCTTTTTGCAGATGACACAAAGATCTGCAACAGGGTTGATACACAAGGAGGCGTGGAAAGGATGAAAAGGGACTTGGCAAGGTTGGAGGAATGGTCAGAAGTATGGCAGCTAGGATTCAATGCAAAGAAGTGCAAAATAATGCACCTGGGAAACAAGAACCCAGGGGAAGAATACACAATGGGGGGGGAGGTAGTAACAACAACAAAAAAGGAAAGGGACCTGGGGGTAATCAGATGACCTTAAGGTTAGCAAGCAATGAGAAGGCAGTAGGGAGGGCTGGGGGGTATACTGGGTGTATAGGAGAGGCATCACCAGCAGAAAACAGGAAATTGTTATCCCTCTGTACAGACAGTTGGTGAGACCCCATCTGAGTACTGTGTCCAGTTCTGGAGACCTCATCTCCGCAAGGACATAGACAGGATAGAGGTAGTCCAGAGGAGGGCAACTAAATGGTGCAGGGTCTGCAAGAGAAGCCGTATGAGGAGTGACTAAAGGAGCTTAATATGTATACCCTTAAAGAAAGAAGGGGGACTGATAGAAACTTTTAAGTACCTCAGTGGAATCAACAAAGTCCAAGAGGGTAGCATCTTTCAGAAAAAGAGACTTGCAAGAACAAGGGGACACAATTTAAAGATAGAAGGAGGGCGGTTCAGGGGCAATGTGAGGAAGTATTATTTCACAGAGAGGGTAGTGGATGCATGGAACAGCCTTCCTGAGGAGGTTGTGGGGTCTAAAACTGTGGGAGAATTCAAGAATGCATGGGACAGACATAAGGCAATTCTTGTGGGGGGTAGGAAGAAATAGGATATTGGTTAACTAGGATCTACGGCCTATCCTGTCGGTAGGGAAATGGGCAGACTAGATGGGCCAAACGGTCCTTATCTGCCGTCAAAGTCTATGTTTCTATGTTTCTTCAAGCCCTTCTCCAAAGGTCCTAGCCCCCAGCCCCCAAGCCCCAAATTATTTTGGTTGCCCTCCTCTGGACCCTCTCCAGGAGTTCAATGACTCTCTTTAAATGTGGCCTCCAAAACTGCACACAGTACTCTAGGTGCGGCCTCACCAATCAGTTATACAGTGGGAGTATCACTTCCCTCTTTCTGGAGGTGATTCCCCTAGTGATGCATCCAAGCATCCTGTTGGCCTTTGTCACTACCCCCCTACAAGTCTCCGAGTTGTTCATCTTGACATCCACCACCACCACCACCACCACCACCACCACCACCACCAGGTCCCTCTCAGCCATTGAGACTTGTAGCATCCCCCGGGTGTACACTTGGCCGGGTTTCTGGCTCCCAGGTGCAGTACCATGCATTTCCCTGCACTGAACCTCAGCTTCCACTTTCTAGACCACCTTTCCAGAGCCTCCAGGTCCCCCTGTAGGGCCACCTTCCCCTCCTCCCCATCCACCACCGCCTCCAGTTTTGAGTCATCTGCAAAAGAGACTCACCTCACTCCTGATGCCCTTCCTTATGTCAGAGACTTAGGCGTTGAACATGAGGGGCCCAAGAACCGATCCCTGAGGGACCCCACTAATGACCCTCCTCAGTGATGAGACTATCCCGCCAACCTCCAGTCCTGGAGCCAATTGCCTATCCATCTGATCATCTGGTTCCCAACCCCCATTTCTCCCAGCTTATCCAACAGGCCCCCCGGAAGGAACAGAGTCAAACGCCTCACTGAAGTAAAGAAAGAGGACGTCCACTGGTCTACCCAGGTCGAAGGCACTCATCACCCAGTCATAGAACTCCACAAGGTTTGTCTGACACGATTTCCCCGGAACAAATCCATGCTGTCCATCATCCAGGCACCCCAACTTTTCTAGGTCCTCCCCTAGTTTCTCCTTGACAATGACCTCCATCACCTTGCCCACCACCGATGTCAGGCTGACAGACCTGTAGTTCCCTGCCACCTCCCTTGATCCCTTGTGGACAGGCACGATATGCGCCACCTTCCAGTCCTGGGGCACCCAACCTGTCCTCAGAGAGATGCTGAAGAGCTCCGCCAGGGGTTTCACCAGGACATACACCAGTTCCTTCAGTACTCTGGGATGTAATTTATCCGGCCCTGGTGCTTTCTCCATTTTAAGGGACCCGAGGGCTTCCCTCACTCACTCTCTCTCTGCCATGATTTCCACCTCCGCTACCTTGTCCCCCTGCTTTGCCTTCCTCTCAACTGCCAGTGATGCCCCCCCTCCCCAGACCGGCCGATCGGTAAGGGTCTGCCCCCTCCTCAGTTTCACCGTCTCCTCCCATGTATGATGCGGCCCCCTCAGTTTCCTGGGTGAAAACTGAGGTGAAGTACTCATTTAGTACCTCAGCCTGCTCCCCCGGGTCTTGTGACCATCCCTCCCCTGTTTTAATCCTGCTAATCTGCCCCTTCACCCTTCATTTTTCCCCAATGTATCTAAAGAACCCCTTGCTCCCTCTCCTAATTTCCCTGGCCAGGTTCTGCTCCTTCCCTGCCCTGGCCGCCCTCACCACCCTAGTGGCCCTTCTGGCCATCAGCGCGTACTACCCTCAGTCCCTTTCGCTCCTTGAGCACTTGAATTGCCTATAGGCCACCTTCTTTCCCTTACCACCTCCTGAACCTGCCTGGTCCACCAGCAGGGTTTTCAGGCCCTACTGCATTTTCGTCTTACTCTTGCGCAGGTGCTGGTAGCATCCTGCACCCCTCCTGATGATTTCCCACCTACTGTCAGTGTCCATGTCTGGCCCAATCCCATCCAAGTGCTCCTTAAGGATCCTACTCATTTCTTTGAAATCTGCCCCCCTAAAGTCAGTTACCTCAATTCTTTGAGCAGCCTTCTACCCCTCCTAGGTTCAGGCAGAACCAGACCATGGCATGGTCGCTCCCCGCCAATGGGTCCCTTACCTCCAGACTCCCAATCTGGTCACTGTCTGCCAGGACCACATCCAGTATCCACTCCTCCCTGGTTGGTTCCCCCACCTGCTGAGTTAGGAATGCATCCTGAAAGACATCCAACAACCTCTATTCCCTGGCCACTAAGGATGTTAGTCTCCCAGTCTGTTCCTGGCATGTTTAAGTCCTCCAACACCACCACCCTTCCCCTTCCCAATCTGCAGTGTCTCTCAACATCTGCCACCAGATGCTCCTCCTGCTCCTCTGCCAGCACAGGGGGTCTATACACCACTCCTATTTTTACTCTCTTGCCCCCCCCCATTGTTATCAAGGTGACCCAAATCACCTCCACAGTTCCCTCTGCCTCTTCCACTCCTCCTATGGCAATGCAGTTTTTGACTATAATTGCTACCCCGTCCTTCCTAAACATGGTGTACCTCTCCAGGTTCACTTTCCAGCCATGCCCTGCGGTAGCCCAGGTCTCAGTGACCGCTGCCACATCCACCTCTCCCTCAGTTGGCATTGCCTGGAGCGCAGGCATTTTATTGCCCAAGCTACTGGCATTTAGCAGGACTACCTTCCACCCTTTCCCTATACTTCCATTTCCTCTGCTTGTGTTCCTGTGGGGATTCTGTCTTCCCCTGGTCCGCACCTTGCCAGTTGGCCTTTTCCTGCATTCCTCCAGCTCTCCGGAGGGTGAAGACATAGTCTCTCCTTTATCGGATCCCCCTTAACAGCCTTTTCTCCCATCCCTCCCCTTCACAAGTTTAAACCCCACCTTTCACCAATGAACCCCCCCCTATTTTCAATTTAAGGATTTCTTTCCCCTCCGAATTGAGATGGAGCCTATCTCTAGCATACAGACCCTTATCCTCCCAAGTCTCCCCCCAATCCCTTATCAACCCATACCCTCTGACCCAACACCACTCCCTGAGCCACTGGTTTATCTCCCTAATCTTCCTCTGGTGTTCCCCACTAGCCCTTGGCACCGGCAGGATTTCCGAGAAGGAAACTCCACATCCTATATCATCACAGACCCTGGTAAGCTCCCTGAACCTTGCCTGTATCTCTAGCTCACTATTTCCCTC
The DNA here is from genome assembly GCA_016271365.2 of Neoceratodus forsteri. Classification (NCBI taxonomy): domain Eukaryota; kingdom Metazoa; phylum Chordata; order Ceratodontiformes; family Ceratodontidae; genus Neoceratodus; species Neoceratodus forsteri. The sequence continues at coordinate 1,128,540,794 of CM057459.1, read as the reverse complement.
AATGTCATTGATACCCAGGTGGACCAGTATGTCCGGGGAACCTCCACAATCCTTTGCTAGCTGATATACCTCATGCTTGGCCCCGTGCACCATTAGTGCAGGAAAGCATTTTGTTCTAACCAGGCAGGCTTCTTCCTCCCTATCCCACTTAATCCCCTTGATCATGGAATCACCCAACAGCAGCACTCTGACTGCCCCTTTTCCTCCATCTCCCCCCCCTTCCAAGTCCCTTATCCTTTCTACCAGCCCCGCCCCCCAGATGGCTCCTTGCTCCTCCTCCTATCTTGGTGCCACCTGCCATCCCTCCTTATTTACCTGGCCACCCCTCATCTCCGATCCTATGCCTCTCGTCCTCCTGAGTGTCCTTCTGTAGCTCGCTACCCCCACCATTACTGCTCATGACTGGTCCCCCCCATATCTGCTAAACTAGCCTGGCTTGTCCTCCCTTCCTTCCTGTCCCTGTTCAGCCCCTCCTTGCCTATCGTGCTCCCCTGGCCTAAACCCTCAGCTCCCTTTACTGTATCCTCCTTGTACTTCTGGTCCTTCTCCTTGCCCTTTCATCCCAACTGGTCCTTCTCCTTGCGCTTTCCTCCCTCTACCCCCTCCACCTCAGCTCCGATCCCCTGCTCCCCGCCGTTTTCCCGCATTCAAGTTCCCCCCTGTTCCTCCTGCTATCCGCCCCCACCTCCTGCCCCTACTCCTTTCCATTTCTAACCGCCTGTCATGGCTACATCACCCCCCTCATACTCAAACAGAAGAAGAGAATTAAAATGGTTACTTAGCTTATGGTCCGATCCACTTCCCCCCCCCAATTGCTTCCTTCTGCCCAGCCATCTGCTTATGTCCCTGAGAATGTCCTCCCTTTGGCACTCCCCCCATCTGTGAGAGTCCCAAGTTACCTGCCTGCTTCCTAGGTAGTATCCTTTTAGGCCCCCTCTGCCAGGGTCCCTATGCGACTCCAGAGTACTCTCCTGCACTCCTTTCCCTATGCCCCCGCCCCTAGTGCTTGGTGCAACCCCATGGGACAGCCCCTGCCCTACTCCCCAACCATACCTCCCCCCTTTCCCCAGCTGTCTCCTAATCCCCTCAACCTCTTCCCTAAGCTGTGCCATCTGGTAGCGCACTGGGCAACCACCGAACTTCCAAGCCCAGTCCAGTATCATGGCTGCCCCACACCCTGTGCACCCTCCCAAAGATGCCAGCCCTAATGACACGTGGTCCTATCCCCCTCCAAGTAGGTTTCCTTGGGTGAGCCACCACGTTCCCACTAGTCCAAGATACACCCCTACCCACTAATCAGGTCACCCACTAATACCAGATACAGTTCCACAGTAAACAAGTACCCCTGTTACTAGGTGCAGTACAACAAAGTAAACTTATAAGGGAAGTGAACAACTCCCTAAGCTCCTCTCTCCCAGCATTTAAACCCAACCCCCTTTGGCTAGAACTACATGAGCTGCACCTGAAGCCTTTTCCTCCAATTGCAGGGCAGGTGTTCCCCTATAAAATGAGCCGAGCTCTGGGGAGGGAGGGGTGGAGGAGGACAGGATTAGGGCCTACATCTGACTCTCTTGATAGCGTAGCAGCCCTGTGTCTGCCCCTCCAAGCACTGCAAACAAAGAAACCACCCCAATTAAATCCCACCAGATAGGTTTTAAATCAGAAGAAATAGGCCTCCACAAACGCAGCCTGCTACACAGTGAAACAACAAACAAATGAGCCCACTTATGGCCACCAAAAACAGTTTTCAAACTTCCAACAGCCCCAGAAACAATACCCTGCTAGCCCCTTAGAAGTAGTAAGAAAGAAAATAAATAACTTTCTACCAAGTAAAATCCACAAGAAACTTTTTAAGAACAACAAGAAGTAGCTACTGTACTGGAACAGATCCGCTCCCTTCCCCTTCCAGTTACTTCTGAGAAGCCAAAGCAACTGACACCACAAACCTTATTCAGCTCTACCTCCAGTCAATTAGCTGAGTAAGACCTGGCCAGACCATTAGCACCCTTTCCCCACTATGTACTAAACTTTGCAGCTAGTGAAGCCAGCAAAAGGAATCAAAATTCTACTCAAAGCCCCCCAAAATAGATTTGCTGCCAAAGGAAACAGGTCTCCAACTCAAACAGCTTCACTAACAACACATCAAAATAGGCTTGAAATTAACAGATATAGGTCTCCAATTCAAAGAAACTGCCCCAATTAAATCTCACCAAATAGGTTTTAAAATCAGAAGAAACAACCCTCCACAAACGCAGCCTGCTACACAGTGAAACATCAAAACAAATGAGCCCACTTATAGCCAGCAAAAATGGTTTTCAAAATTCCAACAGCCCTAAAAACAATACCCTAACGCCTTCAAGTAGTAAGAAAGAATAGAAACAACCTTCTACCACGTAAAATCCACAAGAAACCATGTAAAAACAACAAGATGAAGCTACTGTACTGGAACAGATCTGCTCCCTTCCCCTTCCAGTTACTTCTGCTATACATGAAGGGAAGTTTAAGTATGTGGAAGTGCATATTATTTGAAGATCTAAAATACTATTTATAATGGATTTGGAGAAAAATGCAAGATCCGCTGTGTGCTGAAGGGGAATGATGGTCTTGAAACATTTTCTCAGTGTGATTAAATTGCTATCATGCCATTTCTTTGAGTGTCCGCTCCACGTGGATTTATCTGGAAGAACTGATTTAAATCAGGGGACGAAAACCAAAGGAGCCAGTTTTATGAAAAGTTTCAGTACCCTGATGTGTGGTTTTATCTCCTGCTGGGACCAAAGACCAAGCACAGTCTTCATTCCCAGGTGGCTTCCCCAACCTGACCAGAATGTATCCGCTGCCAGGTGAAGGGACGGGAGTGGACACCTCTTGCCATGAGAAAAAGTGTGTTCTGGGTCCAGTCTTACTAACATACTAAAAGCCAGCAGAATAGGCCTAATGGTCTGTCATGTCTGCTCGGTTGCTAGCCACCTATTGGGTGCTCACTTTCCCACCCCCCTAGCTCCTGAGAGGGTCTTTGGCTTCAGTTTCCCCTTGTACCTGTCCCACCTCTTATTGAAGCCATTCACTGTTCCCTTGTCCACCAGACTCCCGGGCAGCGCATTCCATGACTCCACCACCCTCTCAGTGAAGTAATGACTCTTACGTTCCCCCTTGTAAATTTCCCCCTCCAGTTTCCACTCATGTTCCTAGTTGTCCCCCGCTTAGCCTGAACATCTCCTTGGTTCTGCCCTTGTTTATTCCTTTTATATATCTGAAGACCCCTATCATGTCCCCCATGTCTCTCCTCCAGTTTGTACAGCCCGAACTCTTCCAGTCTCTTCTCATACAGCCTCCTCCCCATGCCCTGAATCATCCTGGTCACCCTTCTCTGGATCCTCTTCAGCAGTCTTCTTCAACATATTCATCAGCGACACTGTTGATGATCTTGAGGGTAAAGTCTGCCTGTTCGCAGATGATACAAAACTATATAATAGGGTGAAAAATCAGGAGGGCACCTCCAGTATGAAGGAGGATCTCAAGAAACTTGAACAGTGGTCCAACAACTGGCAACTTAGATTTAATGCTACAAAATGCAAAGTGATGCACCTGGGAAAACAGAACCCAAGAACTCAATACTTCCTAGATGGGCATCGACTTGAAGACACCAGGACTGAATGGGACTTGGGGGTAATTATATCGGACAACCTTAAAGAAGGGAATCAATATGAAAAAGTGGCACGAAAAGCAAGCAGTATCCTCAGATGCATAGGCAGGGGAATAACTAACATACTAAAATGCCAGCAGAATAGGCCTAACGGTCTTTCGAGTCTGCTCGATTGGTCAGCCCCCAACCTGGGTGCTGACCTTGCTGCCCCCCTCGCCTTCTCTGGCTTCTCCCTTCCCAGTTCCAGATATTCTTGCTTCATTGGATTTTGCTTCCAGGACCCTTCCCCTGTACCTGTCCCAGCCCCTCTTGAACCCCTCCACCGTCTCTGCCTCCACCAGCCCCCTAGGCAGTGCATTCCATGGCTCCACCACCCTCTCAGTGAAGTAGCACCTCCTCCTTTCTCCCCTGAATCTTCCCCCCTCCAGCTTCCACCCATGCCCTCTAGTGGCCCCTCCTCCTTCCTTCGAAGCACCCTGACTGTTCCTCCCCTATTTACCCTCTTCATGTACTTGAAGACCTCTATCATGTCCCCCCGGCCCTTCTCTCTTCCAATGTGTACATATTTAGCTCTTCGAGCCTCTCCTCATAGGTCCTATCCCCCAAGCCCCAAATCATTTTGGTTGCCCTCCTCTGGACCCTCTCCAGGAGTTTAATGTCCCTCTTTAAGTGTGGCCTCCAAAACTGCACGCAGTACTCAAGGTGTGGCCTCACCAAGCAGTTATGCAGAGGGAGCATCACTTCCCTCCTTCTGGAGGTGATCCCTTAACGATGCATCCCAGCATCCTGTTGGCCTTGGCTGCTGCCCTCCTACAAGTCTCAGAGTTGTTCATCTTGACATCCACCACCACCCCCAGGTCCCTCTCAGCCATCGAGACTTGTAGCATCCCCCCCCCCGGTGTACACTTGGCCCGGGTTTCTGGCCCCCACGTGGAGTACCTTGCATTTCCCTGCACTGAACCTCAGCTTCCACTTTCTAGACCATCTTTCCAGAGCCTCCAGGTCCCCCTGTAGGGCCACCCTCCCCTCCTCCCCATCCACCACCGCCCCCAGTTTTGAGTCATCCGCAAAGAGACTCATCTCACTCCTGATTCCTGTCCTTACGTCAGAGACATAGGCGTTGAAGAGGAGGGGCCCAAGGACTGATCCCTGTGAGACCCCACTAATGACCCTCTTTGGGGATGAGACTATCCCGCCAACTACAACCCTCTGGGTCTGGTCCTGGAGCCAATTGCCTGTCCATCTGATCATCTGGTTCCCCACCCCCATTTCTCCCAGCTTATCCAACAGGCCAATGTGAGGAACAGAGTCTAATGCCTTGCTGAAGTCTAGAAAGAGGACGTCCACTGGTCTACCTAGGTCCAAGGCACTTGTCACCCAGTCATAGAACTCCACAAGGTTTGTCTGACATGATTTCCCCGGGACGAATCCATGCTGTCTATCGTCCAGACACCCTGACTTTTCCAGGTCCCCCCAGCCTCTCCTTGACAATGCCCTCCATCACCCTGCCCACCACCGATGTCAGGCTGACAGGCCTGTAGTTCCCTGCCACCTCCCTTGATCCCCCCTTGTGGATAGCCACTATATGCGCCACCTTCCAGTCCTGGGGCATCCACCCTGTCCTCAGAGAGATGGTGAAAAGCTCCGCCAGGGGTTTCGCCAAGACATCCACAAGTTCCTTCAGCACTCTGGGATGTAATTTATCTGGCCCTGGTGCTTTCTCTGTCTTAAGGGAGCTGAGAGCTTCCCCTCACTCTCTCTGCTGTGATTTCCACTTCCAGTACCTCTTCTCCCTGCTTAGCCCTTCCCCCTCCTGCCCAGGAACAGGAAACAAGAAGTGATCATTCCACTCCATAGATCCCTGGTGAGGCCACACCTAGAGTACTGCGTCCAGTTCTGGAGGCCCCACCTGAAGAAGGACATAAAGCGCTTGGACTCAATTAAGAGATGAGTCACAGAGATGGTGCAGGGCCTCCATCACAAGTCATGTGACGCTAGACTCCAAGACCTAAACTTGTACTCCCTGGGACAGAGAAGGTACAGAGTGCATATGATAGAAACATTCAAATTCATCAGGAGTATAAACACTGTTTAGGTAGACAACCTCTTCCATGCAAGCGAAGAGACACGTACAAGAGGGCACAACCTACTTCTAAAAGGGGGGGGGGGGAGACTCAGAGGCAATATCAGGAAGTACTTTTTTATGGAAAGGGTAACAGACACATGGAACAAGCTGCACCCAGAGGTGGTTGAAGCAAAGATGGTGAATGCATTTAAACACACATGGGGCCGGCACTACGGTATAAACAAAAACAGCAAAATATAGGGGAGGGGGTAGGTTCATGTGCAAACTAGATGGGCCACTTGGTCCCCAACTGCCGTCAAATTCTTGTGCATCTGTCAAGGTCTATAAAGACAGAATTTTTTGGGGGGAGGGGGATAGATGGCATATTCTTCAAGACCATCTCTCCTCAAGATATCACTGAAATGGCTTCATATGAAAGCACCACTTAAATGGCAGACACTGTGAGAAAAGAAACATGAGGACATCTCTGATTGGATGGGCTTCCCAAACATGAAAAGATATCACCTACAAACCCACAGCCACCGAATCCCCCCACGGGAAACGGAGCAGCCCAGTGAAGCCAGGTAGCGATCCCATGCTTGCAGCTGCGACAGAGATATTTGAACTTTGCGCCTTTTATTATACCCTGACTGACTGTTGCCTCTCTCAGTTTTCCGTCGGTGGAGCAGTGGAGATTGTTTTTGGTTTTTTTCACCACACACTGCCTCACTACCGACTTAGGATTTCCACCTAGGGGAACAGTACTTTAAGGAAATATTCCGGTGTAGGCTTAAGGGGACTCAGTGATTCTTTTGTAACCGGGTAGGCTAAATGGGAACACAGTGATTCTGTTGTAACAACACTGCTTGTGAATCTGAGCCTGAATCAGTTTGATTCCCTCTGTAGCCTTACTGCTTTTGAATCTTGCCTAAATCAATGTAAAGCCGCACAATTACATTTGCTGCATGTAAAGCCACGTACCTGTTGCTAGTTCCTCCTCCCTACCGACCAATACTTAAAACTGCCTTTTTTTGTCCTTTCCAGCAGTGCGGTCGCGAGGGCAAGCTGGTTCAAGCCCTCCCCACTGCCACCGAATCCCCCCGCGGAAAACGGAGCAGCCCAGTGAAGCCAGGTAGCGATCACGCTGCAGCAGAGACAGACTGCTGCGGCAGAGTGCGGACCCGCCTGTGCTATCGCGAGGCTCCCCACCTCCCCACCACCACCCTTGGTGAGCTCCTCCGCCCCCACCACCACCCCCCTTGGTGAGCTCCTCCTTTTATAGGGTTGACCTCGTGTGTGCGTAAACCAATCAGCCCACTTTCCCATTAGCTCCTTATATTATTCAGCCACTAGTGGCCACCCCAGAGCAGCTCTCAAATCTACTACTAAAATGCAGCATCTCCCACTGATAATTACTAAGCTATGCCTAACCTTACCTTTCCTTCCACCCTCATCCCACCCAATTCTACCTAGCTCTTTGCCACTCCTCCCTGAGAATACAAAGCCACCCCTCCACTCCTCCTCTGCCCAAGTGGACCACACTCAGCACCACTGGCATAACTGGGCCCTGGGGGCCACTATCCTCCCTCCCTCCTTCCATGCAGGGCTACCAGCCTTATATATCCCCTACTACTTATACCCTAAGCCTAACTCACAAACTCTTAACCGTCCCCCTCTACGCTGGTCATCTCAAAAGACCATGCGCTTAGCAAGGCACATCCTGGCTCTCCTTCTCCTTATAGCCAGGGATGTAGAACGTAACCCAGGTCCTCCATCCCCAATAGCTGGGCGATCCCCTGCACCGGCTTCCCACCTCCCCAGAGGTTTCAAAATTGTCCACCTAAACATCTGCAGCATCCTGAACAAAACAGCACGGAATTCTCAATACCCGGGTTCTCCTTAATCCGCCAAGACAGACAGGGCAGAAAGAAGTGGCGGCACTGCCATGTATATCTCCTCTAAACTCCAGTTCTCCATAATCACCCCTACTGTACCCAAAAATTCAATAGATTCCCTTCTAATTAAAATCCCCCTTCTGCACTCTATCCCTGTATACATAGCAGGGTCATACTGTCCGCCAGACACACCACTGGGTAGCATCCTTGACCACCTTGGCAACCCGAGGTCCCTGATGGCAGGTGGTGAACTCCATATCCTTGATGACTTCAACCAGGACTGGCTAGGCAGCGTAGCCACCAAAACGCATTCCCAAATAAATGCTCTAAACCTGTCCCAGCAAATAGGGGGACCCACTCGCCTAAACCACAAATCCAAAAAGCATACACTACTGGATTGGGCCCTCACCACCCACCCTCATCGGATAGTTAAAGCTGGCCTACTACCAGACTCCTTAGTGATCACCATATGATTTATATGGTGCGCAAAATCTTCCAACCAAGGCCCCCATGCAGCTTTACAACAGAGCTTACAATCCCTTTGACCTGACCGCTCTCTAAATGACCTCACCAACACTGACTGGTCAGTCATCCCTAGGGCCACCTCCATGGACGAGGCCCTGAAATTTCTCTCTACCAACTTCCTAGCCATCTGGGACTTGCACGCTCCTCTCAGAAGATCCAGAGTAAGAGGAGTACACTTACCTTGGGAAACAACTAACTTCTTGGAACAACTACGAGCCCGAGACCGAGCCTGGAAATTGTTCAAGGCAACAGGTGCTCAAACGGCTCTGCAACACTACCGATCGCTAAGAAATGCCTGCACTAGACTCATACATCAGGCCAAATCTAACTACTTCAAGTCTGCTTTCAACAATAACTTCACTCACCCTACACAATTCTGGAAATCAATAAAATCCCTTCTTACCCCCCCCGGCCCAACCCCCGACTCCCACTCTCAACATAGGTGGAAGCATCATCGTGGATCCTAGCGCGGTTGCCACTGAGTTTAATTCATATTTCTCCATCACAACATCTTCTCTACTCGTCTCCCATCCCTATCCCCTGCCCTTTGTTCCCCCTGCAGTATCCTCTCCGGACTCCTCCTCGCTCTGCCCAGTCACACCTGACCAGTTACTAAAAATACTGCAGTCACTCAACCCATCCAAAGGTAAATGCCCATTGGGCCTTGATTCCAAAATGCTCCTGCTTTCTGCACCCTGCCATAGCCTACCCTCTAGCCTCCCTCTATTACCTGTCTTTTAGACTCAGGTCAGTCCCTACAACATGGAAACAAGCCACAGTCATTCCCCTAGCCAAAGGCGGTGACCTTTCCTCCCCATCCAACTACCGACCCATATCACTGCTCCCCATTCTAGCCAAAATTCAAGAGCGCCTTGTACTATCCCAGCTCCACCACTATCTTGATGCCATATCATTCTTCACCCCCTTCCAGGCCGGTTTCAGGAAAAATTACTCCACCACCACCTCTCTTCTTCGCCTCACTAACATCATCCTTACAGGTATGGACAAAGAGGAAATAACTGCAGCGATCTTCATCAACCTGGCCAAAGCCTTCGACACGGTCTCGCATCCCCGTTGTTGGCAAAACTCACCCAAGCTGGATTGTCTGTGACTGCAAATAACTGGTTCCATTCATACCTGGCAGGTAGGTCACAATCAGTCTGTATTGGCTCGGCTAGTTCCACTTCTCTCCCTGTCACCAGTGGAGTCCCCCAAGGGTCTGTTCTTGGCCCTCTGCTGTTCTCTGTCTTTCTCAATGACCTGCCTGTTGCCTGCCCACATACCGCCGTCCACATGTACGCAGACGACACGGTGTTTGCCTCTGGCTCATCCCCCAATGCAGTGACAGCCTGTCTGCAGAAGGACTTCGACTCCATCCAACGTTGGTTTCTCTCAAATCAATTATTTTTAAACTCAAATAAAACAGTCTCCCTCACCTTCGGCTCTCGGGCCAAACTAGTCCACCTTCCTGCCCCCCCCACGTTCTATACTCTGGATAGCTCCCCACTGAAGGCCTGCACTTCCTATAGATATCTCGGTGTCTGGCTAGATCAGTACCTTGACTTTTCTATGCATATAGATGCTCTACACAAAAAACTGCATCCCATGCTGGGTGCTCTCTACCTCAACAAAAATTGCATCCCTCTACCAACACAACTAGCAATAGTTCAAAAAATTATCTTCCCGATTATGGACTATTGCGATGTAGTCTACTGTGCTGCCCCCAAAACTTCCTTATCCAGGCTTGACCCCCTCTTCAACTCCTTCTGCTGGTTCTCCTTGGACCATCCTCCCACTACTCATCACTGAGACCTCTACCAGTCCTTGAACCTCCCCTCTCTCCATAACCGGCGATTGCTACACTGTGCTAGAACCACTGCCAAATTCTGGATGCAGACACTCTCCTCCTACCTGATGTCCTCCCTAACAGCCTTCCCCCCACCAGCTTACGCTCTCAGGAACATCGACTCTCGGCTCCTTCACATCCCGCACAGATCCACCCGGTCTGGCCAAGCTGCCTTCAGCTTCAGGTTGCCCAAATTATGGAACTCCCTGGCAGCAGATATTCGACATGCCACTAGTACTCCACATAGGAATGCCCTTCTTAATACTCACTTCTCTACATACTGCTCCTGTATTCCTCCCCCTAGAACCCCTCACAACCTAACTTCCAGCAGTTAACACCAGTCTGGTTATACCTTTTAGGTATTTTGATATTTTTACAGATCCAAATGTTTGCTGAAATTGTACCTGTATATTGTAAATATGACTGTTCTCACCAACTGTCTTGTACCACACTTATATTTATGTAAGGTAACTTTTGTATTACTTTACCATTTGTAACCCCCTCCCAAGGGCGCATCTGGAATCGAGCGGTACTCTGCTCAGTATGCTTTCCTGGTAAAACTCAAATAAATAAATACCCTGGGCCCGACAGCAGCACGAAGGACTTGGGTTGGATAGAAAGCATTTTCCCTCCAGTGAATATTATGGTCTGCACTGGGGAGAAATTAGATTTCTAACTTTTTATTTTGTAAAGAATGTTTTATTCCAAATCTATTTCAAAACTGAAGACAAAACAAACAAAAACAAGCATTTGTCAATGCCGAATGTTTGCTTGCTGGCATTGGCAGTGGTACTGTAGAATTTACAGAGCTGCGTAATAGGAATGGCAGTGAAGTACTGAACTGAAGCCAACCCCACCACCACCCTGCAGAGAGTGACAGGCATTGGGGTGTGCCTTTGGGTCATCAGGCATAACGGCCACGCCATTTCAGTACACCCCACCCTGCAGACACTGGCAAGTGTCACGGTGTTCCTTGGGGTCTTTGGCCCTTATGCGCACCCCATTCCATTAGGAAATACAGTGAGATGGGTGCGATATAGGAGAATGGGGTGAACTTTGGGGCTGAAGAGTCCAAGGCATACCTCGATGCCTCTCACTGGCTGCAGGGTGTGGAATGGTATGAGCATTACAGGCAAGAATCCCAAGTCACACCCCTGATGCCTGTCATTCTCTACAGGGTTGGGCGTTATGGTTGGAAACCCTAATACCTCAGGCATTCGTTGGTATTTTCCTCCAAATGTTCAACATGTTTTTGTGACCCCACCTCATGAAAGGGGAATATCAGTTTTAAGCAGCTGCTTATGCGCGACTTCGGCATTTAGCATCACAGGTGCAAAACATTCCGAACAGGATGTAAAAAATGACAGCTGTACTGTTCATGGGAGGTGTAAAAAATGGCAATGTTGCAAATCTGCAATAAAAATATTTAAAAAAATGGTGAAGTCACGAGCGTACATAGAAACTGTGCAACGCACACCCGTAATATAATTAGGTTGGGGATTTTTTTTTTTTTTTTTTTACAGCAGATTGTCAACTCAGGCATCTTGGTGCCTCCGATCATGAACAGTGTCACTGCGATTTTCTTTATCTGTCCCGAACAATGATTTCCCACAGCGACCACGCATCTCTGCGCTGAAAGTGTGAAAACACACTTCGACCATGTTGTGAAAAATGACAGCTGTACTATAAATAAGGCAGTGTAGAAAAATGCCACTGGTGAAAATCTGGACTTAAAATATTACAAAGTCATGAACTTACGAGGGTGCGTGGAAACTGCGCAATGCTCACTCGTAACACAGTCATTTTATGGACTTTTGTCACCAGATTTTCAACGTAGCCATTTTAAGACCGCTGCTCATGAACAGTGTAACTGTGATTTTCTTACTCTGTCCCAAACATTGCTTTCGCACACCAACAGCACCATTGTGCACTACATGTGCGAAAACACATTTTGGGCAGCATATGTAAAATGGCAGTTGTACTGTTCATAAGGAAGTGTAATAAAATGGCAATGTTGAAAATCTGGAGTGAAAATATTAAATTTGCAAACTTATGAGCATGCATAGGAACTGCGCAACGCACGCTCGTAAAACAGTAATTTTTAGGAATTTTTTCACCAAATTTTCAACATAGCCATTTTAAGACCTCTGCTCATGAACAGTGTCACTGTGATTTTCTTAATTTGTCCCGTGACATTGGTTTCTTTCGACTGCGCCATTGTGCGCTACATAGGCGGAAACATGTTTCGGTGAGATGTGAAAATGACAGCTGTACTACTCATAAGAAGGTGTGGTAAAATGGCAATGTTGAAAATCTGGAGGAAAAATATTGAAAATGCGTGAACTTTACGAATGCGCGAGGAACTTACAACGACGCTCGTGAAAAGTCGCTTTTGGAATTTTTCACCAAATTTTCAAAATAGGCTTCTGAGAGCCCACCTTTATGAACACTGGCAGTGCCGTTTTGTTAATCGGTCCCGAAAGGTGATTTTGCGCAGTGACTGCGAAATCACCCTTCAGGCCCGAATAACGTCATGCCAGTGACATCACTCATGAGAAGGGGTCTCAAAAACCCCATGTTGAAAATTTGGTGCAAAATTCCAAAAATGCCTGAGATATGCAACAAACTTGAAAAACCCTATCTAGCCCATTATACAGCTTACGGCATTTCCTCAGTTCATGAGGTCGGCTTTGAAGAGTGCAGGCGTGTGCCCGGTCCACGAAGATCGTCGCGCGCGGTCGGGTAAGTATGGGGTGTGGGGGTGTGGGGAGGCAGGGTGCGCAGTGGGTGGGTGCGGGTTGTGGGAGGGGCCAGGGAGACTACATGGGACAGTTTTTTCTTTACAGGTGTTTTTTTCCCCAATGACGACGGGGCGTTTGCCATGCTGGGGTGGGCTCCAGCGTGATACAAGGACAGTTGGTGGGGTGTTCAGCCGACGGGGATTGGGCACCTGCTGGCAAAGCATCTATTGCCACGCAGGGTGAGTTTCTCAGCGTGGCACCCAGCACTGGGGGTGGAGGACAGTGGAGCTGACAGGGGATTGGGCACCCCGTCGGCTGTATCATGAATTATCACGCTGGGTGGGTGCCAGCGTGGCATCTGGAACTTTGGAGTAGGGGCACAGCACAGCCGGCGGAGTTATGCCCCGTCGGCTATACATCTGGGTGTGTGTGTGTGTGTGTGTGTGTGTGTGTGTGTGTGTGTGTGTGTAGGGAGCTGTGTGTGTGGGGGGAGCTGCGCATGAGCAGGCGATATCCTATTGCTGCTCACTGAAGCGTAGCTCCCCCTTTCAACTGTATGCCACTGCATTTTGGAGCTTGTCATAGACAGCTCCAGCATGCATTGGCTTACAGGGGCCGCGCCTGCCAACACACTGACTGAATTGGAAGAGGGGGTGACACACCACCGAAATCTCGGATGGTGGCACTATGTTTCTTGCACATGCGTGCAAGCAAACATAAAAAGGAATGTATGTGGCCAGTGATCGTTAAATGATGTATGTTGTCAATGCCTCATGCCAGGGAAAACCACTGTAAGCTAAGTCAAGCAAAGGTACTGTAAAAAGTAACTAAGTTAAAAAGCAGATGTCTTACCTTCATTTTTATCTGGTTCTGTGTTTGTCGGTTCTGGATCACAGTTCATATCAACCTCGCCTCTCATTATTACAGTAACATAGTGATAATTCTCTTCTAATTTGATTGCATTTACAACTGATGCAAAACAGACATTCTTCAGGCAAAGTTCTGCTTCTTCCAGCACTTCTCTTTTAGCACATTCTTCCCAGCTTTCACTAAAAAAATAAATATAAATCAATTAGAACAATTTAAAGTTTGTTCTCTAGTATTTATTCAAGGTGGAAATGCTGTGCCCATACTGAATACCAGGTTTTGCGTGTTACTACAGCTTCAGGTAGGCTATTCCATGCTGATACGACTGTCTGAACCAATGTGCCTTCTGCTCAGTTCTGATGTTGACCCTTTTAGTTAAAGGCTGTACTTTCTAAACATTTAATTTGCAACCCCCCCCCCCCACACACACACACACCCCTATAGCACTATTGTGCACTGCTTTGAAAACCATACATAAATCCCCACTAGATCTTATGCAATTCAGTGAATACAGATTTAACTCCCTTAATCTATCCCCATATGGTTTTCCCGTTTCATTCAAAACTTTTTCTTGTTACCCTTCTTTGAGCTCTCTCCAGCAATCTTATGTTCCCTTTTGGCAAGGGGCCCAGGACTACACACAATACTCCAAATAGGGCCTTGCAAGGGTACTATACAGGGGGAACAGCACATTACTATTCCACCTGCATATGTTCCTGAATATGCAACCTATAATCTTGTTACTTTTGCTAACAGTTTCCCTGCATTGCTCTTCTTGTGTCATCCTATTTGTTTTTATGATGCCTAGGTCTCGTTTCCTTGTTTCAGTAATTTCTTTCCCATTCAAATAATATTTTGCTTTTCTGGTTTTGACTCTTTATGCAGAATTTTGCATCTATCCAAATTAAATGGTAGTTTGTTAATCCTTGACCATTCTCCTAGTTTATCTGTTTCTTCCTGAAATAGTCTGATGACACTCATTCTCTACTATAGCTCCCACCTTCATATCACTGACAAATCTGCTGTGCCAGTAACCATCTGTTGTTTGCAATGAGATGGTACACTGGATATGCCCGCGCCTTACAAGAGAAGGGTCACAGATTTGATTCCCATGGAAGACATAGCTGCCATCTCATTTAGATAAGGGGGGAGGAAAAAAAAATTTAATTTGACAAGTGGAACTCCTCGCCAGGTGAGGTAGTAGGGTTGCCACCTGTCAGGTTTTTTACCTGGTGATCAGGTTTTCAGGGTCCCTATCAGGTAATCCGGTTTTGCTCTGTGCTGGTCAGGTTTTTGAGCCATATTTAGTGCTTACATACTTTTGAAACAGATTGTGTCATATCATTCAGTGTTTCAGCTACATGTTAAGGTTACAAACAAGTTATCTTGTCAATATAACCTTTTGTTTGTGAAAGCAGTCAACCTGGAGGTGTAAAGCATGGCCATTAACACCATTAGCACTTACTTAACCTAATCTTTCCACTGTATCTTAACTGGCATAGCAGCAAAGCTGCCCCTCCTTTTGTAACAGTAACTCAGCCAGCTGTCTTCCACTTTTATTTGCTGGTAAACATTTTCATCTCTAACAGAATATAGGCATTTTAAATATTTTAAATTGCTTTGTTTCCTCAAGAAAATATATGGTCACTTCTTTGGCTTTCAAATAATACTGTGGACATAAAAAGCAAATGGAGCCAGAAAAGATAAAGTACACATTATAGGAAACAATATCTTTATTATGTATCACTATATACCATGTACTGTATACTGTTGTATGCTATTTACAGTATTCCCTTGTCTCCCTCAGATCGTGATTCGTAACAAAATTTATTTTATCTCTGTATGTGTATCTGGTAAACCAATGTCAATAAATAAATACATAAGTAAATAAATAACTAGGAAGAATCTAGGAAAGTAACTTTAACAGGTACTGTACAGTATCTTACCATTTTTGTTGAACTGCTGCTTTAAGTGTTGTCTTTTATTGATAACAAATGACTTTCTAGGAGGAGCAATGCATGATGAGCCATGAAAAGGGGTGGGGCTAGGGGCGGAGCTTAGGATCCGGTTTTTGCCTCATCCAAAGGTGGCAACCCTGTGAGGTAGTAGCCTGCAAGACGGTACACAGTTTCAAGATGGGTTTGGATAGGGGGAGGGGTTAACAGGATGGTGGGGGGGAGGGGCAGCAACATCATAAGGTGACAGCTGCGCACTCAAGCAGACTCAATAGACCATGAGGCCTGTTTCTGCTGGCATTTTCGTATGTTCGGATATTAAACAGATTTGGCCCCAGAGTCGATCCTTGGGGAACAGCACCAGTCACTTCTGCCCAATAAGCTTTTTGTCCGGCAATGCACGCCCTTTTCCTTCTCCCCTTCAACCAGGACACATTCCAGTTTACTATGTTGTTATTTTCATATCGTAAATCTTTTGTATTAATAAACCATGTGGCATACTGTCAAAGACCTTGGAGAGAAGTCCAGAAACAATACATCCACTGGTAGACCCACATGTATGGCGTTGCTGACTGGCTGAAAGAAATTTAGCAAGTTGGTCAGACGTGATCTACCTGTTTTCAAACCATGCTGATTTATGCCCTCTAACCCTTCTCTGTCAATGTGTCCAAGTAGTTTGTCCTTCATAAATCCCTCTAAACGTTTATCCACTGAGGAAGTTAAGCTGATTGGTCAGTAGATTTTAATATCCAATTTGGGTCCTTTTTTGTGTGCAAGTATTATTGTTGCTTCCTTTCAGACTTGAAGTATTCCACCTTCAGAAACTGAGTTTGTATAGATATTGGCATGTGGGCCTGAGAGCTCACCTGTTATTTTCTGTAATACCCAAAGGTGAAGCTCATCTGGCCCAGGTGATTTGTTTACATTTAGCTTAAGTATTCTACTTCTTACCTTGGATTCACTAAAAATAAATCCCCCAGAGGGATTCAGGTAAGCAATGTTCACTTCCCTGTCTAAAGACTGATGGATACTACTGAAGTATGAGTTATATTCCTCTGCCATTTGGTTGGTATCACAAATTTCTGCGTTGTCTAATATCAGGCCAATTGGCTGGTTCCCCTTTTTATTACTATTTATATATTTAAAAAGGGATTTTTTGGCCGGCCCAGTGGCTCTGAGGGTTTAGGCACTAGTCACCTTACCTTGCGCTACGCTGGCGACCCAGGTTCGGCAGGGGCGGGAAGGGATGCAGCGTCCGCAGGATAGCTCTCCTTTCCTGGAGGGGTTGTAGGGCAATAAGTCGCTCTCACGCACCCTCTGGCGATAGCCGGAGGAAGCCACAATGCACCGCAGCCATAAGGCAAGGGTGGAGCTTGCTGGTCCCTGGACGTCATTGCATGTCCAAGCACCACCTCGGGGGCAGGGGCTGGGATGGGAGAAAAAACTCCCCACAGACAAAAGCCCATGACTAGGGCTACAGTAAGCGGCCGTGCACCACTCCTCTGGCCGGCGTCCACTACCCTCTAACGCTCCACCACTCAGCTGCTCTCGGCTGGCAAGGTACGTCTTCCCTCGGTCTGTGCGAGTCCTCTGCCCTCACAATTCACTGGATGGCAAGCTCCCCTGCCTGATCTTGGATTGGACATCTACGATTCAGCATGCCTACGGGATTGGCTGTATGAGTATTTTCTCTTTGTGGACTGAAAGCGCGGATCGCTCCTGGCCCAAATAGCTCATTTTATGTCTCTCTAAAATTGCTGTTTAACTTAAAAGCAAGTCACCAAACTTTGAATTTAATTTAGACTGCATGTAATTCTATCCCTGTAATTAAGTGTTCTCTTAGCTGGGACAGTAAGGAAAGCTGTTTTTAGGAGTGTAAATTTGAACTCAGGGAAAGTTTAGTAATTAAGGGGAGTACTGTAATGTTTTACTTTGGGCTGAAATTGTAAAAAACTGCCAGAGTGTGTGTCTTTTCAGTGCCATGACTGCTTTTTCTACAACCCATTCTGTTCCCCTTCTTGCTCCTGTTTACCTTACTGTATTGTCCCTGGCTAATTTCTCCACCTCAGCTTCCTCGAGCAAGCCATTTTCGAGCTGAACTTTCAATCCTCCATTTTCTCCAATTCTGCTCTCTACCTCCTAATTTTGCCATCCTTCCTTCCTCTTGGCACTTAGCCCCTCCCCCCCACTGTATTGCTGATTTTTTCCCTATCCTTGGCCAGACCAGTGAGCCTCTTGCTGTCTCCTGGGTGCACTCCCCCCCAGTTTTCTCCCCCCTCCTCCTTTCTTTTGTGTCTGTAACTACCCTGCCCTGGAACCTCGGTTCTTGGACTTCTTTACGTTAATTCTTCCTCTGCTCTTTCCCCACAGACAGGAGCCCCCAACTAGGGCTGCAGCAAGCGGCCATGCACAGCTCCTATGGCCATCAGCCACTACCCTTTAATGCTCTGCCACTCGGCCCCTCTAGGCTGGCAAGGTATGTCTTCCTTCAGTCTGTGAGAGTCCTCCGCCCTCACAATTCACTGGACAGCAAGCTCCCCTGCCTGATCCGGGTTTGGACATCTGGGATTCAGCACACCTATGGGATTGGCTGCCTGAGCATTTTCTCTTTGTGGACTGAAAGTGTGGGTCGCTCCTGACCCGAATAGCTCATTTTATGTCTCTCTAAAATTAGTCCCACTCAGTCACCCCAACCCCGGCCGCTATTAAATACGTCTAGTCCCCACCCATTTCTCAAGTCCTCCTCTACCATTGGCTGCATACTGATCTCCACGCAGCCTGTTTTTACCTGTACCCTGGCCTCGTCTAGTCCCTGCCCATTTCTCAAGTCCTCCTCTACCACTGGCTGCATACTGATCTCCACGCAGCCTATTTATACCTGTACCCTGGCCTGTCTCATCTTAAAGGTACACAGCTACCACTCCCTGCTCGCTCTCTAAGTAACCATGGCCCCAAATTTTAAACTCTTATGGAGTGCCTTTCCCATTCTCATACTTGTGTCTTTGCCCACTCCCACAAACAAGACAAGCCATAGTTTGGTTTCCTTGCCCAATAATGAAATCTTGAAAAACCTTCACTACAACAAAGGTTGCTCATCTGGGAACTTTTTCACCATTAATAAAGGACCTTGGTCTACCTTGATGATCCTGCCCCCTATAAATATTTGGCTCCCAGGTGCATCACATGCCCGTCAACGTGTCCTTAAGGACCACACCACCCTCGTTTTACACAGGGAAAAAATAAAACCTTGCTGTGGACGCATGAAGGTTAAACGTTTCTCCAAGGCTCGAAGAGAACTCCTACTCAGGATAGCTCTTATGCTATTTCTGCTATCTGGAAACATTCGTCCTAATCCAGGTCCTGAAGCATCTCCCACCTGCAATGCGCGCCCTAAACAAGGTACCATTAAACTGGCCACAATTAATAGCTGTAGCCTTTTAAGCAAAATTGACGTCCTGAAAGTCTGGGCAACTCAGCACAACCCTGACATACTATCTGTCGTTGAGACATGGATGACCCCCAAAATACCAGATTTTGCAGTAGCTCTACCTGGATACACTATATTCAGGCTGGACAGGCTGATCAAACGTGGGGGTTGATGTGCTATATTTCTAAAAAATTCCCTAAAGGAGTATGCTATGCCACCACTTGATCACAGGGACAGTACCCAGGCACTGGCAATAAAGGTGCTGTTGGGGGCTCACCATAAAACAAGATCAGTACTGTCAGTCTATATACCTCCCAAAGACCCAGCCACTGGTCTCCTCAGTCTTCTTGACCATCTCTGCTCACAAAAATCACCTCACGGAGACAATTAACATGGGAGATTTTAACAAACTAGCTGTCACCTGTGAGAAACTCACTAAAGGATGCAATAACAGCCCTTCACTTAACTCAACTTGTTAATACACTCACTAGGATAAACTATAAAGACGGGGACTAGCACCACCCTCGACTGGATGATTTCTAACTAACCTAACCGCCTTTCCAATGTAACTGTGCACCCTGGCTCAACCAGTGACCATTCCCCAATAACATGCAGCTGGACTAATAAATTCCTTATCACCCCTCCCCAAACTATCTACAGCAAGATTCTCAAAAGGGGCCATATGGACCTCCTGAAACAACAGCTTCACACTCAAAATTGGAACATCCTGGACTCAACCGACGACATTAGTGTAGTCCTCTGTCACTTCATAAGGGTTTTCAATACTGCTTGTGATACGCATGCCCCTCTCAAAAAGATTAAGGTCTCTGGCACGGTGAACCCCTGGATCACTCCCGAGCTCTTTTCCCACATGAAGTTTAGGGACCATCTCTGGCACTGTGCAAAAGCCACTGGTAAGCAGCAGGACCTATAAAGCTGCTAGAAACAACTGCACGAGGGAGACTCGCCAGGCTAAAGACAAGTACCATAGGGAGTTGCTTACCATCTCTTGGTGTGATAGCAGAATGTTCTGGTCTAATAAAAGCCTAAAGTATAGCCTACAATGCTAAACATAAATGGGACCCCTACCGTTGACCCACTGGAAATTGCAAATGCTTTTAACAATGCTTTTACCAATTTGAGCTGTGTTCTCCCACCTGACTTTTTCAATGATGATGCTGAGCGCTCTACAAGCCACTGTCATTGAAATAGCCCTGAGTAACGCCCTTTTTATTTTAAAAGAGTATCATGCAACCTGGTTAGAAAACTATTAGCCAAGGTCCTAAGAAACGCAAGACACAGTAGTGATGGACTAGACTTTAAGCTTATCGCCCTAACCCTAGATGAAGTTCTCCTACCTATAACTAAGATTCTAAACCTTTCTCTTACACTGGGACAATTTCCTGATGCCTGGAAAGAAACAATTACTCACCTTAGTAATGTTGTTTCTTCTAATGGAGTCTTGCTGTATTCTGACAATTGCAGTGATCTCCAACCTTTGAACTGCCCCAGAAAACAAAGAGTTAACTTTCCATACAAGGCATGGAACGCTGAGCTCAAGCTCGGTTGAAGCCTCTGTCTGCTGCTGTTTGAACCCCAACCGCCAGATCTTTACGAGCTATATTCATTGGGCGTCCTGTGTGGAAACTGTAAACTCACACTAGCCAACTGGCAACTAAATTTAATAAAAAGGTTTTTTGGGTTTCAAAGCAAAGACTCAAGTCAGGAAACCCAAAAAACAAAATGCAACACACACACACCCAAAAATTAAAGAGGGTGAGAAAAGGGGGCACCTCTAGGTGCCAACACTGCTCCTGCCCACCCACATCCCAAAAATCAGGTTCTGAGAGGGGAGGCGGGGGAGAGGTCAGACTACAGCAAGATTCCATTAGAAGAAACATTACTAAGGTGAGTATTTTTTTCTTCAAACATGAAGCCTTGCTGTATTCTGACAATTGCAGACTACCAAGCAGTACCTCCATGGAGGAGGGACAGAACCTACTTTGGGAACAGGCTCTGAAGCACTGCTGTGCCAAACCGAGCATCACTCCTAGCCTGGATATCCAGAGAGCAATGCAGGGTAAAAATATGGACTGTTTTCCAGGTGGCTGCTTGACAAATCTCTAAGATAGGAATATCCCTGGCAGCAGCCAGGGAAGCAGCTGTATCTCTAGTAGAGTGAGCCCTCAGGCCTGAGGGTGGGGTTCTACCCAATTTTTCCTAGTAGAATTGTATGCAAGAGACAATCCACCTAGCAATAGATCTTTTAGTGGCAGGTTTTCCCTTACTGACCTCTCCATAAATGAGGAACAATTGGAGGGAGTCAAACCTGTGACCCTCGGTGCGCTCTATGTAGTAGCTAAGGGCCTTTTTTACATCTAGGCTGTGCAACCTCCTCTCTCCAGAGGAGGAATGGTCAGTGAAGAAAACAGGGAGAGACAGACTGGTTAAGGTGGAAATCTGAGACCACCTTAGGCAAAAACTTCCTGTTAGTTCTTAGGACCACCTTATCTCTACGAAGAGAGATAAAATCAGCTCCACTGACAGGGCTTGCAATTCACTGATGCACCTGGCAGAGGTAATGGCTACCAAAAAACACAGTTTTCCAAGTCAAGTACTTAAGTTCTGCAGAAGACAAAGGCTCAAAAGGGGGTTGCATAAGCTGAGCAATGCAAACATTTAGGTCCCAAGCAGGAGCAGGGTCCCTGAAGGGAGGACTGGTGTGCAACAATCCCTTGAAGAATTTGCAAAATACAGGATGAGCTGAAAGAGAAGAGGGCTTGTCCACTGACAAAAAAGCAGAAACAGCTGCCAAATGTACTTTGCAAGTGTAGCTGGTCTGAGTCCCAAGCCATTGAGATGAACCATATAGTCCAGGACTGTAGGCAACCCAGCAGATTCTGGAGGAATATGCTTACCAGAGCACCAAATAGTGAACTTTTTCCATTTGGAGTTGTAAGCCTTTTTGGTGGAAGGCTTTTGAGAAGCCTTTAGAATATCCAAAACACCTTGAGAGAGGTGCATTTCAGCAAACTCTAACTCTTCAAGAGCCAGGCCTTCAGATTGAGAGATTTGAGATTCGGATACCAAACCCTTCCCTGAGAGGATGTCAACAGGTTGTAATTCCTGGGAAGAGATAGGGGAAGGTGAACTGCTAAGGACAGCAACAGTAGGTACCAGGGCTGTCTGGCCCAGTCTGGAGCAATCAGAATCACTTTGCAAGGTTGAGACCTGATTTTTACTAGTACCTTGAACAGAAGAGGGAAGCATATAGGAACTTCCCTTCTCAACTGAGAACTAGAGCATCCAGGGGGACTGAGCCCAACACTGGGGGTCTGCAGCAAAAAAGAGGAAGTTGGTGATTGTCTGGAGCTGCAAAAAGATCTATCTGTGGAGTGCCCCATCTGGAGAAAATCACCTTCAAAATTAGGGGATCTAGGGCCTATTCATGGTGGCCCCGAGACATCCTGCTGAGAGCATCTGCCAGGATATTGTCCTTCCCTGGGAGGTGCACTGCCGTCAGAGAAGTTTGCAGAGAATAGGCCAGAGACTACAACTTCATTGCTTATGTGCACAAGGCCATAGACTGAGTGTCCCCTTGCTTGCTGATGTACCACATTGTGGTGGTATTGTCTGTTCTGATCTGGACTACTTTGTTCTGAACAGACTTGGGGAAAAAACTTGCAGTGCCAGAAACACTGCTCTGAGTTGCAAGAGACTGATGTGAAGCAGAGATTCTTGAGGTGACCACAGCCCTTGGGTGGTCAGATCCCCCAAGTGGGCTCCCTAGCCCAAGAGGGAGGCATCTGTGGTAAGGATTAGAGAATGAGATTGAGTGACAAAAGGAACTCCTTGCCTTAGATTGTCCTGATCCTGCCACCACTGCAAAGCCTGGATCAGGGTTCGAGTCACTGGGACTAGTTTGGTCAGGGAATGCTTTCTCTGGGACCAGAAGGCTCTTAAGTGGAGCTGAATGTCCCTCATCTGAAATCTTGCTCCCTGGACCACTGCTGTAGAGGCTGCCATGTGGCCCAGGAGCTGCAGAAAGTGCCTTGCTGGTTGAGACACCTGAAGGGTGAATGAAGAGGCCAGTTTCATAAGGGTCCTTGCCCTGTCCAGGGGAAGGAAGACTCTTGCCCTTATTGTATCCAGCTCCACCCCTATAAAGGTGACGAGCTGTACTGGCTCCAGAACGGACAGAGATTTAGGAGGAATCCTAAGGAAGTGAGCAGTTGCTGAGTTATCTGGAGATATGACTTTACTTGGTCTGGAGACTGACCCACTATGAGCCAGTCGTCCAGGTATGGAAAGATGGAGATCTTTTTTCTCCTTAGGAAAGCAACCACTACTGCCAGGCATTTTGTGAACACCCTTGGCGCTGATGTTAGACCAAAGGGCATTGCTCTGAATTGATAGTGGCCTGAGGGCAACTCGAACCTGAGGTACTTTCTGTGGGAGCACCTAATGGGAATGTGAAAACAGGCATCCTTGAGGTCCAGGGAGGCTAGCCAGTCCCGTGGCCTTAGAGAGGGCAGAATTATTCCCAGAGTCACCATTTTTAATTTTGGCTTTAAAAGGTGCTTGTTTAAATATCTCAGATCCAGGATGGGCCGCCATGCTCCTGTCTTTTTGGGGGTTAGGAAGTACCTGGAGTACAATCCTTTTCCCCTGTGTAAGGGTGGAACCCTTTCTATGGCTCTGAGAGCCAAGAGGGAAGAGACCTCTGCCTCTAGGGCGAGGGCCTCTGAAGAATTTGCAGGTAGAAAGGATCTGGTTCTCATCTTGGGAAATTTTTTGAAGCTGAGAACCAGTCCCTGGCTTACCACTTCCAGGACCCACTTGTCTGATGTTAAAGACTTCCAGTCCAGGACAAAGTAAGCCAGCATGCCCCCTATAGGTAGTGGAGAATCGACCTGGGCAGACCCATCAGGGTGCCTGCTTGGCAGGGGCTTTAGGCTGAGGCGTGGGAGCAGGCCTGCTCATACCCCGTCTGCCTCTCCCTCTAAAGAACCCCCTTGAGCAAAGGCAGAAGAAGAGAGACCTGGGCTTGGTAAAAAGGCCTGCCCTTGCCCCTGGAATGCTGTCTCTGGGGAGTGGCTTGCCTTTCTTTGGCTTGAGCACTCTTGTAGGTGGTCCTGTACTCATCCATTTTCTTCATGTAGTTCTCTGTCTGCTCCCCAAACAGAGAATTACTAATGACAGGAAAATCCATGGCCTTAGTCTGGGTATCCTGTGACAGGCTAGTACATCTGAGCCAAGCCATCCTCCGAAGGGCCACAGATGTAGCCATGACTCTAGATGAAACATCACTGGAGACCACAGCAGCATGAAATTGCACCTTGGATGCCTCAATACCATCCGCAGCCACCCGCTCCAGCTCCTTGGCAAGCTAGTCAGGGACCTGTTTAGCTAGAGCCATCACAGTGTCTCACCTGGACTTCTGGTATCTAGCTGTGTGTAGGCCATATAATTAGCCTGCCTGAGTCCCAAAGATGCTGCCACGTACTGTTTCTTTGCCATGGCATCAATCCTCCTGGAGTCCTTATCTGGGGGGGGTGTGAAGCCAAGGGTATATTTGCCTTATCACAGGCAGCAGCCTACACTACCCCAACATGGCTGCATTGCTGGGAAAGGAACTCCGTATCTGAGCCTGAAAGAGTATACCTCTTGTCCATTCTTCTGTCCACAAGAGGTATGGAATTAGGAGTTTTCACAATCTTAAAAGTCTGTTTCCCAAAAGACTTGTGGAGGGGGAATAGACAATCTCCTGGACTCTGGGATGTCCATCATCTCAACGTAATCAGGCTCCTCCTGGTCCTCTACTGCTTCTTCCATAGGAAGCTGGAGAGTTTCAGCCACTTTTTTGTAAAACAAAGTGGGAAGGGGACTCAGAAAGCCTAGGAGGAGAAACACCTGAAGGTCTGTCTGGGGGGATGTCCGGGTCAATGGGCACATCCAGACTTTCATAATCACCATCACTATCTTCATACTCTCCCTCCTCCTCCTCCAGTTCATAAAATTTCTCTAAATTATAATCCGGAACCGGGGGAACCGACCGAACTGAGCCCCTAACCGATGGTGCCGGTTCAGTCGGAACCGGAGTTAGAGACTGAACTATCCTTATCGCTCCGGCTATTTCATCAGCGGTCGGAGAAAGAAAGTACAGTTATGTAAGAACTTACCATAACAGTAGATCTTCGAGAGAGGCTCTTGCAGTAGGTAATTACATATAGGACTGGCGCGTGACGGCAGGACCTGGAAAAATTTCTAGCAAATCAAGTCAGGTGACGGCGCTCATACTGACGACGGTATAAAGGGGCGGTCCCGGATGTCCAACTTCCAGTTCTTTCCAGCCACAGGCCCGGAAGGCCCGGACAAGAGAGAAGCAGATATTTCCCTCAATGGAAAAGGAGCTGAAAAAGCCTAGGAGGATGGAGGGTGGGAAGGTATTACCTACTGCAAGAGCCTCTCTCGAAGATCTACTGTTACGGTAAGTTCTTACGTAACTGTACTATCTTACTTCGAGAGGGCTCTTGCAGTAGGTAATTACATATAGGACAGAATCCCAAGCAGTCTGGAACAAATAAAAAGGCACCGGGAGGAGGAACTACTCCAAAAAGTAGCAAACCAACTTGCAGACCTCAAGATAAGAGGCCTTGCAAGACAGCTAACCCGAAGCCTGCTCTACGGCGAGAGGCAATGTCCAAACTGTAATGTTTAGTAAAGGTATGGACAGAAGTCCAAGTGGCGGCAGCACAGATGTCTGCCGCAGACACATTCTTGAAACAAGCTGCAGAGGCTGCTACCCCACGAGTGGAGTTACCTCTGACTTGACCCAGGAGGGTCTTGTTGTACTTGTCATAACAGAAGGTGATGCAATGAGCCAACCATTTTGATAGGCATTGCTTAGAGACATCGTTGCCTTCTCTTTTGTGAGCGAAAGAGACGAACAACCGATCAGTCTTTCTGAGATCCTTTGTCGGTGTAGTATCTCAGAATCCTGTGAACATCCATGGTATGGAGCAGGTATTCTCCTTGATTGGAGTACTGCGTGAAAAAGGCAGGTAATTCGATACACTGATTCAAGGTAGATTCCGCTACCACCTTCAGAAGAAACTTAGGATTCGTGCAAAGAGCTACTCGTTCTTTGTGAAAAATCAAATAAGGGATTTTGCACATGAGGGCCTGAAGCTCGGAAATCCTACGAGCCGAAGTAATGGCCACCAAGAAGAGAGTCTTCCACGATAGAAACTTCAAGTCTGCGGAAGCTGCATGCTCAAAGGGAGGAAGGGTAAGTTTCTCAAGAACAAAGTTCAAGTCCCAAGGCGGAGCTGGAGTCCGGACAGGGGGCCTGAGATGAAGGACCCCTCTGAGAAAAGTTTTGGATACCTCCAGCTGGGCAAATACCTCATCAGCGAAAGGGACATGGTAGGCTGAGATAGCCACCATATGAACCTTCAAAGAGGAGTGACTGAGACCCAGGTCGAAAAGATGACGCATATACTCGAGTAGAGCAGTGCGAGGACAGGAAAAGGGTTCCACGTTCCTGACGCAGCCCAGATGGAAAATCTTTTTCCATTTCATGGCGTAGGTGGACCTAGTAGAGGGTTTTCTAGCCGCCACCAGAATCTCAGCCACCTTAGGAGAAACGCCAAAACGAGCTTGGGCTAGGTCTGTAGGAGCCATGTGTGAAGTTCAAGGGACTTGTGTCCCGGATGGACCTGAGTCCCTTGATCCTGGGTCAGTAATCCTTGTGATAAGGGAAGAGGAAGAGGAGGAACCTCTGAGTATTGTTGTAGAAGAGAGAACCAGATTTGCCTGGGCCAGAAAGGAGCGATCAGAATCATTCTCGCTCCTTCTAAGGCCAGCTTCTGCAGCACACGAGGGACCAGAGGAATTGGGGGAAAAGCATAGACGAATCTGTCCTTCCAGTCTAGAGATAGAGCGTCGTTCCAGAAAGCGCCTTGCTCTGGAGCGAGCGAGCAAAAGATTGGAAGCTCTGCGTTTTGGGAGGAAGTGAACAGGTCTATCTGAGGAGTCCCCCAAATCTGGAAGATGTTTCTTAGAACCTTTTCGTCCAATTCCCACTCGTGTGGAGGAGCCGAGGAGCGACTTAGTCTGTCTGCCAGGATGTTCTCGACTCCCGGAACATGGATCGCCGTGAGGTGAAGGTTGTGGAGGGATGCCCAATCCCAGACCCTCATCGCTTCCCTGCACAGTGGGTAGGACAGAGTTCCTCCCTGCTTGTTGATGTACCATACTACGCACATGCTGTCCGTCTGGACAGCTAGGTGACCGGGAAGGATGAATTGGTGAAGGGTCTGGAGCGCATACAGAACTGCTCAAAGCTCGAGCACGTTGATGTGGAGCGCTATCTCCCCCTTTGACCAAAGGCCTTGGGTTCGGTGAGGGCCTAAATGGGCTCCCTAACCTTTGCCTGAGGCGTCCGTGGTCAGAGTCTGATCGGGGAGGATGAAAAAGGGGCCCCGGAAAAGGTTCTCTCGAACCATCCACCATTGCAAGTCTCTTACCATCGGCGAGGAGATCAGAACCAAATGATCTAGGTCGTCTACTCGTTGATCCCACTGAGACCGAAGAGTCCACTGAGAGATTCTCATGTGAAGACGAGCGCTCGGGACCGTCGGGATGGCCGCCGCCATGAGCCCCAGTAGACTGAGCACTGACCTCGCCGGGACCCTCCTGTGATCCGATAGGAGGGAAATTTGCGACTGGAGGGAGGCCCCTCTGTCCAGAGGCAGGAATGCTTTGCACAGAGTTGTGTCGAGAATTGCCCCGATGAACTGGAGCCTCTGAGAAGGATCCAGGTGAGACTTTGAATGGTTGATGGCAATACCCAGGCGAGAGAAAATCTGCTGGGTGAGGGAGAGACAATGCAGGAGCTCCCCCTGGACGGGGCCGCCAGGAGCCAATCGTCCAGGTAGGGAAAAACCTGAACTCCCAAGGAACTCAGGTGGGCCGCTACCACCGCCAGGCATTTGGTAAAGACTGGGCGCTGAGGAAAGACCAAAAGAGCGCCGGAATTGGTAGTGGGCCCCTGAAACACAAACCTGAGGTACTTTCGGTGCGAGAAGGCGAATGGGGATGTGCAGGTATGCATCCTGCATATCTAGTGCACAAGCCATTGGCCCGGCCAAGCAGGGGCAGAAGGATTGAAGGAAAGCATCCTGAACCTCTTGTATTCCACATATAGGTTCAGGAAGCTGAGATCGAGAATAGGTCTGAGATCTCCCATCTTCTTTGGAACAAGGAAGAAGTGAGAATAGTACCCCGTCCCGTAGAGGTGAGGAGGGACGGGCTCTATAGTCTGTTTCGCAAGAAGCGCTGAGATTTCTTCCCTGACCAAAGGAAGATGATCCCTTGAGTAAGCGGAATTCAGAGGGGGGGTGACGTCGAGGTTTCTGCAGAAACTCTATGGAGTGCCCCTCTGCTATGATCTGAAGCACCCATGAATCAAGTTATCCTCTCCCAACCGGAAGGTGGAGGAGAACCTCCTCCTACCGGTTCCTCTGGGACGCCCAGAGGCGGTGGAGAGAGGAAATCGGAAGGTGGTGTGAGGCAGCCGCAGCTGGGGTACTCGTAGCTTTTTGGCGGCGGGGGCCTGGCAGCTGTTGCGGCCCGGCGTTTAGTGGCCCGCCTTCCCTGTGGTTTCGCTTGAGGCAGGCTGCGTCTGTGAAAGGGACGGCGCTGAGGGGGATGGGGACAGTACAATGAATCAACAGATTTAAGGGCCGTCCCCTTCTCCTTTAGATCAGTGATGATATCCTTGACATCACCGCCGAAAAGCACCAAACCCCTGAAAGGTGCCTCTTGGATGGCTGATTGCACCTCAGGGACCAGACCTGACACACGGAGCCATGCGTGACGTCGAAGACTCACGGCGAACGCAGAGCTCCGTCCTGCGGTGTCCACTGCATCGTAGGTCGTCCTTAAAATGTGATGACTGGCCGAACAAGCAGAGCGGACCAGGTCAGCCAGCTCCTGCTTGAGTTGAGAGTCAGGCAGGGAGTCGATCTTGGATTCCGCCTGGGTAAGGACGGCCTTCTGGTAATCCCCCATATGCGCTACATAGTTCAGGGCCCTGATCCCCAGTGTGGAAGAAGCGTAGATCTTCTTTCCCAACTGATCCAGAAGGCGGGATTCCTTATCCGGGGGAGATGAGCTCAAGTGTTTCGTGTGTGCCGACCGGCCGTGAGCGGCGCTAATCACAACTGAGTCAGCATGGGGTGAGAGTCAAGGAAATCTACACCCTCCAGAGCCTGGTATAGCCTGTTCGACTTCCTGGGAAGCGGGGCTAGAGCAGACGGTTGTTTCCAAATAGTGGAAACAAGGTGGGCGTGAGGCTCGATCCAGGGTGGCACTAAAGTAGGAGCCATAAGGGGCAAGTCCAGATGTTCGGCAAGTTTCACCCGCTGAGGATCTGGATCTAAAGACTGCCACTGATGGACTTCCTGGATCTTTCTGAGCAACTCCGTGAAAGAAGGATCCTCCGGAGGTGACTTTGGAGGGGTCCTCGGCCGGGGTTTGGACGGAGATCGTGGCTCGTCATCTTTCTCGGAAACTCCATCCGAGGAGTCCAAGAGAGCTGGAGAAGAAGAATCCAAAGCAGAGAAAGACTCCCTGATCCGTCTAGGGAGAGGAACGGGTTCTTTAGGGAGTGTCCCAGAACGCGTGTCCTGTCCCTCTCTGAATCCCGAAGGTAAACCTCGGGAGACCAGAGGAGGAGAGGGAGGGTGACGTCTGGGGACTACGTGAGCCGGGGACGGCCCAGTCGCCGTAAGACAGCTCTCGACTTCCCTGGTGAGCTGAGCCTTGGCCTCAGCCCACCAAGAGGCAAGAGTCTCCTGAAGATCCACCGGCGGCCGAGGGGGCGGTGGAGGAGGAGGAGGGGGATAAGCGTACGGAGAAAATCCGTAAGAAGGGTATCCGTAACCCGGCTGCGGATATCCCGGAGTCGGGTACTGAGGCGTCGGGTATTGCAGTGTCGAGGGAGTCGGCACCGGATACGTCGGCGCAGGATACCGAGGACCTGGGAAAACCGGCGTCGGATAGGACGGCAGGTACCCAGGCACTGGAGGCGCTGCTGGAGCAGGCGGTCCCGCCCGGTACTCCGGGGCAGATCGGTCAGGATAGGCCCCTGGGGTAGAGGGCCCAGAAGAGGAAGAGAATCCCCCACTGGCGGAGGGGCCGACGTCAGGGGGGCCGGCATCGGAGGAGCCGGCGCCAGCGTCGGAGCCGGTGTCGGGGGAACCGTCGTCAGATCCGAAATATCATGTAGAGGATCGGACGGTAGCCCAGGATCCCTAGTCTCATCTGGGGAAGGTGGAGAAAAATCCCCAGGGTCAAGCAAGGAGGACTGGGGCTCCCCTGACGGCAGTGAAGGCTGCAGCGAGCCTGAATGCAGCCGGAAGCGTCAGGTTCCGTTGCAGGCTCAGGCCAGGCGCCGTCGGAGAAGCGGCGGTGGCTTATGGCCAAAACCCGCGGACGCCAAAGGAGCGGAGTCGGCTGGGGGTCACGTCGCGGACGGGCCGAGGAATAGGAGGCCCAGTCGGAGGGGCTGACCCAGGCGCCGCCCTAAGGGTCGGCGACTTAGAGGTCTTCTCCTGCGACGCGGAGGCCGGCGTCCGGCTTATGGGAGGTGCCAGCGCCAGTAGGGCCGCAAGCCTGCGGCGGCGTACTGGGGCATGGGTCTCCTTTGCCCGGAGACGCCCGGTAGGCCAAACTCGAGCCCGACAGGCGGGCCGACGCCTCCTCCAAAACCTTGAGGCTGCCGTCGGGCGATCCCCCGGAGGGGATGTTACCTTGCCTGCGACTCCGGCTGGAGTCGCGGAAAAGGAGGCCTTCTCCCTGTGCCTATCCTTGTCCCGCTTCTTGTGCCCTTCGGAGGAAGTCGACGCCTGCCTTAGCTTTCTCTGCTCTTTCTCCATCGCAGACATCTTCTTCTTAAGGAGATGGGCTTCGAGGGACTGCTGGCGTCGCTTGCGGGTGGCCGTGTTAAACCGGAGGCAGTGTGGACACTCGTCGACCACGTGGTCGGGGCCTAGGCAAAAAAGGCAAAGAGAGTGACCGTCCTTGTGAGGCAGTTAGGCGCCGCACGAGTCGCACTTATTCTTGGAAGGGGACGACATATACCGACGTTCACCTGACGAAAAATAAATAAAATACTGAAACTACTCAGAAAAGACCGACGAAGCAACAGGACTGAGCGATAAGAACTTACCCGCGAGGCGCTGCACGAGCTGACAGCGGGAAAGAACTGGAAGGTGGGCGTCCGGGACCGCTCCTTTATACCGAAATCGTATGACGCTGGTCACCTGACGTGGGGGCGGTCCCTCGCCAGGGACTGCTAGCTAGAAATTTTTCTGTGGGGTCCTGCCGCCGGCCAGCGTCAGTCCTATATGTAATTACCTACTGCAAGAGCCCTCTCGAAGTAAGATCTTGTGGATCCGAACCGGCTGACTTATCCCTTTTTTTGCTTTTAACCAGAACCGACTCCTCAGAGTCGGTTCTCCTTTCCCTGGTCAGAGGGCACTCCTCCTAGTTCAGCTGAAACCAAACCGGGCTGGCCATCCGGGTCAGCGGACTTCTCGGCCTCCTTTTCCCTCAGTCTACCTACTCTCTTATCCAAGGTAGCTTTGGGAAAACTTTTACAAATCTGGCAGTCTGAATCGAGGTGGTCAAACCCCAGACAATAAACACAGGTGGTGTGGGGGTCAGCCTTATTAAAGGCTTCCCCACACGCACTACAGTGTTGAAACCCAGTGGGCCCTTTTCTTGGGTTTCTCAGACATGGCCAGTCCTAACCAAAACTTACCCTTTTTTCGGCAATCCGCCAGGCAACACACCCCTATCGGTTCCTGACCGTGTTACGGGTCTTGGAAAAAAACGTAATGAAATCCTTTTTTTTTTTTTTTAAGAACCGATACAGACCAGTTACCACACTCTAATAAAATAGAAAAACCTTTTTTACAAACCTGATCGGTTCAAACCGAACTAATCCAATGTTTACAAGTTCCACACAGAAAACTAATATAGAAAAACCTATCTAGTACTCACGGTACTACAGACAGAGACTTAACTGACAGGTTAGATTGTAGAAATTTGGTTGAAACCAAGAGAAAAAACGACACTTTAACAGACTTTTTTTGAACCGAGCAAAGAAGAAATCTCCGGAGTGACTGTTCAGTGAGGCGGAGTAAAGAATCTGGCAGCTGGGGTTCAAACAACAGCAGACAGAGGCTTCAACCGAGCTCGAGCTCAGCGTTCCATGCCTTGCATGGAAAGTTAACTCTTTGTTCTCCGGGGCAGTTCAAAGGTTGGAGATCACTGCAATTGTCAGAATACAGCAAGACTTCATGTTGTTTGAAACGGCCATTGTAACTCCGGTGCATAAAGCCGGTGATCGTTCCCTACTGGGTAACTACATGCCTAGATCCATTCTCCCTCCACTCTCCAAGGTGCTCGAGCGAATTGTTACCAACCAGCCTGGTGCTTATCTGGAAACATACTCCATCCAGTGCCCACAACATCATGGTTTTAGAAAAGGGGCATAGTACTACCATAGCATTATTAGAATTCACAAGCTTCATACAACAGGCCATCAATCAAGGCAAGATTGTAGGTGCAGCCTTTGTTGATCTAACAAAGGCCTTTAACACGGTGAATCACACACTGTTGCTCTGCCAACTCTCTAAAACTGGTGTTGCCACCAACACCCGGAAATGGTTCGGAAGCTACCTCAGTGATAGACTGCAGGGGGTGAGGATATCAAATGTAGTTTAGGAGCAGAGGGCTGTCCGATCAGGGATACCTCAAGGCTCAATCCTGGGTCCCTTACTGTTCAGTATTTTCCTGAACAACCTTCCAGCTGTCTGCACCCAGCATACTCTCCTCTACGCAGATGACGCGGTCATCTTTACTAGCCACCTGGATCCCAATGCTCTTGAAAACAATCTTCAACAAGGCTTCACAGAAGCAGAGAGAGGGTTTAATAATCACAAATTAGTGCTAAACTACAAAAAAACTGGAGTCCAGCTGTTTTCGTCCTCTTGGAATAAGTTTAAGGCCCACTCACTATCACCAACAACCAGCGAGACGCTCTTGAACAAACTCCGCTTTTCAAATACTTAGGTCTAACCCTGGATAGTCACCTGACCTTTGTGCCTCACACTAAAAATGTTGCCAGAGAGGTTAATACCAGAATTGGCTCTTCTTCAGACATAGACAAAGTTTTATCCAAGAAGCCCTGAAGGTTGCAGTTCACAGCTCGATCCTCTCGATTATTGATTTTGATCTAATCATATACTGTGCTGCAACATCCACATCTCTTATACAACTCATGGTTGCCCTGAACAAAGCCTGTAGATTAGTTACAGATGCTGCGCGCCTCACTCATACTTGTGAGTAATATGCTCAGTCTGGCTGGCTCCAACTAAGTAACTGTTGTTTCACCTCTCCTGACAGAACAATTTCCCCTTTTCCCCGTCACCTCCTCCCTTACTGGACCAACCTCCTTGCTCTTATCCACTGATCTCCCTCTTCCTGAACTTGCCAGGCCCTTGGGTCCCCCACTCTTCCTTATCTTCTTTTTCCTTCCTCCACCCTCCTTTACCCCTTCTCCCACCTTAGCCTCCTCTCCCTCTCACCCTACGACAAGACCTCTGGCTGCCATATTTTCCTTCTCTATCTGGATTCTGCCCTTCTCATCTCCCCTACCTCTCCCTTGCTTTCCCCTTTCCCTCCCACCTCCGATTAGCAATGTTTCTTCAAATGTACCTTATGTTTTACTATACTTGCTTGTAACCTTGGGTGTGTAGCACTGTTCCCACATATTTACCAGTTGACTTGCTGTGCTCCCATGAAACCCTGAATGTTGTCTGTACCCTCCCTGCTTTATTGTAACCCTTTCCTTTGATGTGGAACCTTTGTAAATGAGCTGTCTCAAGCTCAAAAGTATTTGTAATCAGAGATATAAATAAATAAATAAAAATCCTTGGCTTACCGAGGAGGTGACAAGGACCCCAGGGACCTCCCTCACATCCCCAGTTCCGGGCAGGCCTCTCCGGGGATCCGGGCCAGACTTCACAAGAGGACTGGACCCTCTAATTTCAGACAGACACCGCTACAGGAGGGCAGGCCCTGCCTCAGGAGGTGATCCGGGGTGCTGGGATGGCCCTTGAGTGAAGGTAGGTCTGGAGGTGGCCTGCCATGGAGGGGAGTAGAAGGGCTAACGTTGAGAGCGTTCATTCGAGAGATGCCTCGGTGGGGCTGGAGCATTAATACAGTAAAAAAAAAAAAAAAAAAAAGGCGGCTTTTTTTTTTTTTTTGTTTCCCATGACCTCGGTTGATAATTTTAGTTCATATGTGCGATTGGATACTCAAATGTCTTGTTTATATTTTTTTGCCAAGGTCTTGTAGTTTGCCCGTACTTCTGCTGATGGTGTTTTTTTTTTTATCATAAGTTTTCTTTTTTTTTCTGTTTGTTTTGATCTCTTATGTTTCTGTAACGCCAAACAGCGATTTTACCTTTATTACTGTATTTGGTTATTTCTGGTACAAAATAAACAATACAGTGTTAAATATTTGAGTAGAGTAGGTCCCATTTGCCCTCTAGATTCACAGTATCATAATAAAAGCCAACAGAATAGGCTTCATGGTCTATCGTGTCTGCTCGGAAGCCAGCCCTCTACTGGGAGCTCGCTCCTCCACCCCCCAACCCCAGAGGTGGTCTTCTCCGGCTTTAGTATCCCCCTGTACCTGTCCCAACCCTTCTTGAATTCTTCCACTGTGTTCTCCTCCACCAGACTCCTGGGCAATGCGTTCCATGGTTCCAACACCCCCTCAGTGAAGAAGTGTCTCCTGTACTCCCCGCCCTTCATTTCCACTCGTGCCCCCTGGTAGTTCCCCCTTCTTTAGCCTGAACACCTCCTTGTCTCCACCCTTATTTATCCCTTTTACATACTTGAAGACCTCCACCATGTCCCCTCGTCCCTCCTCTCTTCCAATGCATGTAGCTCGAGTTCTTCCAGTTTCTCCTTGTAGGGCCTACCCTCCATGCCCCGAATCATCCTGGTCACCCTCCTCTGGACCACTCCAGCAGCGCTTTCTTAAGAAGGGGTCTCCAGAACTGCACACAGTACTCAAGGTGCGGCCTAACCAGGGCATTATACAGAGGGAGGATCACCTTCCTCCTCCTGGGGGTAATCCCCCTGGTTGTGCAGACCAGTATCCTGCTTGCTTTTGCAACAGCTCTTTGACAGTTCCCGGTGTTGTTCATTTTACTGTCCACCACTACCCCTAGCATCCTCCCGCCTGATGTGGCTTGCAGTGTGACCCCCCCAGGGTGTATGCATGGCCCGGGTTTCTGACCCCCAAATGCAGCACCCTACATTTCCCTGCATTGAACTTCAATCCCCACTTCCTTGACCACCCCCAGGTTATCCAGATCTCCCTGGAGGGCCTCTCTCCCCTACTCACTGTCCGCCAGTGCTCCCAGTTTTGAGTCATCCACAAAGAGACTCAGCCTTCTTCTAACACCTCTCCCTATGTCCAAGACATAGGAATTGAACAGGAGCGACTCAGGACTGAACCCTCGGAGACCCCACTGATGACTCTTCTGGGGGAGGAGACTATCCCTCCAACCATCACTCCTCTCTGTATTCACCCCGTAAGCCAATTTTCCACCCACCTGAGCAACTGCCCCCCACCCCCTAGCTTTGTTAGCAGGCCATTATGGGGTACCGAATCGAACGACTTACTGAAATCCAGATAAAGGACGTCCACTGGCCTATGTCGGTCCAGGGCACTCGTTACCCAGTAGTAAAACTTCACCAGGTTGGTCTGGCACACTCTCTCCAAAACAAAACTATACTGCCTGTCATCCAGGTGCCCCAACCTTTCCAGCTGCCCCCAAGCCTGTCCTTGATAATGCCCTAAATAACCTTGCCTACCACAGACGTTAGGCTAACAGGCCTATAATTCCCCAACTCCTCTCTGAACCCCCCTTTGTGAATAGGTACCACCTGAGTCACCTTCCAATCTTGAGGCACCCACCCTGTCATCAAACAGATGTTGAAAAGTGAGGCCAGTGGAGCTGCCAACACATTTGCCAGTTCCTTCAGTACCCTCGGATGCAGCCCATCTGGCCCGGTGCCTTCTCAATCTTTGCGACCGGAGGCCTCCCTCACCCTATCCACTATGATTTGCCCCTCCACCCCACCCGCTCATGCACCGCCCCTCCCCTCTAGATTCAACCCATCCCCTGCCCTAGCCTCTTCCAGTCCTTCAGTCTTTAACTGACCTCCCGATTCTGTGGGCTCCCCTTCCCTTCCATCCCATCGGGATGGATCCCCGCCTTCCTTGGTAAAGACCACGGCAAAGTACTCATTTAGCACCTCTGCTTGTTCCTCAGCTTCCTGCGCCCATCCATCCCCAGTCCTCATCCTGCTGATCTGTGCCCTCGCTTTTCTTTTCTCCACTATGTATCTATAGAACCCCTTTCCACCCCTGCGGATATCCCTGGCCAGGTTTAGCTCCTTCCTTGCCTTGGCCCCACTTACCACCCTGGTGACCCTCCTAGCCAGCAACTCATACTTTCCCCTCTCCCTTACCCGACTTGAGCACTTTAAGCACGTATAGGCAGCCTTTTTTTCCCCTCACCACCTCCTGCGCCTCCCGGATCCACCAACACAGCTTTCTGGCCCTACACTATTTGTGCCTTACTTTTGCGCAGGCCCCTGTAGTTTGTGCACCACCTTAATGGTCTCCCACAAGCTACCACCATCCATGTCCAGCTTTGTCTCATCCAAGCACCCACTAAGAATCCTTCCCATGCCCTTAAAGTCTGCCCCCCAGAAATCTATTACTACTGTGTTAGTGCTATTTTCCTCTCCCCCTAGGTACAGAAGAAACCAGATCGTGGCCTGGTCACTGCCTGCCAGCGGGCTGTTCACCTCCAAGCCCCTTATATAGATTCCCTTACACGGATTCATTCCATGGAAATCATATCTTCAATCCCAGTTACTAATCCTTTATCTGTTCAATATTAGCTCTTGAATAACACCTGGTTTTAGTAATCCTTTAATAGCTTTCCATTTAGTCTGCAGATTAAACTGAACCATGTTATCGTCACCATCACGGAGTGGCTCTTACACTACAATCTTTGATATCCCCTAGGTTGGCTACTACAAGGTCTAATATATCACTACCTCTTGTGTTTTCCTGAACGTACTGTGCAAGATCACAAGTATCAATAATCTCCAAGAATCTGTTTTCTAATTCTCCACATCCTGTTTTTGTTTTCCGGTTTATATTAGGAAGATTAAACTTCCCCAAGACAACAATCCTTGTTCCCAAGTCTATTGATTTGATTTTTTCCAAACAGTTTTATGTTTTCTTCCATGGGTAGATTTATGATTTTACCACTGTTTTACGGATTGATGGACCCAGAGAATCTCTGGAGGCATCTGCATATCATTTGTTGCGCTCTGCAGTTCTTTTGCTTCAGTACTATTATGTGCCACACCACCTCCTAGTTGTTACTTCTGCTAAGATGAAAGACATTAAACACCTGAATCTCTTTCCCCTAGGTGTCATCCCTCCACCAAGATTCGATAACAGCATGCATATATAACTGTGTGTATATAGAGAGAGAGAGAGAATATATAGAGGGGGAGAGAGAAATGTTTCACCTGGAAGGACACACTGAACAACAAGTTGCTTGTCTCACAGTGCGTCCTGGGGGGAAAGGGTACAGGTGAAAACATACAGTCAAAACCGTATCAATTATACAATAAAAGCATGATCAGTGTATGCCATAGGCAGATTCGGGGGGGTGTCTAAGGGTGCTACAGCTCCCCCATCATGGAGCTCCTCTATTAGTAACACGCTGCTGCATTCTTAATCATGAAACTGCCTGAGCCACACAGATCTCATCTGTCCTCCTGTAGAGCTGGCCTTAGTTAAAAGCCTCTACTCGGTTGTTCAGTTTGTAGGTTATTTTTTCCATATAATAGATTTGTTTTGTTATGGTGTGCCAGTGTTTTAGGGTGGGAGAGGCAGGTGTCTTCCAAAGTTTAGTTATAGCTTTTTTCCCCGATGTAAGAAGGATAGCCAATAAATATCGGATGTTCTGGTCCTTAATATTTCTGGGAAAAAATCAGGAGAATGAAGAGTTGCAGGGAGAGTTGGAGTGGGATTCCCAAAATTAGTTGAATTTCGGACAGCAAAGCCTGAATAAATAGAGTCAATTTGGGGCAGCCATGTATCACGTATGTTAAGTGGGCCCTATTCTCCCCACACAGTCGCCAGCAGGAAGCCATGCCCTTCCGCTCAAAATGACTAATGATCTCTGGTGTATAGAAATATCGATTTAGAAATTTCCAAGCAAATTCTCGCCATTGATGTGAGCCAGAGGTATGGGCAACCTGCCAGCAGGCTTGTTGCCATTGCTCTAATGCTATAGGTGCACCTAGTACGTGTTGCCATTTCTGTCTGGTTATCTTTAAATTTTCCTGATGTGAGAATTAAGGACTTATAAAAAATTGAGACTAGGTGTCTCTGATTTGGAGAGGTGAGCATAGATTGTATGGAGGTAATTAACTGGGGCCAGCAATCAGGAGTGTGCATCAGAGGTGGCAAGGAGCTGTAATAATGTCTTAGTTGGAGGTACCTATAGTGGTGCGAGCCGGGCAGATCAAATTTTGCTTGTATTTCCCGAAAGGACCATAATCTCCCAGCTGTTACAATCTGAAAAAGATATCTAAGCTGATATTTTGTCCATTGCTGAAAGGCATCATCAAGCTTCCGGGGGAGAAAGCCAGGGAGGGTGGCTATGGGGCATATTATCGGGATAAAGGGAGTGATGCAAGGCTGCCTTCTAATTTTATGACAGGTCAGCACTCTGTTCCTGATTTCCAGGGGTAGTTTCTGATAATCTTCCGAACGGGGCATATCACAGTAAAGTGTACTGACATAGTCTGGGTCTGAAATGATGTACCGTTCAAGATCTGCCCAATGTGCCTCTCCATCCAAAATCTGCCTAGCAAACGTGTGGAGCAGGCACACAGCCTGATAGTAACCATATAGATCAGGCAGGGATAAACCTCTCCAAGTCTCTTGGCATAGTCAATACTTTAAACTTAACTCTAGGTCTACGACCAGCCATAGAGCATTAAATGGCTCTATTCAATCCTTAAATATAGATTGAGGGAGCGAGATAGGTATTATTAAAAGGCAGTAAGGCCGGCCCGCCGGGCGCAGCGGTTGTATTCTGCTGCGACGCCAGCGACCTGGTTTGGGAACGGACCCAGTCACTGGAGGGCTGGCCGGGGGAGGGAAGGATCCAGTGTCCCGTGACAGTTCTCCTTCTCTGGAGGGTGGGCGGGGGACAGGTCCGGTACCTGCTGGCTCCTAGCGGAGGCTGGGAGCATGGCAGGCTGTACGGCCCAATTATCTGGGGGAGGAGCGGGCGTCGGTGTATGCCTTGACATCACCATGCTGCCCCCACGCAGAAAACTGGAAAATCGCCCACTGGCCACCTAGATGACGGCTCCCCGCTCTCTCGAGCACCTCCAGTGCCTGTCCAGGGCCTCCTGCTCCTCAACGGCATCCCCCGGGCCCTAATGTAGTGTGTGTGCCGGGGGCCTTCCCTTCTGTCCCCGGTGCCCTTCCCCCTCGGAGGAGGGGGACCCACCTGGTGATAGGGATACACCGGGATATCCCGGGGGATTAGCCGCGATATGAGGACCTGAGGGGGGCTGGATGAAGGCCAGTGGGGTCGAGGAGCTTGTGGAGCCTGAAGCAGTGGAGGGCCAGTGTGGCATGGAGAGGCAGTAAAAACATAGCATGGAAAAAAAAAAAAAAAAAGTAAAGGGCTCTAGGTAGAGTGATCATACACAGAAGGTCTATTCTCCTACATAGAGTTAGTGGGAGAGTACCCCAATTTGCCAGGTCATCTTTAAGACGCGCAGTAAAGGGGACATAATTATACTTATATGTATCTCGCAGGTCCGTAGAAAGCGTTATTCCTAGATATTGAAGTTTGTGAACATCCCACCTGCATGGGGACTGTCCCCGAGCAAAGTACCCGGTAACATACTGAAAAATTAGGATTTCAGTTTTTGCTATATTCACTTTGTAACCCGATAGGTCTCCAAATTTATTAAGCAGGGAACCTACTTTCAGTAGTGAGGTGGCAGGGCTTCGAAGGTATAGTAGAACATCGTCCGCAAAAAGAGCAATGCGGTGCTCCTCATCACCTACCATAATTCCGGAGATGTCCTGTGATTGTCTAATTAGTTGTGCTAATGGTTCCATGAATAAGGCGAATAGTAAGGGAGATAAAGGGCACCCCTGCCTAGTGCCCCTATAAAGAGAAAAAGGGGTGGAGTGATGCCCAGCAACTCTAACCCAGGCTTTAGGAGAGGTGTAGATGTTGGAGATGGCTTGAATTAGTGCCGCTGGGAATCCCATCGATTCCATAACCAGGTACAAAAAAGGCCAGTAAACTCTGTCGAAAGCCTTCTCGGCGTCGAGACTTACCAGAGCTGCTGGAGAGCCCAGCGTGTTCATCTCCCGGATAATATGATAAGTTCTTTTGATACTATCCGTAGTAGTACGGCCTCCTACAAAGCCCGTCTGGTCTTTATTAACAAGCTGAGGGAGAATGGCTTCAAATCTTTGAGCCATTATTCCCATAAATAATTTATAGTCTGTATTCAGTACGGAGATTGGGCGGTAGGATTCACATAATTGCAGGTTTTTCCCCGGTTTGGGGATAACTGAGATAGCAGCATATGCCCAGGTGGGGAGGGAGGGCCGAGTCACCCTGCAGGGAGGAGCCGCTTTGTTACTTTATAGAATTCGGCTCCATAGCCATCGAGGCCTGGGGCCTTCATAGTTTTAGCACGGGTCACTGCACTAGTAAGTTCCTGCATTGTAACTGGATTCAACAGCTGTTCACCTTGCTGTAGCATGATTCTGGGGAGAGCAAGATCATGCAGGAATTTTTTTATGGAATCAGTGGATGCAGGGCGTTCTGGGGTGTATAAAGCAGAGTAATATGTTGTAAATGCCTCAACGATATCATTTAATTTACTCAGAGGTGTACCTCTCACTGGGTGGCGGATGGATGTTATAGTGGCCAATTTCCTTTGCTTCCTGGTTTGGTATGCTAGCAGTCTTGTGGCTCTGGGGCCTACTTCATAATATCTCTGATGGAGAAAGGAAAGAGCAATTTCGGTCTGCTGAAGGGCTAGTCTATCTAATTCTTGCTTAATTTGTTGAATTTGTGGGAGTATAGTAGTGTCACCTTGTTTGTGCAGCATTTGGAGAAAATGAAACGTTTCTTCTAGTTGACATTTATGCTGTTTACGGTCTTTTGCCTTTTGTGAGGTGTAGTTTATAATGTGACCCCGTAGGACCGTTTTAATCGTGTCCCAGAGAACTGCAGGCGAGGTTTCAGGATCAGCATTATCGGACAAAATTTCGGAGATCTTGTCTGTAATAAACTCCTTAAACTGGTCAGATTTTAGGTGGGCTGGATTTAGGCGCCAGAATACATAGATACATACATACATAGATACATAGACAGTGTCGGCAGATAAGGGCCTATGGCCCACCTAGTCTGCCCATTTGAGCTTGTAAGTTCAGTTTGTTTTCCTAGAAGTCTATTTCCCCTTACCCCTGACCTCTAGAATTCCTTTATGTCTATCCCATGCATTCTTAAATCCCGTGATTGTTTCAGCCCCCACCACTTCCTCTGGCAGGGTGTTCCACTTGTCCACCACCCGCTCAGTGAAGAAATTCTTTCTCATGTTTCCTCTGAATCGTCCTCCCTCCAACTTCATCCCATGCCCTCTAGTCCTGAAACATCTTTTTCGCTTAAAATAGTGTTTTCCTGCACCCTGTTCCTCCCTGTGAGATACTTGTATGTCTCTATCATATCCCTCTCTCCCTCCTCTCCTCCAGGAGTACATGTTCAGTTCCTTCAACCTGTCTTCATAGGATTTGTGATGCAACCCATGCACCATCTTTGTTGCCCTACTCTGAACCTTCTCTACCATGTCTATGTCCTTACGTAGGTATGGTCTCCAGAACTGTACACTGTACTCCAGGTGGGGCCTCACTAGTGTCTTGTATAGCGGAATTATGACCTCCCTTTTCCTGCTGGTGATGCCCCTGCCTATACATCCCAGCATCCTATTTGCTTTACCTGATGCCTTGTCACACTGTTTCCTACCTTGAGGTCATCAGAGATGACAACCCCAAGATCCCTTTCCTGCTTGGTGCATGCTATATCCTCACCCCCAACTGATATATTGTGCCAGGGTTTTGTGCCCCATATGCATTATCTTGCACTTCTTTGCATTGAATTTCAACTGCCAAACCCTTGACCATTCTTCAAGTTTCTGCAGGTCCCTTCTCATTCTGTCTACACCTCTGGTGTGTCTGCTCTATTACAGAGCTTTGTGTCATCAGCGAACAGTGAAATTCTGCCTTCTATATCGTGTGCAATGTCACTGATGAAGATGTTGAATAGGGCTGGTCCCAGCACTGATCCCTGTGGTACCCCACTGGTCACTCTTCCCTCTGTGGAGTGACAGCCATTTACCACCACCCTCTGTGTCCTGCCACCCAGCCAGTTACCTACCCACCACACTACTGTCCTGCCCACACCCATATTCCCCAGTTTGTGTAATAGTCTTCTATGTGGCACAGTGTCAAAGGCCTTGCTGAAGTCCAGATAGGCCATGTCCACTGCCCTCCCTGATCCACCTCCCTAGTCACCCAGTCAAAAAATTCAATGAGGTTGGTCTGACATGACCTCCCCCTGGTGAAACCATGCTGCCTTGGGTCCTGTAGTCCATTGACAACCAGATGTTCCACCAATCTCTCCTTCAGTAGTGCTTCCATGATCTTTCCCACTACCGAGGTGAGGCTGACTGGTCTGTAGTTCCCTGCTTCCTCTTTGTTCCACTTTTGTATAAGGGGACTACATCTGCTGTCCTCCAGTCTTTGGGTACCTCCCCTGTTTCCAGTGATTGGCTGAACAGGATAGCCAGAGGTTCAGCCACCACCTCTCTTAGTTCTTTAAGGACCCTGGGGTGCACCCCATCTGGCCCCATTGCTTTGTCAACTCTTATTACTTCCAGTTCCTTCTGGACCCTTTCTCGTGTAAAGGGACTTGTGTCCATTTCTGCACCATTCTCACCCTTGTACTCCCCTTCAGACCCATTACCCCCTCTTCCTTAGTAAAGACTGAGCAGAAATACCTGTTCAATATGTCAGCTTTACTGTTGTCATCCTCCACGCTGCTCCCATCCTCCCCCTTCAGTCTAACTATCCTTCCCTTTGTCCTTCTTTTTTCACTTATGTACCTGTAAAAGGTTTTGTCCCCTTTAACCACTGATTTTGCAATGTGTTCTTCTGTCTGAGCTTTGGCTTCCCTTACTGACTTCCCTTTTTTTGGATACTTAACTTCCAGGAACTCATTACCGGTGCATGGTCTGAGAGGATGATGTCCCCTATCTGTATATCCTTTAAATAATCTAGGTGTTCCACCAGGGTGAAAGTTAAATCAATCCTAGAGTAAGTCTTATGGACAGCTGAGTGATGTGTATAGTTTCTGGAGTGGGGATACATAAATCTTCCGGTGTCAATCCAGCCAACTTGAGACAGAAACCTACTAAAAAACCTCTGTTGGGGGGTTTTTCCTTGGGGAGCCAGGATTTGAGGAGTCTTTCTCCGGTTTGGGGGAGAATGTTAAAGTTACCCGAGAGCAAAAGAATTCCTTTAGTGAATTGGGTAATTTTGTCTAATAGGTTTTTCAGCTCACCCATGGGTGAATCTGGCGGGATATAAACATTCGCTAATGTGACCTCTGCTTCACCAAT
The DNA here is from genome assembly GCA_016271365.2 of Neoceratodus forsteri. Taxonomy (NCBI): domain Eukaryota; kingdom Metazoa; phylum Chordata; order Ceratodontiformes; family Ceratodontidae; genus Neoceratodus; species Neoceratodus forsteri. Next base: position 1,128,496,916 of record CM057459.1, on the reverse strand, counting down.
CCACCCCCAAAGCAGCACTAATCTGCCACTTGGATCAATCCATTTTGACTCGTATTGCTAGGGGACCCTGTGTGGGATTATTATTGCGACTCCTCTTCTCCTGCCTCCCCTATAGGAGGAGCTATAGACCTCACCTTTAGCAATTTTCCCTAATTTTCCATGTTCAACATTACTGAGGTGAGTTTCCTGCAAGTAAATAATATCTGCTTTGAATTTCTTCAGCTGCGCAAAGACCCTTGCTCGCTTTATAGGGGAAGTAAGACCATTAATATTCCAGGAGACAAGCTTCAGTGGGTTTTCCTGCATGGTAGGATCTAGGTAAGATCAAATTAGTGCTAAGGGCACTAGGCAGTGATAAAGAAACTACTACATATACAGTCTGTACCTCATACCATTTTGTAAAGAGTCTGACATCATCTGTGGTTCTAAACAATCTGAAATTATAACTGTATTCTAAACATTTCAGGGTTAGAACTATTCCTGAGAGTTGATAGCCTCTTAACTGGCAATCAGATCGAACAATAAATTCAGCACAAACTGTTAAAGGTAATTGAGAAGTGTGAAGATATGCAGCTATCTTAAATCAACCAGAACTTACACTCTCAATGGTAGTAGATTAATTATTGTAAACAATTAACTTGAACTTCCAAGGACCGAGAGTTTCAAGAGCAATTGGGAAGGTGAGGAAATCCTCACCTTTATAGGGTATCTCGAATAGGTATACCCCAAGCTCTTCTAGAGCTGAAGGGAGAGGGTTAGGGGGAGGGTTTTGGCTGGTCACTCTCCCTAGCAAGCCATCAGGTAAGTGAGGCGAACTCCTAAGGGGAGAGAATCCTGGGGTTACTAAATGGCAATACTGAGCTGGTGGGAGGGGGTGGAGAAAGAGAGAAGAAAAAAAGGGGGATGGGCTCATCAGCAGGTTAATCTAAGTGTCCCATAAGCTGTACACTCAATTACTAAAAGTGTGGTCCATTATCACTTCTCTACTTATTATTACCCCAAAAGCAAGGCTATAAGGGAGTTAGTTAGATCAGGAGTGGGGGTTATACAGGGTTTAAATAGCCAGTATGGCATCGCAATTCGTCTGAACACGACTGCAATGACCATTCTGCTTTTACATCGCAAAGACTGCGATGCATTCTGTGACCCTCCCCGCCATCTCAGCCCCACCACCTCCACACCCTTGTCCCCTCAGACACTCACCCACATAAGGCAATTCAGAGTGCCTCCCAGTCTCACCACTTCGGCCCCGAAATAAATCCCAGCAATCGCTTCCGTAGTTCTGTGCATAAGTAATCCTGAGTTGCTTAACAGTGCCACCCATGGTATCCTCAGTCTCACCGCTGCGGGCCCAAATGCCGGCAGTCACTCCCAGTAGTGATTTGCGCAAACACTACTGGGAGTGATTGCCGGACCTCCCTGGTCCACCAGCAGGGTTTTCTGGCCCTACCGCATTTTCGTCTTACTCTTGCACAGGTGCTGTTAGCATCCTGCACCCCTCTCCTGATGATTTCCCACCTACTATCCATGTCTGACCCAATGACATCCAAATGGTCCTTAAGGATCCTTCCCATTTCCTTAAAATCCGTTCCCCTGAAGTCAGTTACCTCCGTCTTTGTGCAGCCTTCTAGCCCTCCTAGGTCCAGGCAGAACCAGACCGTGGCATGGTCACTCCCCGCCAACGGGTCCCTTACCTCCAGGCCCCTAATCTGGTCACCGTCTGCCAGGACCACATCCAGTACCCGCGCCTCCCTGGTCGGTTCCCCACCTGCTGAGTTAGGAGCAGCGTCTTGAAAGACATCCAACAACCTCTGTTTCCCGGTCACAGAGGATGTCATAGTCTTCCCAGTCTGTTCCTGGCATGTTTAAGTCCCCCAACACCACCACCGTTCCTCTGCCCAGTCTGCAGTGTCTCCCAACACCTGCCACCAGACTCTCCTCTAGCTCCTCCACCAGGGCAGGGGGTCTATACACCACTCCTATTTTTACTCTCTTGCCCCCCCTTGTTATCAAGGTGACCCAAACTGCTTCCACGGTTCCCTCCGCCTCCTCCACTCCCCCTATGCCAGTGCAGTTTTTGACTATCATTGCTACCCCTCCTCCCATTCCCTCCCCCCCGTCCTTCCTGAACATAGTGTAACCCTCCAGGTTCAGGTCCCAGTCGTGTCCTGCAGTGGCCCAGGTCTCAGTGACTACTGCCACATCCACTGCTCCCTCAGTTAGCATTGCCTGGAGCTCAGGCATTTTATTTCCCAAGCTCCTGGCATTTAGCAGGACTACCTTCCACCCTTTCCCTATACTTCCATTTCCTGCTCGTGTTCCCATGGGGATTCTGTTTTCCCTGGTCTGCACTTTACCAGTCGGCCTTTTCGCAGATCCTCCAGCTCCCCAGAGGTGGAGACAGAGTCTCTCCTTTATCGGTACCCCTTGACAGCCTTTTCTCCTATCCTCCCCTTCCTCAAGTTTAACCCCACTTTTCACCAATGAACCCCTCTATTTTTCAACTAAGGATTCCCCTCCCCTCCAAATTGAGATGGAGTCTATCTCTAGCATACAGCTCCTTATCCTCCCAGGTCTCCCCCCAGTCCCCCATCAACCCATACCCTCTGGCCTCACACCACTCCCTGAGCCACTGGTTTATCTCCCTAATCTTCATTTTGTGCTCCCCACTAGCCCTTGGCACCGGCAGGATTTCTGAGAAGGAAACTGTGCATCCTATGTAATGACAGACCCTGGCAAGCTCCCTGAATCTTGCCTGTATCTCTAGCTCACTATTTCCCTCAATGACATTTGTACCCAGGTGGACCAGTATGTCCGGGGACCCCCCACAATCCTTTGCCAGCTGATATACCTTGTGCTTAGCCCTGTGCACCATTAGTCCAGGGAAGCATTTTGTTCTAACTGGCCAGGCTTCTCCCTCCCTATCCCATTTGATACCCCTGATCATAGAATCCCCCAACAGGAGCACTCTAACCGCTCCTTTTCCTCCATTCCTCCCTTCCATGTCCCTCATCCTTTCTACCAGCCCCTCCACCCAGCCGGCTCCTAGTTCCTCCCCCTATCTGGGTGCCACATGCCACCCCCTCCTTATTTACCCTGGCCACCCTCTGCCCTCCAATCCTATGCCTCTCCTCCTCCTGAGTATCCTTCTGTACCTTGCTAACTCCCCCCTCACTGCTCGCAACTGGTCCTTCTCCCCATCTGCTAAACTAGCTTGGCTCGTCCTCCCTTCCTTGCTGTCTCCATTTAGTCCCTCCTTGTTTGTTGTCCTCCCCTGGCCTAAACCCTCAGCTCCCTTTACTGAATCCTCCTTGTATTTCTGGTCCTTCTCCTTTACCTTTCCTCCCACCTGGTCCTTCTCCTTGCGCTTTCCTCCCTCTTCCCCCTGCCCCTCCTGCTATGATTCACTGCTCCCCCCCTTTTCTTGCATTCCAGGTTCCCTCCTGTTCTTCCTGCTATCTGGCCCCTGCCTCCTGCCCCCCACTCCCTTTCCGTCTAACTACCCCTGTCATGGCTACATCACCCCCCTCATCCTCGAGCAGAAGAAGAGAATTGTAGCGGTTACTGAGTGTAAGGTCTGATCCATCTCCCCGCCTTGCTTCCTTCTGTCCAGCCCTGGCCATCTGCCTACTTCCCTGAGAATGTTGTCCCTCTGTCCCTCCTTTGTGAGGGTCCCCAGTTACCTGCCTGTTTCCTTGGTGGTGTCCTTTTGGACCCCCTCTGCCAGGGTCCCTATGTGACCCCCGAGTATTCTCCTGCACTCCTTTCCCTATGCGCCGCCCCAGTGCTTGGTGCAACCTGTGAGGAGATCTCCTGCCCCTATCCCCAACCATACCTCCCCTCCCCCAGCTGTCTCCTAATCCCGCAACCTCCTCCCTAAGCTGTGCCAGCTGGTAGCACACTGGGCAACCACTAAACTTCCAAGCCCAGTCCAGTATCATGGCTGCTCCACACCCTGTGCACCCCACCACCCTCCCAAAGATGCCGGCCCTAATGCCGTGTGGTTCCATCCCCTTCCAAGCAGGTTTCCTTGGGTGAGCCACCAGGTTCCCCCTAGTCCAAGATACACCCCTACTGCCTAATCAGGTCATCCATTAATCTTAGATACAGTCCCACAGTACACCAGTAACCGTGTTACTAGGTGCAGTACAACACAGTAAACTTATAAGGGAAATGAACAGCTCCCTAAGCTCTTCTCTCCCAGCCTTTAAATCCAACCCCCAGTGGCTAGAACTACATGAGCTGCACCTGCAGCCTTTTCCTCCAATTGTAGGGCAGGTGTTCCCCTATAAATCAGCAGAACTCTGGGGAGGGGAGGGTGGGTCTTGGGCAGACACCAGACTCGAAAGAGAGTGTATCAGCCCTGTGTCTCCCCTCCAAGCCCAGCTGCCAAAGAACCAGGCCCAAGCAAATCCCACCAAATAGGTTTTAAATCAGAAGAAATAGGCCTCCACCTGCGCAGCCTGTTAGACAGTGAAATATCCAACAAATGAGCCCACTTACAGCCACCAAATCGGTTTTCAAACTTCCAACAGCCCCCAAAACAATACCCTGCTAGCCTCTTAGAAGTAAGAAAGAAAAGAAATAACCTTCTACAAGTAAAATCCACAAGAACCCTGTGAAAACAACAAGCAGCTACTGTCCTGGAACACAACTGATCCTGTCCCCTTCCAGTTCCTTCTGAGAAGACAAAGCAGCCAACACCACAAACCTGATTCAGCTCTGCCTCCAGTCAATTGAAAAGTGACTTGAAATGATATTTTCAGAAACTGGATAGCAAAGTAACTTTGTTCCCATATTTCTATAGTTACTGTATTTTTTTTTTACTGAGATAAGGTTGGAGGATATGTTAATCTGTAATGCACGACAAACTGGGATGGGTTGGCTTTACGGTAATGTCATAATGAGTTTGAGTGACATTTGCCAACTTGTTTACTAGGACTTATTTAATTTGTCTGCAATTTGTCTTTTTTATTTTATTTTATTGAAATCTAGGATTACAAATACCTTTGAGCAGGAACTGCTCGTTTACAAAGGTTCCATGTCGAAGGAATGGGGGGTATACAAAGGTCAACATAATAATACATAGTTACACAATAACAAGAAATAAGAGACTGAGGCTTAGGAAATTCCAGTAATTCAAAATGTGCCAAATGTTAGGTAGCATGACATAACCAGCCAAGGGCAATCTTGGAAGTAAGCACTGCAGGTGAGAGGGAAGGGGGTATGCAGGCAGGAAGGCCATTGTCGGAGGGTAGAGGGTGAGGGTAAGAGCTCGAGCTCTAAAGGGGAGGGAGGGAGAGGAGGGATAGAAGTCAGGAAATGCCCCGGGGGAGGAAAGGGAGAGGGGGCAAGGGGGTAGGCAGGCAGAAGGAGGCAAAACAGGGAGAGATAGCTTTCAAGACTGAAGTGGAGGGCAGTGAATGGTGGGCCCCCGATTAGGCGAGGCAGTCACAACGACTAGTCGAAATGAGATGAAGTCGGAGTTGTGTCTTAAAAGGGCCAAGAGCAGCAGCAGTAAGAGTTTCTTTGTTGAAAGTATTGTACCACTGTGGTGCTCTGTGGGCAAAGGTCCTCTGGCCCATGGTAGTCCGGCATCTGGGGACAAGGAAGGTTAGTTGTTGTGAACTTCTAGTTCTCTGGGTGCCGTGGTGGTCAATAAGTAGCTTTTCAATGCCTGGGGGCATGACCCCGAGGAGGACTTTTCTGGTTAAGAGGCAGGTTTGATACTGTATCCGGCTGATGAGAGGTAGCCATCCTGCCCGAGTGTACAGGTCACAAGTGTGTGTAAGTCGATCAGCCCCAGTTAGCAGCCTGCATGCTTTGTTGAGTGCAACTGTAATTCTGCGGAGGGCAGAGGCGGAGGCAGAGCCATAAATTGCTAGCCCGTAATCGATGATGGAGGTGACAGAGCTGTTGATAGCCAACCGGAGAGTGTCAGGAGTCATGCAGTGTTTGTGCCTGTAGAGCAGGCCTATACGGATGTTGGTGGCTTTGGCGACAGAATCTATGTGCCGATGGTAGGACAGTGAGCTGTCCAAATCTGACACCTAGGTATTTAAAATCAGGAACGTGTTCAAGTAAGATCCCTGTCTGGTTTAGGATGGTGAGGTCACGGGATTTGTACTTGCTCCTGGCGTTGTAGAAGGTCATAACCTTTGTTTTGCTGTAGTTCATGACCAGTTTGTGTGACTTGAACCATTCTTCGATGCGCATGAATTCAAGCTGTAATTGTTTCTCGAGGAGCTCTGCGTTTGGTGGTTAGTGAACATGACTGCGTCATCGGTGTAGAGCAGTCATTTCTGGTGGCAGACACTGGGAAGGTCGTTGAGGAAGAGGCTGAAGAGTAGTGGTCCCAGGATGGACCCCTGAAAGGACTGGCTTTTCTTCCGAGGTAACACCAGCAATCCTAACCCGCTGGGCCCTCTCCCCAAGGTAGCTTGAAAACCAGAGCAGAGCTTCATTGGAGAGCCCAATGTTTGATAATTGCTTGAGTAGGTGTGGGTGGTTCACAGTATCAAAGGCTTTCGTAAGGTCGATTAATACTGCCCCTACACAGTTTCCTTGATCAAGTGTGGTATGGATGAAGCCTGTGAATTCTAATGATGGTACTGTGCCCTTTTCGGAAACCATGTTGCTCAGGACACTGGATATCGTATTTTTTCCAGGTACTTGACTAATTGGTCTGAGGCGATGCACTCCAGGGCCTTAGACAATGGAGGAAGGATGGAGATAGGTCTGTAGTTGGAGTGCAGTGATTTGTCTCCACTTTTGTGTACCGGTGTGATGGTCGCCTGTTTCCAGCGAGAAGGGAACTGGGACATCCTTAGTGATAGATTGAGGACCTTTGTCAAGGGTTCAAGGACAAGTGCTAACAACTTCTGGTCAAGGGAGTCACCGCTGTAGCCTGCATTGTGAATGACCTTCCGAATATGGGTTCTGGCTTCATGCACTAGTATCTCCTTGAAGTAGAATTGTGGGGCAGGGTGTAGGAGCAGAGTAGTTGCAGGAGGGTTACTACCAGAGGGGGCATCAAAGAAATTAGAAGGGAGGACACTATCCAAGTTGGAGAATGCATTGTTAAAGGTGCTGGTGATGGTGTACAGGTCAGTTGTTGGTGTTCCATTTATGTTTAGCATGGTGGGTGGTGACTTAGGGTCCTTGCCTGTAAGGTCTTTCAAGTTACTCCAGATTTTTTCCATCACCCCAGGAGTTGGAGAGAGTTTCCTTGAAGTATTTGCTTTTGGCTCTCCTAACTGCCCGCGTGCACTCATTTCTGGCAGCTTTATATTTATGAATATCCCCAGGTTTGGATGTTGCATGGGCACAGTGCCAGAGATGATCCCTACGTTTGAGTAAAGTAGTTAGATCGGGGGTTATCCAAGGGTTAGCTCTGCCCCTGACCTTCAGCTTTTTGAGAGGTGCAAAGATATTGCAGGCCGCAGTGAAGTGGCTGATGAAAAGGTCTAAGGCTTGGTTTTACATCAATGGCAGAGTCGATTGGTGTCCAGTCCAGGTGGCTTAGGTGTGTCTTTTAGTAGCTCAAGGTACCCCTGCTTTAACACTCTGGTGTGGATTATTTTAGGAGGGGCTTAATGAATTTGTTTGTCCAGGTACATATGACCGATAAGTGGTCACTGATCCCATCAGGGAGCACTGAGACTTTGAGATCTGCTCAGGGGATTAGTTAGGATCCAGTCCAGAAGTGTTCGACCCTGTCCTATAGCTGCATCTGGTGGGGTGGTAACAAGCTGGGTGAGGTTCTGTGACGTGACAGCATCCTTGTCATTACTGGCCTCTAGCGATAGCCAATTTATGTTGAAGTCACCTAGTACTATGAGTTCAGAGTTATGGCGTAATCCCTGTAGGCTTTTCAATATGCTCATAAATCCATTGTGCTGATCTTTAGGGGGTAGGTACACAGAGGCAATGGTGAACTCCTTGTTGTGTGCCCCGAGTAGAACTTTAATAGCGAGAACCTGTGAGGGTGGTTTAGGGTTTGAGAACGGGAAGACTTGACCCAGATAGATCTTTATCATCAAGCCTCTTTCAACTTTTCCCATTTTTGAGTGTTTCGGATGTGCTGCTGCCCAGCTATAGTCTTTTAGTATTTTGTGTTTTTTGGGGGTGGAGGGTATTTTGGGCAACATACTGTCATGTGGACTGTGGGGACTCTGGGGATGGTGCTAGGGTGCAACTAACAAAGCATGGGGAGGGAGGAAATGAGTAGAAACTGCATTAGAAACACCCTCCAAAATGCACCAGAATGCACCAAAATATTTTAAAACATTTCTGGAGGACTAGGCGGCCCACCAGACTCCCGGCCTATTTTTATTTTTTCCTCTGACTTGAGTTCCCCATCTATAGGACTCCTGGATCCGCCCCTGGTGTATGCTTAGCTGAAGATTACATAAGAATAAAATTAATGTACATAAAAGTGCAGCATAGGGACCACAGTACAGTAATAACATTTGTGAACAGATAAGTGCAACAGTTGAGAGTACACGCTTTATCAGAGTGAGATGTAGCATAAAACCAGCTTGCAGGTGGACAGAGCGAGAGCAAGCGTAGCAACCGGAGGGGGGGCGGTAGGGATGGAATGAAGTAGGGAAGGTATGAAAAAATTACTCACCTTAGTAATGTTGTTTCTTCTAATGGAGTCTTGCTATATTATGACAATTGCAGTTTGCCCACCATTAGAACTGCTCCGGAGGTGAAAGAGTTAACTTCCATGCAGGGCATGGAACTTAGAGCGCGAGCTCGGTTAGAAAAGCTCTGTCTGGGATATTTCAAACCGAAACTGTCAGATCTTTACGAGCAAAACTCACTAAGGTTCTGTGTGGAAGCTGTAACCTACACTAGCCAACTGGCTACTTAAATATTAACACATTTTCCTGGTCCCAACACCAAAACTCAAGTCAGGGGACCAGAAAAAGATAAGATAAGATAAAATAAAACACAACACCCAAACACCCCAAAAAAGAAGGGGTCGAAAACATAAAAAAGGGCATCAATAAGTGCCAACACTGGACTGCCCACCCCATACCCAAAGTAGAAGTTCTGAGAGGGGCAGGTTGGGGGGAAGGTCATAATATAGCAAGACTCCATTAGAAGAAACAACATTACTAAGGTGAGTAATTTTTTCTTCAAACAACATGAAGTCTTGCTATATTATGACAATTGCAGACTACACAGCAGTACCTCCATGGAGGAGGGACAGAACCTACTTAGGGAATAGGCTCAGCTAACGGCTGTGCTCAAACCGAGCATCCCTCCTGGCCTGGATATCCAGGGAGTAATGCTTGGTGAAAGTGTGTACTGTTTTCCAAGTAGCTGCTTGACATATCTCTAAGATAGGGATGTCTCTGGCAGCAGCTATAGACGCAGCTGTACCTCTGGTAGAGTGAGCCCTCAGGCCTGAAGGGGAACCTTACCCAGTTTTGATAGCAAAATTGATACAAGAGACAATCCACCTGGCAATGGATCTCTTAGTGGCAGCTTTCCTTTCCCAACCTCACCATAAGTGAGAAATAGTTGGAGGGAGTCAAACCTGTGACCCTTGGTACGCTCTATGTAGTAACTTAGGGCCCTCTTAACATCTGTTGTGCAACCTCCTCTCACCAGAGGAGGAATGGTCAGTGAAGAACACTGGAAGTGAAACAGATTGATTAAGGTGGAAATCCAAACCACCTTAGGCAAAAACTTCCTGTTAGTCCTGAGGACTACCTTATCCCTGTGAAAGGAAATAAAGTCAGTCTCCACTGACAAAGCTTGTAACTACTTGCGCCTGGCAGAAGTGATGGCTACTAGAAATACAGTTTTCCAAGTCAAGTACTTAAGCTCCTGCCGAAGACAGAGGTTCAAAGGGGTTGCATCAGCTGAGCAATACAAACATTAAGATCCCAGGCAGGGGCAGGGTCCCTGAATGGTGGATTGGTATGAAGCAATCTGAAAAACTTGGAAAATACAGGGTGAGCAGAAAGAGAAGAGGTCTTCCCTGCTGAAATAAAAGCAGAGACAGCTGCCAAATGCACTTTCAGGGTAGCTGGTCTCAGTCCCAAAGAATTAAGATGGACCATATAGTCCAAAACAGTGGGCAAATCAGCAGATTCTGGGGAAATATGCTTCCCAGAACACCATATGGAAAACCTTTTCCATTTGGAGTTATAAGTAGCCCTAGTGGAAGGCTTCCTAGAAGCTTTCAAGATTTCGAGAACACCTTGAGAAAGTTATAGATCAGCAAACTCTAACTCCTCAAGAGCCAGGCCTTGAGGTTGAGGGATTTGAGATTCGGATACCAGACTCTCCCCTGGGCACAGGTTAACAGATTGTGGTTCCTGGGGAGACACAGGGGAAGATGGACTGCTAAGGACAGAAGGAGTGGGTACCAGGGCTGCCTGGCCCAGTCTGGAGCAATCAGGATCATCTTGCAGGGCTGAGATCTGATTTTGACTAGCACCTTGAACAGGAGAGGGAAGGGAGGGAAGGCATAGAGAAACTTCCCTTCCCAATCGAGGAGAAAGGCATCCAGGGGGACTGAGCCCAACACTGGGGGCCTGCAACAAAAAAGTGGAAGTTGATGATTGTCTGGGGCTGCAAAAAGATCTATCTGAGGGGTGCCCCATCTGGCAAAAACTATCCCCAGTACTCGGGGATCCAGTGACCATTCGTGATGGCCCTGGGAAATCCTGCTGAGAGCATCTGCCAGGACATTGTCCTTGCCTGGGAGGTGAACTGCTATGAGGGAAGTGTTCAGGGAATAAACCAGAGACCACAACTTCATCGCCTCGGTGCACAAGGCCGAAGACAGAGTGCCTCCTTGTTTGTTGATGTACCACATTGTAGTGGTGTTGTCTGTTCTGACCTGTACCACTTTGTTCTGAACAGATGCAGAAAAAACCTGAAGTGCTAGAAAAACAGCTCTGCATTCCAACAGATTGATGTGGAGCAGAGATTCCTGAGGGGACCACAATCCCTGGGTGGAGAGGTCGCCCATGTGAGCTCCCCATCCCAAGAGGGACGCATCTGTAGTAAGGGTCAAGGAGTGAGATAGAGGGATGAAGGGCACCCCTTGTCTCAGATTGCTCTGATCCTGCCACCACTGAAGGGCCTGGATCAGGGTTCGAGTCACTGGGATCAACTTGGATAGGGAATCTCTTCTTTGAGACCAAAAGGCTCTCAAATGGAACTGAATGTCCTCATCTGAAATCTTGCTCCTTGCACTACAGCTGTGGAAGCAGCCATGTGTCCTAGGAGCTGTAGGAAATGCCTTGCTGGTTGAGAGACTGCAGAGTGAAGGACGAGGCCAGGGCCACCAGGGTCCTTACCCTTTCTAGGGGAAGGAAGGCTCTGGCCTGCTTTGTGTCCAGTTCTGCACCTATAAAGGTGAGTACCTGGACAGGTTCCAGAACTGACTTTGGAAGATTGAGAAGAAAGCCCAGAGAGGTAAGCAGGTGCTGGGTAACTTGCAGATGTGATTTGACCTGGTCTGGAGACTGACCCACAATGAGCCAGTCGTCTAGGTAGGGAAAGATGGCAATCTTTTGCCTTCTTAAATGAGCAACTGCTACTGCCAGGCATTTTGTGAATACCCTTGGGGCAGAGGTAAGGCCAAAGGGCATTGCTCTGAACTGATAATGGCCTGAGAGCAGTTCAAATCTGAGGTACTTTCGGTGGGAGCTTCTGATAAGAACATGGAAGTAGGCATCCTTGAGGTCCAGGGAAGCTAGCCAGTCCCCTGGCCTTAGGGAGGGTAAAATCATTCCCAGAGTCACCATTTTGAATTTTGGTTTTAAACGATGCTTGTTCAGATATCTTAGGTCCAGGATGGGCCGCCACTCTCCTGTCTTTTTTGGGGTAAGGAAGTACCTGAGTACAGACCCTTGCCCTGGTGTGAGGAAGAAACCTTTCTACAGCTCTGAGAGCCAGGAGGTTGAGACTTCTGTTCCAAGCAAGAGTCTCTAGAGGGTTTGCAGGTGGAAAAGATCTGATTCTCATCTTTGGAAATTTTTTGAAGCTGAGAACCAGACCCTGGCTTACTACTTCCAGGACCCACTTGTCTGATGTTAAAGACTCCCAGTCCTGGACGAAGTAAGCCAGCCTGCCCCCTACAGGTAATGGAGAACCGGCCCTGGGCATCCCATCAGGGTGCCTGTTTGGCAGGGGCTTTAGGCTGAGGGGTGGGAGCAGGCCTGCTTGTACCCCGTCTGCCTCTCCCTCTGAAGAACCCCCTCTGAACATAAGCTGAAGAGGAGGCCTGATTTGGTAAAAAGGCCTGTGAAAAGGCCTGCCTCTACCCCTGGGGGGCTGCCTCTGAGGAGTGGCTTGCCGTTCCTTGGCTTGTGCACTCCTATAAGTGGTTCTATATTCATCCATTTTCTTCATATAATTCTCTGTCTGCTCCCCAAACAGAGAATTTCCCACCACAGGAAAATCCATAGCCTTAGCCTGGGTATCCTGTGACAAACTAGTACACCTGAGCCAAGCCAATCTACGAAAAGCCACAGCTGTAGCCATGACTCTAGGAGGATACGTCATTAGAATCCACTGCAGCATGGAATTGCACCTTAGATGCCTCAATGCCATCAGCAGCCACCTGCTCCAGCTCCTTGGCAAGCTGGCCAGGGCCTGTTTGGCTAAAGCCATGACAGTATCCCATCTAGATTTTGGTATCTTGCAACATAAGCCATATAATTTGCTTGTCTGAGTCCCAAGGCGCTGCCATGTATTGTTTTTAGCCATGGCATCAATCTTCCTGGAGTCCTTGTCAGGAGGATGTGAAGCCAGGGGAATATTAGCCTTATCACAGGCTGCAGCCTGAACTACCCCAACATGGCTGCATTGCTGTGAAAGAAATTCTGTATCAGGACCTGACAAAGTGTACCTCCTGTCCATCTTTTTATCCACAGGAGGCACCGAATTAGGAGCTTTTAAAATTTGTATTGTTTCCTAAAGGATTTATGTAAAGGAATAGACAATCTCCTGGACTCTGGGATAGCCATCATCTCTACAAAGTCAGGCTCCTCTTGCTCATCCACAGCTTCCTCCAAAGGAAGTTGGAGGGTTTCAGCAACTTTTTTATGAAACGGAAAATGAGAAGGGGACTCAGAAAGCCTAGGGGGAGATTCTCCTAAAGGTCTGTCTGGGGAGATGTCCGGTTCAATGGGCACATCCAGACTTTCAAAGTCACATTCACACTGTTCATAATCATCCTCCCCCTCCTCTGGTTCATAAAACTCCTCTATATCATATTCTTGAACCGGTGGAACCGGCCGAACCGACCTTTTGCCAGATAGTGGCGGTTCGGACGGAACCGGGGAAAGTGACTGGACAATTTGGATTGCCCTGGCTATCTCTGCAGCAGTTGGAGAGGAATTTTGACTCCACACTGCTGATTTTCTAGTTCTCTTTGCTGGAACTGGCTCCTCAGAGTCAGCTTTCGTTGCCGAGAAGTCTGGCCCTGGTCAGAGGCACTCCCTCGGTTCGGTTGGCACCGAACGGGCTAGCCATCGGTCAGCGGACTTTCTGGCCTCTCGTTCCCTGAGCCTACCAACTCTCTTATCTAGGGTAGCTGCAGGGAAATTCTTGCAAATCTGGCAGTCTGCATTGAGGTGGTCAAACCCCAGACAATAAACACATGTGGTGTGTGGGTCAGCCTTGGCAAAGGCTTCCCCACAGACACTACAGTGTTGAAACCCAGTGGGCCCGGTTTTTCTTTTGGGTTTCTCAGACATAATGCCAGCCTAACCAAAAACTTGCCCTTTTTTCGGCAGTGCCAGGCAAGACACCCTTATCGGTTCCCAACCGTGTCACGGGTCGTGGAAAAAACCGTAATGAAATCTGTTTTTTTTAGAACCGATTAAAACCGGGAACCGCATTCTAAAAAGCTTTTAAATGCTTCAGAACAAAGTTTCAAAACAACCTGATCGGTTCAAACCGAACCGATAAACATTTACAAGTTCCACACAGAAATAAACCTGTCTATTACTTACAATACCACAGACAGAGCTTGAACCGATCGGTTTGCGGTTAAAATAATAATAATCGCGGTTGAATTTAACCGAGAAAAAACTGTTTAAACCGAGAAATGAACCGAGCAGTAGGAGGAATCTCCGGAGCGACTGTTCAGTGAGGCGGAGTAAAGAATCTGACAGTTTCAGTTTGAAATATCCCAGACAGAGCTTTTCTAACCAAGTTCGCGCTCTAAGTTCCATGCCCTGCATGGAAGTTAACTCTTTCACCTCCGGAGCAGTTCTAATGGTGGGACAAACTGCAATTGTCATGATATAGCAAGACTTCATGTTGTTTGAAAGGTCTAGTAAGGAGTGGAAGGGAAGCAGTGGGGGACAGTTCAATGAGTACTAGGGTTAGATAAAGGTATAGTAAGTATAGCCTAGAGGTTAGAGTAACGAGCTGTGAACGAGCTTGGTACATCCAGCAAACCAGACCTGAGTTTGATTATCACAACCTCCACTTGCATACTGTGCGACTCTGAACAAGTCACTTAACCGCCCAGTGCTCCCAGGTCGCCCCTGAAAACAGGCACTTGTGCCTAGTGGGCCTTACCCAGTTACCAAAGACTAAAATAAAATAAAAATAGTGTTCGTAGAAATAGAGTAAGGGAAGGAGAAGTTTGGGATTAGTCACAAGTACCATTTACTGAGAGGAAGTTATATAGAGCTGAAGAAAGACAGTTGGGGAGGATGAGCAGCGTATCTATAGGGGAAGTGTGTTCCATAATTTAGGGAAGCAGTGCAAGAAAGCCACCTGACCTATTTACAGTGGTCGATCGTTGAGGGACTACCATTAAGCAGGAGTCAAAATATCTAAAGGCATGAGCAGAAGGGGGGAGGATAAAAAGTGAGGAAGCAAGATAGGAGGGGGAAGAGTGCCAAACCAAAATTTAGACACAAATTCTGCACAATGAAGGTGGCATCAATTTTCTAATGAGGAAAAGGCCAGAGTGTGGTAGAGGTTACAGTGATAGGTGGGGTTGGGGGTCCAAAGTGAAGTGACTGAAGGAGGTATAAAGGGTGTTCAATGTGAATAAGGAAGATTTGGAAGCAGCACCGTAGACCACACTGCAATAGTCAAAGATGGGTAGGATCGTCTGGACAAGTTCATGTCTAGCCGGTAGCGGAAGGCTACAACAGTTCCTGTATAATGCGCTGAGCTTAGGGGGCAGCTTTTTCAGGATTACGTCAACACGACCAGAGAAGGTGAGGTGTTGGTCAAGCCACACCCCAAAGTATCTAAAGGATGAGGTGTCTTCAAGGACTTTTCTGTCAAGGGAATGAAAGGATGAAGGGGGAGGGAGCATGGACAGAGTCTGCCTATTGCCAAAGGTCATGGAGACCATCTTCTTGGTGTTGAGAAAGAGTTGATGGGAGCTAAACCAGAGCTGAACTTTATTGAAGTTGTACTGAAGTCTGGTAGCTACATCATCAGGGGACTGGCTGGAGGTGAAGAGGACCATGTCATCAGCATACATATTGATGGAGGTGGATCATCAGACTGAGGGAAAAGTTATTTAGAAATATGGAGAATAAGACGGGGCCCAACACGGACCCTTGTGGGATGCCAGTGTTAATGGGGAGGATGTGGAGTCAGCAATTCTGACTGAGTTCTACCTACCAGGTAGTCCCCGAGCCAGTTGGTGGCAGGGTCAGACAGACCCACTGCAGAAAGGGTGTTTAGTAGAAGAGTGTGGCAGATAGTGTCGAAAGTCTTCGCTAAGTTGACAGAAATGGCGGAAGTGATTTGGCTGCTGTCCATCCTTGAGAGGACAGAGTCAGTGAACTTAATCAGGGAGGTAGTACTGGAATGGTTCTTCCAAAACCCAGATTGGAATGAGGTGCAAAAAATTTGTGTCAGAGGGGCAGGAAGAGAGCTGAGAGAGAACCAGATGTTCTTGTAGCTGAGCAAGGGTAGGAAAGAGAGAAACAGAGCAATAATGCGAAGGTGCAGTAGGGCTGCTGCCCTTTGGAAGGGGAAGTATGACAGCGTGCTTCCACGCAGCTGGAATAGAAGCGGTTGTGAAGGAAAGGTTAAGATCAGAAAGCGGAGCAGAGATAGCAGAAGCAGATAGATATGAACATACGAAGAAGCCTTCAGAAAGCCATTTGGTCCATCAAGTCTGCTTGAATTGCAGGGTCCACAGCTTGAGCTAATGTCCCTGCCCTCCCTCCCCACTTCTCCCATCCTCCTTACCCATAATTCTTACCTTCCCCTTATGCCTATCCCAGCCCCTCTTAAAGCTGCCCACTGTCTTCAACGAGATGACCTCTTCCGGCAGCGCATTCCAAGTGTCCACCATCCTCTCTAGGAAGAAGTGCTTCCTGACCTCCCTCCTAAACCTCCCACCCTCCAGCTTAAGACTGTGCCCCCTCAAGTTGTGATTGCCACTCAGCTTAAAGAGACTCTCATCAACCTTATTTATCCCTTTCCAGTAGTTGAATGTCCCAATCATGTCTCTCCTCTCTCCTCTCTCCTCTCTCTCTCTCTCTCTCTCTCTCTCTCTCTCTCTCTCTCCTGTCTTCCAGGGAGTACATGTTCAGTGCCCTCAACCTCTCCTCGTACGCCTTGCCCTGCTGACCGGCTATCATCTTTGTAGCCCTCCTCTGTACCTTCTCCAGCAGGTTAATGTCTTTTATGAGGTGTGGGCACCAGTACTGTACTCCATACTCTAGATGCGGCCTTACCAGTGATAGCAGTTTAGGGTCCAGACCATCAGATGACTTGCTTTTATAGGGGTTGAGTGCGTACAAAGCAGCTAGGGTGTCTGAGGGCGAAATTTTAGTTAAGGAGAAGACATCTGACAGAGAAGGTGAGCTGGGAGAGGAGAGGAGACAGCAGGCAGGGTGGACAGGACAGCACAGGCACATGAGGTGAAAAAGGAATTAAATTCAGTTGCAACATTAAGGTGGTCAGAAAAGGGTTCCATGTCAAGTCAGCGCAAATTCAGGTTACTGACCTGTAACAGGAGTTCTAGGAATGGTACATGTTGTTCATCCACACTGTCGGGCAGGTTCCTTTCCGCTTTAAATCTTGCCGGAAGATCTTCAAGCTGGCTCCTCCCACCCACCCAGGTGGTAAAACTCTCTGCTCCGCCCCATGACACCAGATCTAGCCTGCTGGAAGCCAGGTTGTGCGTCGAAGCCGGGGAGATCGGGTGGGTCGTGTGGATGAACAACATATACCATTCCTAGAACTCCTGTTACAGGTGAGTAACCCTGTATTTCTAGGGACATGGATATGTTGTTCACCCACACTGGCAGACTCCTAGCAGTTCTCCGGGAGGCAAGGTGCACACCCCCTACTTGGGGAATAAAGACTGGAGAACCGAGGCCCCAAAACCAGCATCCCGGCGTGACTCAAGGTCGATGTGGTAGTGGGTGATGAAGGTGTGTGCTGACTTCCAGGAAGCAGCCCTGCAGATTTCCTGGATAGGGACGTCCCTGGAAGCAGCTACCGATGCAGCGGTATGGCGGGCAGAATGAGCTCTTATCCCTCTGGGAGGCTCCACCCCCGCCAACCTATAGCAGAGATCTATGCAGGAGGTGACCCACCTGCCTATCGTCCGCTTGGCTGCAGGTCTGCCAGGTGCGGCTTCAGCATAGGTGACAAACAGCTGACGAACCTCTCCCCGAACTTCAGCAGTCTGCTCCTCATAATAAGTGAGCGCATTTCTAGGGTCCAAAGTATGGAGCCTATATTTGGCCTCCGAGGTGTGATTGGGGTAGAACACCGGCAGAGTCAATACCTGGTTAAGGTGAAACTCCGACACCACCGTCGGAAGGAATTTCGGGTGGAGGCGCAGGACAATCTTATCCCTGTGGAAGACCAGATAAGGAGACTCGATGGAAAGCACCCGGAGCTCTCCCATCCTTCTGGCTGACGTGATAGCCACCAAGAAGGCAGTCTTCCACGACAGGTGGGAGATATCGCACCTGTGCATTGGTTTGAATGGCCTGCCCATGAGCTTAGCCAATACCAGCTGTAGATCCCATGGAGGAGGAGGTTCTCGGACCGGAGGGGATATGTGGTCAAGGTCTTTAAAAAAGCGCCTGACCATCTTCTCCTGCGCCCCCAACTGCTTCCCGCCCGCGCTTGGTAAGCAGAGATGGCTGCTAGGTGCACCTTAAGGGTCGTTGACCGAAGCCCTTGCTGAGAAAGGGACCACAGGTAGTCCAGAATGCTTGCCAAGGAACAGGAGGAAGAGTCCAGGCCCTTGCCCTGACACCAAATGGAGAATCGCTTCCATTTGAAGGCGTAGCATTTTCTGGTCCACTCCTTACAGGACGCCTCAACGACGTTGAGGACCTCGTCGGAAAGACCCAAGGCCTGGAACTCTAGCCGCTCAGGAACCGGGCCGTCAGGTGCAGGGATTGAAGGTCCAGATGGAATACCTTCCCCTGACTGACTGAGATCAGGTCCAGGCGGGCTGGAAGCCGCCTCGGGAGCCTGGAGCTGAGACTGAGGAGATCTGGATACCAGAACTGACGGGGCCAGTCTGGGGCTACCAGAATCACCTGCACCTTGTCCCTCCTCGCCTTGAGAAGCACCTTGTGGATCAACGGAAATGGGGGAAAGGCGTAGAAGAGGCCCGGGGTCCACGGACTCGAGAAGGCATCCCCCTGTAGCGAGCCCTGCTGAGGGGGGCGGCCATGAAACAGTCTCAGCTTCGCATTCTCCCCGGAGGCAAACAGGTCCGCCTTAGGCGTGCCCCAGTGGGAGAAGAGATCTTGTACTACCTTCGGCACGAGAGACTACTCGTGAGACGCAGCCCCTATCCGGCTTAGAGCATCGGCCAAAGTGTTGGAGGCTCCTGCCACGTGAATGGCAAGGAGATCTGCCTCCAGGCTGCGTACGAGAGACCATATGCGGAGAGCTTCCCTGCACAGAAGCATGGAGTGCGTCCCGCCCTGGCGGTTTAGATAATACATGGTCGTGGTATTGTCCATCTGGACCTGAACCACTTGACCCGTGAAAGCAGGCCGAAGGCGGTGAGGGCTAGACAAACCGCTCGAAGCTCCAGCAGGTTGAAGTGCATCGGGACTCCCAAGGGGACCAGAGGCCGTGCGCTCTGTGCCCCCCCAGATGGGCACCCCAACCCATCAGAGAGGCATCGGTCGATAGAGAGACAGTCTGCTCAGGGCGGACAAACAGGATGCCCTTCTGCAGATGTGCCGGAACAGTTCACCACTGGAGAGCGTTCCATATCCCCTGAGTCACTGTCACCAGCTGATCCAACGGATCTAAGCGCTGTGACCACTGGCTGGCCAGTCCCCATTGAAGGGGGCGCATGTACCAGCGGGCCCAACGGACCACGCTGGTGCAGGCCGCCATGAGGCCCAGGAGGCGCAGGAAGTCCCGGGCAGGGCGCGATTGCCAACCAGAAATGACTGGGCAAAGGAGGAAAGAACCTCGGTCCTGTCCGTTGGGAGCCGTGCTCTGGCTCGAAGAGAGTCGAGCTCTGCCCTGATGAAATGTATCACCTGCTTTGGCACGAGTTCCGACTTGGCCTTGTTGATGAGGAGGCCAATCTGAGAGCAAACTTGGAGGGCCAGATCTCTGGACTGCTCCATCTCCTCTCTGGAGGGGGCTGCAATCACTAGAGTCGTCCAGGTTGGGGTACACCCAGACCCTTCGGCGCTGCAGGAATGCTGTCACCACTGCCATGCATTTGGTGAAGACCCTGGGAGCTAGGGAGAGGCCGAAGGGCATGGCCCAGAACTCGTAAAGGGATCCCTCTGCTCTGAAGCGGAGGAATCTCTGATGAGATGGACGGATTGGGACGTGAAAGAACGCGTCCTGGAGGTCCAGGGAACAGAACCACACGCCTCGTTCCAAGGATGGTATTATCTGAGCCAGAGTGACCATCCTGAAGGTCCGAGACCTTAGGAACCTGTTCAGGTCGTACAGGTCGAGAATGGGGTGCCAGCCCCTGTCCGTTTTGGGACCAGGAAATACCTGGACACAAACCCCGGGTCTGGAGGAGGATCAGCCACCTTCCTGATCACCTCTTTTTGAGGAGCAGGGCAATATCGGCTCAGCGGGCCGACAGCGAGGCTGTGGACCCCGTAGCCCCCCCCCCCCGGAGGGGCGATGGCTCGAAAGCGTGGAGTCTGCTCGAACTCCAGAGGCAGGCCCTTTCCTACCACCTCCAACACCCAGCGGTCCGTGGTGATAGCGGACCAGGCGGAAAGGAAGTGGTGGAGCCGTCCCCACAGGGGAGCACCCAGGGGGGAGTGACGAGGCTGGGGGCGACACCCCTCAACCCGTCACTGGGCAGACTTGGAGGAGGGACCGGCCAAGGGACCTCCTGGGCCTTTACCTCTCTGCTTCCTGTTGGAGGAAGCCGTGGGCTTGGGTTTGGGATGCCAAGCACGAGCCTGCTGGCCCTGATGCTGGTGCTGTTGGGCCGGACATGCCGCAGGGGCAGAAGGATGAAAGGACTTGTGCTGCTGCTGACGGCAACCTTTATCCTTCTGGGCAGAGGTGACAGAGTCCAGGGTGGCACTGGACTTTTCAATCCGCTGGAGGTGACCTTCCACTCCAGGGCCGAAGAGGTCGGTCCCCAAGAAGGGGACATCTGCCAACTTGTGCTGGGTATCCGCCGTAAAGGTGGATATCCTCAGCCATGCTCTGCAGCGCTTGGCCACTGTGGACGCCTCTGATCTGGCACAGGAGTCACCTATGTCCAGAGCTGTTCGGAGCTGCTGCTTCGCCACTGCCTTACCCTGGTCCTGGACCTGCCGGACCGTGGTCTGGAGGTCGGCCAGGAAATGAGGGGATCACCTCATCCAGGGAGCCCATGAGGGTGTGGGAGAAGTGTGCCATCAGCACAGCCGAGCTGGCCAGACGGAGGCCAAGGGGGGATGCAGCATACACCTTGCAACCGGCGTAGTCCAGCTTTTTGGACTCCTTGTCGGGGGGCTTGTCCACGTCCCTGGCGTACCCGGAACGCCGGAAAACGCTGTCGGTGATCAACTCCTCGGCAGAGGGGTGCTCTGAAAACCCGGGCAGAGAGCCGGTAGGGACCGCATACTTCCTGGCCTTCCTGGCCAAGGGTGCAGGACAGGACGCAGGCCACTGCCAAAGCTCCAAGGCTGGGCCGACAATGGCCTCAGACACAGGAAAGGCCTCCGTGGGTGAATCCCCCTCGGTCCAGTATCTCTGTCAGGGGATACTTGGCCCGTTTGGAAATGGGCTCGAGCTGCATCCCGCTGGAGATGAGCTGAAGCAGATCCATAAAGGACGATGGGTTTTCGTCCAGTGAGTGGCCCCCGGAGGACTCCAGGTCAACCTGCTTGAAGAACAGGGAGGAGTCGTCGGACTCCGAAAACTCTGCAAAGAGCTGCCTAGGGCCTGAGCCACCCTCCACCTGCCGAGGACGGCCGGGAGTGAGGGTGACCGACAACCTGTGGGGCAGGCCTTGAGCCGACAGAGTCCTTGGTTGGTGCCCCCGATTTCAGTTGTGGAGGCAGAGGTTCCACCACAACAGGTGGGGCAGCAAGTTTAGGCCGAACAAAAGTAAATGCTGCCACATCAGCTGCTCGTAGCATCAATGCAATTTGCGCCGAAGCCTCTCCTCATCCGAGGAGGAAGACGAGGAGGAGCGTCGTCATCGCCTACCTCGGTGCCGAGACAAGAGACCGCCGATGTCGGCGGGATCGGCTGGACCGAGAAGAGGTCCGAGACCGAGAACCTCGGTGTGTCCGAGGGCGGGCCTGGGAGGGAGCAGGGGACACCTGTTCCTCCCTCGGCTCAGACGTCTTAACCGGGGACTGCTGCACCGATGGCACATGTAAATCCTTGGTTTCCACCAGGGGAACCGGCAAAGACAGGTTGTCGGCTTCACCAGTCGACAAAACCGTCCGACAGGTCGAGACAAATCTTGACCGCCTCGACGGTTGTCTCGGCCGGCTGACCTGACGGGGATGCCGTGAAGCCAGCAGCCTTAGCCGCAACCTCGACCGAAGTCGACAGTCGGCTGTCCGGGGAAGGGGACCTCTCACTCCCACAAATGCAGACGATGGGACTTACCCTTGGGATCCTTCTTCTTGGACCGGGAGGAATGTCCCGATGGCCCCTCTTCCTTCGTGGAAAGGGAATGGCAAAGCTCCTTGAACGAAGCAGAATATGAGGTACCCAAGGCGAGCGGAATAAATGCCGCAACCGAGGAGGAGGAAGATGCGGCCTGGGCCGCCTCCTCCTCGAGGGCAATCAACTGCTCGAGCTGCTCAGCCGAGCCAGCCGCCACAGTAACCGCCCAATGGGCCTTTCTACTTTACTGGCGGGTAGCGCTTCTGGGGGGCGACAGAGCTTCAACCGGGCAGTGTGGTCCTCCAAGACGTTGGCCGAGAACGAACAGCAAGACTCGCAGGCCTGCGGGTCGTGTTCTAGGCCGAGGCAGTAGACCCACATGGAGTGCAGATCCGTCCTGGACATCTTCTGCCCGCAAGGGCACCGCTGAAAACCGGGAGTCGACTTGACCATCGCAGCCGCGAGGGAAAAGGAAGACCGAAGTCTTGAAAATTTTAAAACGAGTTTCGGACGAACCGAAGAATTAGGATCCAGTCTAACAGGCAGAGCGTTAAGGAGGGAACCTGAGCTTCCAAGCGGTAAGGAAGATCTGGTGTCATGGGGCGCAGCCAAGAGTTTTACCACCCTGGTGGGTGGGAGGAGCTAGCTTAAAGACCTTCCGGCAAGATTTAAAGCGGCAAGGAACCTGCCAGACAGTTTGGATGAACAACATATCCATGTCCCTAGAAACATATTTGTCATGGTCAATAAACGCGCAGCAAAATTTCCATAAGCAATAACAGCTAATGCAAAATCAGGCTAAACCCATAGTGGCACAAAGTGTGGTCTAGTTGTCGCAAGATCCCCTTACACAACACACTAGCTGAAAGCTTAGTAAAAAATTACTAAAGTCTGCAAGAATGCCCCAACACATCCTTTGTGGTCTCTCGATGTAGCAAGTTTTGTGTAGTAGTAAAATGAACACTGTTCAGTCACCACGAAGAGCAGTCACATAACTGCATGCTGAGAAAGGGAGTCCCTTCATGACAGGAGTTGCACAATAAGTTTTGGTTAGGATATTTGTACTGTTGGTCCAAATAGAAAACATGAGTCTTTTAGAAGATTGGCATTATGCAGACCTCTAATGGAGTTAGCAGGTGGGTACTCAGAGTTATGGATTCTGTAGTTCACCCTGAACCCAGCCAGAGCCGAGGGCATACAAAAGGAAGATGTTGGGAGTTGGTTTACATGTATTTTATGTGCACCTCACATTAGTTTGGACAGACGTTAAGTGCAGTTAATGATAATTTACATTATAGGCTCCAGTCCCCCCCCCCCCAACACCATATGCCTCAGCTCTCCAAGAGCATCAAGGTAGATCCATGTAGGAGCTAGGAAAGCTTGCTGAAACGGACTAGAAAATTGACTGACCACACCCAAGAGATCCGACGCAGCCCTGGCACATCACACCTTCTTCTTTAGTGCACCAGAGAACAGACCATCTTACCTACAAAAGAAAAATTAATGTACTGTACCCAAGGGAGTAGCAGCATCCTCGCTGGACTGGGTACACCTGCAACAGCATAGGGAGGATTGGTCCCTAGAAACAGCCCCGGTTGGCAGTGGTGGCTCCTCTGAATTAACTGCAGGGAATTCAGAGGGCTATGCGCTGTTATGGCGTTACGATGTTCTGTAGCATTAGGACTTACTGAAATGTGCTTATAATGCTACGCTGTAATGCTTGCTCTGTAATGATGCGATACCTCAGAAAAGAAAGTGTTGTTTATATTAAGGAGAGGGGCAGGGATTGAGGGGTGAAAAGAGAGTATGACTTTCCAGAATTTGCAGGGATTGTTTATATTAGACTGAAAGGTAGAGCAGAAGTAGTCAGTTTTAGCTAAGCAGATAGCTTTTGTTGTGCACCTGTTGCATAAGGTGTGGTAGGTGCTGTAGTCATTTGGAAGGTTAGAAGCTTTATGAGCTTTCTCAAGTCTGATCCTGGGCTTTCTGACACACCAAGAGTTCTGGGGTGATCCAAGAGAGGTGGTTTACCCCTGACCCTGGTGCACCGCAGTGGGGCATGTTTGTCCCAAACCTCCAGAAATTTACTGTGAAAATAGGTAGAAGCATCATCAATAGATTTAGAAGAGGTTATAGGTACCCAGTTTGTGAGGTTCAAAGTCATGTGATGGTCACTCAATGCATCAGGTAGTATGCCAGATTTAATAACCCTATGGGGATGGGATGCGAGGACCCAGTCGATTAGGGAATGGTTACCAGATTTACAGTTCAAATGGGTTGGCTCCAGAATTAGTTGCAATAAGTTATGAGCAGTAATGTCACTGCATGCTTTGTTAAGGGAGGGGGATAACCAGTTTCGGTTGAAATTGTCCATTATATATACAGTTCACCTGACTGGATATGAGAAACTATGGTACGATGAGATCGGTGATAATGGAGGAGGGGAGACCAGGACGTCAATAGGCAACAGCAATGTATACAGGTATAAAGAATGGTAGGGGTAGTTTAAAGATAAGAACCTCGTAGGCTTTAGGTACCAAATTAGCTAGGATGGTGGTGAATTGTATGGCTGATGAGAGATATAGTACCACACCTCCACCCCTACTGGTTCAACCTTGCTGGGATAAGATATAGCCAGGGATGGAGGAAGGGGGAGAGAGAGCGTGCAATACCAACAAAGATGGTGCATGGATTGCATCACAAGTCCTATGAGGACGGGTTGAAGGAACTGAATATGTACTCCCTGGAGGAGAGGAGGGAGAAAGGGGATATGATAGAGACATACAAGTATCTTACAGGGAGGAACAGGGTGCAGGAATACACTATTTTTAAGCGAAAAAGATGTTCCAGGACTAGAGGGCATGGGATGAAGTTGGAAGGAGGACGATTCAGAGGAAACATGAGGAAGAATTTCTTCACAGAACGGGTGGTGGACAAGTGGAACACCCTGCCAGAGGAAGTGGTGGGGGCTGAAACAATCACGGGATTTAAGAATGCGTGGGATAGGCATAAAGGAATTCTGGAGGTCAGGGGTAAGGGGCAACAGACTTCTAGGAAAACAAACTGAACTTACAAGCTCAAATGGGCAGACTGGGTGGGCCATACTGGCCTTATCTGCCAACACTGTCTATGTATCTATGTTTTTGGTTTTTTTTTTTAATTTAGCCAAGTTTCCGAAAGGATGATAATGTCTGGGGCATGGGATATAGCTAGTGGCTGGAGAAGTTCAATTTAGAAAGTAGATTCCGTACATTTAGGTGTAGAATTTTTAAAACACGGAGAAGGAGAACGGGGTTGTTTAGGGACGGGACAGTAGTTACAGATGCTGAAACTGATACATGTATCCTCTGATTCAAGCCTATCCCACTCGGTGACTTCATACCAACCTGTTAGCCCCTGCCATGGCTTTTTTTAGGGATGCAGCTGCTGCTCTGAACCTGTCGCAGGTCATATCCTCTCCCACTTATTATTTTATTATTATTATTTAGTTTTTGTTTGCCGGGTAAGTGCACCAGACAAATCCTGCCTATTTTCAGGCACAATCCAGGGAGGGGGATAGAGATCAATGCCAACTGACCTTGAACCAGATTAAGCTGTTGGTGATATTTTTAGTGAATGAGGGAAATTTGGCAAGGACACCAGGGAAATCCCCTACACTTTTTGATAAGTGCCATAGGATCTTTAACATCTACCTGAACAACCACCAATCCAGGCAGATGGGACCTCGGTTTAACATCTCATCCAAAAGACGGACAAACACTCTCATTGACCTTATACTCACTAACTGACCTGAAAGACTCTCTTGCATTGAAGTCTTACCTGACTTGTTAAGCGACCATTCCCCTACTCTCTGCCAATGGTCAAATGGTTCCATTAAAACCCCTCCTATTTCGTCCTCTCAACGTAGCCTTAAGAAAGGCATGCTTGGTCAATTCTAAAACTACCTTCTTGACTGTGATTGGTCCCCTCTTGACTCTGCCACTAATACTGATGATGCCCTTACACACTTAACTCTGCATGCAACATTTTGGCCCCCTTCGTGACATGTAAGATGGAAAATCGGAACGATCCCTCGGTAACCCTGTCCCTTTTACAATCAATGACCCACCGGGATAACCTCTGGCACAAGGCTCTGGACTTCCTGCAGATAGACAGCGCTATCGGGCAGCCAGAAATGGCTGTACTCGGGGAAGGTAGATGTGCAAAACCTGCCTTTCTTCCTCCTGGGGTAATGGGACTAAGGTCTCGCAAAATCTTAAGGACCTAATGGGCAAAACTAACACCCGCCTCCATGAAATATTAATGGAGTTACTACCCAAGACCCACTGCTCATAGCAGATGCATTCAATAATGCTTTTACTGATCTAAGTACTGTTCTCATAGAACCATAGAAACATAGAATTTGACGGCAGATAAGAAAAAATTACTCACCTTAGTAATGTTGTTTCTTCTAATGGAGTCTTGCTATATTCTGACAGTAGCAGTGAGTCCCAACCTTCGAACTGCCCCGGAGATGAAAGAGTTAACTTTCCATGCCAGGCATGGAACGCTGAGCTCGAGCTCGGTTGAGACTCTGTCTGTTGTTCTTCAAACTCAAACCATCAGATCTTTACGAGCTAAACTCACCAAGGTCCTGTGTGGAAGCTGTAAACCTACACTAGCCAACTGGCTACTAAACATAAAACACATTTTTGGTCCCAACACAAAGACTCAAGTCTGAAACCAAAAATGAAAACTTACACCCTCACCCCAAAAAGAAGGGCGAAACAAAAGGGTGGTCACCTACCAAGTGCCAACACTGCACTGCCCACCCACATCCCAAAACAGAGGTTCTGAGAGGGCAGGCGGGGAGGTCAGAATATAGCAAGACTCCATTAGAAAAAACAACATTACTAAGGTGAGGAATTTTCTTCAAACAACATGAAGTCTTGCTATATTCTGACAGTAACAACTACAAAGCAGTACCTCCATGGAGGAGGGACAGAACCTACATAGGAAATAGGCTCTGAAGCACAGCTGTGTCCAAACCGAGCATCACTCCTAGCCTGGGTGTCCAGGGGTAATGCTTGGTAAAAGTGTGAACTGTTTTCCAGGTAGCTGCTTGACATATCTCTAGAATAGGGATGTCCCTGGCAGCAGCCAGGAAGCAGCTGTACCTCTGGTAGAGTGAGCCCTCAGGCCTGAGGAGGAACCTTACCCAGTTTTTCATAGCAAAAGTGGATACAGGAGACAATCCACCTGGCAATGGATCGTTTAGTGGCAGGTTTCCTTTACCAACCTCACCATAAGTGAGGAACAGTTGGAGGAGTCAAACCTGTGACCCTTAGTACGCTCTAGTAGTAACTAAAAGGTCTTTGACATCTAAACTGTGTAGTCTCCTCTGCCAGAGGAGGGAATGGTCAGTGAAGTACACAGGAAGAGACATAGATTGATTAAGGTGGAAATCTGAAACCACCTTAGGCAAGAACTTCCTGTTAGTCCTGAGGACCACCTTATCTCTATGAAAGGAGATAAAATCAGGCTCCACTGACAAAGCTTGTAATTCACTTATGCGTCTGGCAGAAGTGATGGCTACCAGAAACACAGTCTTCCAAGTCAAGTACTTAAGTTCTGCTGAAGATGAAGGCTCAAAAGGGGGTTGCATAAGCTGAGCAATGCAAACATTGAGGTCCCAGGCAGGGGCAGGGTCCCTGAATGAAGGGTTGGTGTGAAGCAATCCCTTGAAAAACTTGGAGAAAACAGGGTGAGCTGAGAGAGAACAGGGTTTACCTGCTGAAATAAAAGCAGACACAGCTGCCAGATGCACTTTCAGTGTAGCTGGCCTCAGCTCCAAGCTATTAAAGTGAACCATATAATCAAGGACTGTGGGCAGATCAGCAGATTCTGGGGAAATATGCTTCCCAGAGCACCATATGGAAAATCTTTTCCATTTAGAATTATAAGTAGCCCTGGTGGAAGGTTTTCTAGAAGCCTTCAGGACATCCATTACACCCTGGGAGAGGTGTAAGTCAACAAACTCTAACTCTTCAAGGACCAGGCCTTGAGATTGAGAGATTTGAGGTTCAGGTACCAAACCCTCCCCTGAGCACAGGTTAACAGGTTGTAATTCCTGGGAAGACACAGGGGAAGATGGACTGCTAAGGACAGTAGGAGTGGATACCAGGGCTGTCTGGCCCAGTCTGGAGCAATCAGGACCATCTTGCAGAGTTGAGATCTGATTTTGACTAGCACTTTGAACAGGAGAGGGAAGGGGGGAAAAGCATAGAGAAACTTCCCTTCCCAACTGAGAACTAAGGCACCCAGGGGGACTGAGCCCAACACTGGGGGTCTGCAGCAAAAAAGGGGAAGTTGGTGACTGTCTGGGGCTGCAAAAAGATCTATCTGCGGGGTGCCCCATTTGGAAAAAATCACTTCAAGACCAAGGATCCAGTGACCATTAAGTGGTGGCCCTGGGAAATCCTGCTGAGCATCTGCCAGGACATTGTCCTTTCCTGGTAGGTGAACTGCCGTGAGGGAGGTGTTCAGGGAGTAAGCCAGAGACCACAACTTCATTGCTTCGGTGCACAAGGCCGTAGACCAAGTGCATCCTTGCTTGTTGATATACCACATTGTGGTGGTGTTGTCTGTTCTGACCTGTACAACTTTGTTCTGAACACATTTGGAAAAAGCTTGAAGTGCTAGAAATACTGCTCTGAGTTCCAACAGATTGATATGGAGCAGAGATTCCTGGGGGGACCACAACCCCTGGGTGGTGAGGTCGCCCATGTGAGCTCCCCACCCCAAAAGGGAGGCATCTGTAGTAAGGATTAAAGAGTGAGACTAGATGACAAAGGGAACCCCCTTGTCTCAAATTGTTCTGATCCAGCCACCACTGTAGGGCCTGGATCAGGGTTCGAGTTACTGGGATCAGTTTGGTCAGAGGGTCCTTTACTTTGAGACCAGAAGGCTCTCAAATGGAACAATGTCCCTCATCTGAAATCTTGCTCCCTGCACTACTGCTGTAGAAGCAGCCATGTGCCCCAGGAGCTGTAGAAAATGCCTTGCTGGTCGAGACACCTGCAGGGTGAATGAGGCGACCAGAGACCAGGGTCCTTGCCCTGTCCAGGAAGGAGGCTCTGGCCTTCTCTGTGTCTAGCTCCTCGCCTATGAAGGTGAGGAGCTGGACAGGCTCTGAGACGGACTTTGAAAGATTTGGGAGGAAACCAAAGAAGTGAGCAGTTGCTGAGTTATCTGTAAGTGTAACTTGACTTGGTCTGGGACTGCCCTACTATGAGCCAGTCATCCAGGTAAGGGAAAAATGGCAATTTTCTGCCTTCTTAGAGAAGCAACTACTACTGCCAGGCATTTTGTGAATACCCTTGGAGCAGAGGTGAGGCCAAAGTGCATTGCTCTGAACTGGTAATGGCCTGAGGGCAGCTCGAAACCTGACGTACTTTTGATGGGAGCTTCTGATGAGAATATGGAAGTAGGCATCCTTGAGGTCCAGGGACACTAGCCAGTCCCCTGGCCTTAGAGAGAATAGGCAGAATAATTCCCGGAGTCACCATTTTGAATTTTGGTTTTAAAAGGTGCTTGTTTAGGTATCTGAGGTCCAGGATGGGCAGCCATTCTCCTTCTGTCTTTTGGGGTAATGAGTACCTGGAATACAATCCTTTGCCCTGGTGTGGGGGTGGAACCCTTTCCACAGCTCTGGAAGCTAGGAGGAAGAGACCTCTGCCTCTAAGGCCAAGTGCCTCTGATGGATTTGCAGGTGGAAAGGATCTGGTTCTCATCTTTGGAAACTTTTGAGCGAGAACCAGTCCTGGCACTATCCACAAGGGGATCAAGGAAGGTGGCAGGAAACTACAGGCCTGTCAGCCTGACACCGGTGGTGGGCAAGGTGATGGAGGGCATTGTCAAGGAGAGGCTAGGGGTGGACCTGGAAAAGTCAGGGTGCCTGGACGATGAGCAGCATGGATTAAGTCCCGGGAAATCGTGTCAAGACAAACCTTGTGGAGTTCTAAGACTGGGTGATGAGTGCCTTGGACCTGGGTAGACAGAGGGCGTCCTCTTTCTGGACTTCAGCAAGGCATTTGACTCTGTTTCCTCACGTGGGCCTGTTGGATAAGCTGGGAGAAATGGGGGTGGGGAACCAGATGATCAGATGGATGAGCAATTGGCTCAGGACCCGGACCCAGAGGGTCGTAGTTAGTGGGATAGTCTCATCCCCAAGGAGGGTCATTAGTGGGGTCCCACAGGATAAGTCCTTCAGCCCCTTCTGTTCAACACCTCGTCACTGACATAAGGACAGGAATCAGAGTGAGATGATCTCTTTGCAGATGACTCGAAACTGGGCGGTGGTGGATGGGAGGAGGGAGGGTGGCCCTACAGGGGACCTGGAGGCTCTGGAAAGATGGTCTAGAAAGTGGAAGCTGAGGGTTCAATGAGGGAAATACAAGGTACTCCACCTGGGGCCAGAAACCCAGGTCAAGTGTACACCCTGGGGAAATGCTACAAGTCTCGATGGCTGAGAGGGACCTGGGGGTGGTGGTGGATGTCAAGATGAACAACTCGGAGACTTGTAGGAGGGCAGCAGCCAAGACCAACAGGATGCTGGGATGCATCGCTAGGGATCACCTCCAGAAGGAGGAAGTGATACTCCTCTGTATAACTGCTTGGTGAGGCGCACCTTGATGTACTGCGTGCAGTTTTGGAGGCCACATTAAGCGGGGACATTAACCTCCTGGAGAGGGTCCAGAGGAGGGCAACAAAATGATTTGGGGCTTGGGGACAGGACCTATGAGGAGAGGCTCGAAGGCTAAATATATACACATTGAAGAGAGAAGGGACGGGGGACATGGTAGAGGTCTTTAGGTACATGAAGAGAGGTAAATAGGGGAGGAACAGTGGGTGCTTGAAGGAAGGAGGAAGGGGCCACTAGAGGGCATGGCTGGAAGCTGGAGGGAAGATTCAGGGAGAAAAGAAGGAGGTGCTACTTCACTAGAGAGGGTGGTGGAGCCATGGAATGCACTGCCTAGGGGCTGGTGGAGGCAGAGACAGTGGAGGGGTTCAAGAGGGGGTGGGACAGGTACAGGGGAAGGGTTCTGGAAGCAAAATCCAATGCAGCAAGAATATCCAGAACTGGGAAGGGAGAAGCCAGAGAAGGCGAGGGGGACAGCAAGGCCAGCACCCAGGTTGGGGACTGACCAAATGAGCAGACACAAAAGACCGTTAGGCCTATTCTGCTGGCATTTTAGTATGTTAGTATAGCCATGACTCTTGATGACACATCATTTGAGTCCACTGCAGCATGGAATTGCACCTTGGATGCCTCAATACCATCAGCAGCCACCTACTCCAGCTCCTTGGCAAGCTGGCCAGGGACCTGTTTTGCTAGAGGCATGACAGTGTCCCATCTGGATTTCTGATATCTAGCAACATAAGCCATATAATTCGCCTGTCTGAGTCCCAAGGATGCTGCCATGTACTGTTTCTTTGCCATGGCATCAATCCTCCTGGAGTCTTTGTCTGGGGTGTGAGCCAGGAATATTTGCCTTGTCACAGGCTGCAGCCTGCACTGCCCCAACATGGCTGCATTGTTGTGTAAGGAACTCCGTATCAGAGCCTGACAATGTGTACCTCTTGTCCATTCTCTTATCCACAGGAGGTATAGTGTGAGGAGTTTTTAGAATTTTACATGTCTGTTTCCCAAAAGATTTATGCAAGGGAATAGACAGTCTCCTAGACTCTGGGATATCCATCATTTCCACATAGTCAGGCTCCTCTCAATCATCCACAGCTTCCTCCATAGGGAGCTGGAGGGTTTCAGCCACTTTTTTATAAAACATGAAATGAGAAGGGGACTCATAAAGCCTAGGAGGAGACACTCCTGAAGGTCTGTCTGGGGAGATGTCCAGGTCATTGGGCACATCCAGACTTTCAAATCCACATTCACTCTTTTCATACTCCTCTTCCCGCTCCTCCGGTTCATAATATTCCTCCAAATCATACTCTTGAACCGGTGGAACCGGCCAAACCGAGCACCTACCTGACGGTGCCGGTTTGGTCGGAACCGGGGCAAGAGACTGGACAATTTTGATCGCTTTGGCTATTTCTTCAGCGGTTGGAGAGGAAAGTTTTGGCTCCACATCAGCTAATTTTCTAGTCCTTTTGGCCGGAACAGACTCCTCAGAGTCGGATCTCCTTTGGCCCGAAGAAGTCTTGCCCTGGTCAGAGGGCACTCCTTCTGGTTCGGTTTGAACCGAACTGGGCTGGCCATCCAGTTCAGCTGACTTTTTGGCCTCCCTTTCCCTGAGCCTACCAACTCTCTTCTCCAGGTGGCTGCAGGAAAATTTTACAAATCTGGCAGTCTGCATTGGCGTGGTCAAACCCAGACAGTAAGCACAGGTGGTGTGGGGATTAGCCTTGGCAAAGACTTCCCACACTACAGTACTGAAACAGTGGGCCCAGTTTTTCTTTTGGGTTTCTACACATGAGTACCAGTCCTATCAAACTTACCCGTTTATGGCAATCCGCCAGGTAAGACCCTCTTATCGGTTCCCAAACGTGTCACGGGTCATGGAAAAAACCATAATAAAATCTGTTTTTTTTTTTAGAACCGATAAGAACCGGTAACCACGCTCTAAAAGTACAATTTGGGATTTTTTAAACAACTTGATCGGTTCAAACCGAACTGATGAACCGTTTACAAGTTCCACACAGAAAGAAAAATAACCTATCTAGTACTCACAAATACTACAGACAGAGATTGAACTGACAGGTTACGGTTTAATTTCGGTCGAAAATTGAGAAAACGGCACTTTAACCGACAAAATGAACAGAGCAGAAGGAGAAATCTCCAGAGCGACTGTTCAGTGAGGCGGAGTAAAGAATCTGACGGTTTGAGTTTGAAGAACAACAGACAGAGCCTCAACCAAGTTCGAGCTCAGTGTTCCATGCCTGGCATGGAAAGTTAACTCTTTCATCTCCGGGGCAGTCAGAAGGTTGGGACTCACTGCTACTGTCAGAATATAGCAAGACTTCATGTTGTTTGAAGGACCGCTTGGCCCACCTAGTCTGCCCATTTTCCTACCTAACAGGTAAGCTGCAGATCCTAGTTAACCAACAGCTTACTTCCTCCTACCCCCCCACTAGGACTGCCTTATGTCTGTCCCATGCATTCTTGAATTCCCCCACTGTCCTTGACTCCATGACCTCCTCAGGGAGGCTGTTCCATGCATCCACAACCCTCTCTGTGAAACATAGAATTTGACGGCAGATAAGGACCGCTTGGCCCACCCAGTCTGCCCATTTCCCTACCTACTGGATAAGCTGCAGAACCTAGTTAACCAGCAGCCTACTTCTTCCTACCCCAACCCCCTGGAATGGCCTTATGACTGTCCCATGCATGCTT
The DNA here is from genome assembly GCA_016271365.2 of Neoceratodus forsteri. NCBI lineage: Eukaryota > Metazoa > Chordata > Ceratodontiformes > Ceratodontidae > Neoceratodus > Neoceratodus forsteri. The sequence continues at coordinate 1,128,463,477 of CM057459.1, read as the reverse complement.
GAATTCCACCACTGATTTTGACTCCACAACCTCCTCCGGAAGGCCGTTCCATGCATCCACAACCCTCTCTGTGAAAAAATACTTCCTTAAATTACCTCTGAGCCACCCCCATCTTCAAATTGTGCCCTCTTGTTCTTGCACATCTCTTTTTAGAAAGATGCTACCCTCTTGGACTTTGTTGATTCCTTGAGGTACTTGAACGTTTCTATCATGTCCCCTCTCCCTCCTTTCCTCGGGCTATACATATTAAGCTCATTTGTCTCTCTCTTCATATGTCTTCCGGTGCAGACCCTGCACCATTTTGGTGCCCTCCTCTGGACAGCTTCCATCCTGTCTATGTCTTTATGGAGACTGGGTCTCAGAACTGCACACAGTACTCCAGATGGGGTCTCACCAGCTGTTTGTACAGAGGATAATAACTTCCTGTTTTCTACTGGTGATGCCTCTCCCTATGCATCCCAGTATCCTCAACCTTCCTTGCTGCCCTCTCCATTGCTTGCCCACCTTTAGGTCATCTGATATGACTACCCCCAGGTCCCTTTCCATTTTTGTTGTTGTTAGTATCTCACCCCCCATTGTGTACTCTTCCCTTGGGTTTTTGTTTACCAGGTGCATGACCTTGCACTTCTTAGCATTGAATCTAAGCTGCCATACATTTGACCATTCCTCTAACCTTGCCAAGTCCCTTCTCATCCTTTCCACTCCACCCTGTGCATCAACTCTGTTGCAGATCTTTGTGTCATCTGCAAAGAGACATACTTTTCCTTCCAGTCCCTCTGCAATGTCACTTATAAAGACACTGAAGAGGACCGGTCCTAATACTGAACCCTGCGGTACCCCACTAGTAACCCTCCTTTCTTCTGAGTGGACTCCATTTACTATTACTCTCTGTGTCCTATTCTCCAGCCAATTCTTTGCCGGCTGTTATCTTGGGACCCACTCCCAGGCTGGCTAACATTGTTATTAATCTTTTGTGTGGGACTGTGTCCAAATGCCTTGCTAAAGTCTAGGTAGGCCATGTCCACAGCCCCTCCCTGATCTACTACTTTGGTCACCCAGTCAAAGAAATCTATCAGATTCGTCTGGCATGACCTTCCCGCTGTGAATCCATGCTGCCTAGGGTCCTGTGCCCCTCTGGCCTCTAGATACTCGACAATTCTTTCCTTCAGAAGTGATTCCATCATTTTCCCTATCACTGAGGTTAAACTAACAGGTCTGTAGTTTCCTGCTTCTGCCTTGCTCCCAAATACTTCCTCACACTACCTCTGAGCCGTCCCCCCTCTATTTTCAAATTGTGCCCCCTTGTTTTTGCACATCTCTTGTTCTGAAAGATGCCACCCTCTTGGACTTTGTTGATTCCCTTGAGGTACTTGAAAGTTTCTATCATGTCCCCTCTCTCCCTCCTTTCCTCAAGGGTATACATATTAAGCTCATTTAGTCTTTCTTCGTATGTCTTCTGGTGCAGACCCTGCACCATTTTGGTTGCCCTCCTCTGGACAGCCTCCATTCTGTCTATGTCTTTGCGGAGATGGGATCTCCAGAACTGCACACAGTACTCCAGATGGGATCTCACCAACTGTCTGTACAGAGGGATAACAACTTCCTGTTTTCTACTACTGATGTCTCTCCCTATGCATCCCAGTATCCCCCCAGTCTTCCTTACTGCCTTCTCACATTGCTTGCCCACCTTTAGGTCATCTGATATAATTACCCCCAGGTCCCCATCCATTTTACTGTTGTCAGTATCTCACCCCATTGGTACTCTTCTCCTGGGTTTTGTTTCCCAGGTGCATTACCTTGCACTTTTGCACTGAATCTGAGCAGCCATACATTTTTTACCATTCCTCCAACCTTGCCAAGTCCCTTCTCATCCTTTCCACTCCATCTGTTGTATCAACCCTGTTGCAGATCTTTGTGTCGTCTGCAAAGAGACATACTTTTCCTTCCAGTTCCTCTGCAATGTTACTTATAGAGACATTAAAAAGGACCGGTCCCAGTACTGAACCCTGCGGATTTCTTCAGTGACTCCAATAACCCCTCTATCCCCACCTCCTTCATCTGCCCTGATCGGCATCCCTCCCTTTTGCTTTAGAGTAATATCTCCAAGGTAAGCCAGATCCTACCTTTCACGAGTCTTGGGCAAGTCCAGATTCAGTGGCGACTCTCGATCTAAAATTACTTAATTTAACGTTTGATGTAGTACTCCCACCCATCACCAAAATTCTTAATCTTTCTCTCCATCTCAGTTTCCCTCCCAGTGGAAATCTGTGATAGTCACCCCTGTTTACAAGAGTGGTGACAGAACTGCCTATGGTAACTATCACCCCATCTCTCTCCTTCCCGCCATTTCTAAGGCCCTGGAAAGAATAGTGAATGATCAAATCTCTGAATTTCTTGCCAAGTATAATCTGCAGTGTAGCCAACAACAAGGCTTCAGGAACTTCAGGAAGGACCACAGTACTTCCACAGCCCCCCTGGAGTTTACTAACTTTATACATAAAGCTCTGGACTGGGAGCCAGCCCGGTGGCGCTGAGGGTTTAGGTGCTGGACGGCACACCAGCAACCCGGGTTCGGGAACGAGTACAGGCCGGCAGGGGAGAAGGATTGAGCGCCTGACGGCTCCTCTCCTTCTCCGGGGAGGGAGGACCTGCAGGACTCGATGCAATACCACCACCACCTGGGGGTGCCCGATGGTAGGCGCAGGAGGAAAGGGCATGAATGGGAGGGTTGAGCGTCTGCCGAGAGCCACAGTGGAGGATGCATCTCAGCATGCCCCCGACTCCTCGGCTCTCACTGCACGCCGATGCTCAGGGGGTAGGATGAGAAAAGAGGAAAATGCTCCCCATGTCGGCGCCGGTAGACAGACTTCGGAGGACGGTGCTTGGGGATTCCGGGGGCTCCACACACAGGCTGCACGCTCCATCAAGTGCCTGGGGGAGCGAAGGGGGACTCCTCCACCCCAGCAGGGGGGTTATCCAGTGGGTTTAGGGTCATAAAGAGTGGGGCACCGATATGTGCGGGCATCTCCTAGAAGAGCTCCAGGACTGGTCATCATAGAGGCCCCAAAGAGAGGGGTGAAGTGGGGAAGGTAGGAGCATAAATACAGGGTTAAGAAAAAAAAAAAGCTCTGGACCAGGGTCACTTGTTTGGGTCCTTGTACACAGACCTAACAAAAGTATCTGACATGGTCCACCATGGCCTTCTCTCTGCCTTCCTCTCGGGGCTGGGCCTACCCTCTGATAGTACCGCCTTGTTTGACAGTTACTTCTGAGAGGTTCCAGACAGTTAAAATCCTAGATATGTTCTCTTCCAGTAAACCAGTTCGCTCAGGGGTTCCACAGGGGTCAATTCTTGGCCCGCTCCTGTTTGGTGTTTTTCTAAATACATCTCCCCTAAGCCTGCTCTGGCAACCTTCTCCTTTATGCAGATGATGCAGTTATATTCTCTAGTCATCCTGAACCCCTTGTGCTTGAAAAATGCCTGCAAAATAGCTTTACACAAATCGAGTCCTGGTTCTCCTGTCATAAAATTAACAACTGCAAAAAGACCAAAGTAATGCTGTTTACAAACCACCAGAATAAACATAAAGGAGTGTCACTAAACATCCACAATAGTCAGTTCTAGTCACTTGAGCAGGTTAGGAGTTTTAAATACCTCAGGATCACCTAGGACTCCTCCCTCTCCTACCAAGAACATATTAATTTGGTTTGCAAAGCAGTAAACACCAGAATCTGCCTCATTTACAGGCATAGGAGCTGCCCGACAAACAATACCCTCCTCCTGCCTGTCACTAGTTCCGTTCTATCCCTAGTGGGTTATGGTGTAGTAATCTATGGATCTGCATCTGACACTGCTCTTAAAAGAATAATGCTCTCCCTCAATAAAGCATGTTGTCTCATTAACATGAGCACCAGAGCTAACCCATACCTGCGATCTTTACAGTCAAGTAGTCACAGGGGACCCGGGGGGCCGAAGGAAGCAGCATCGGCGATAAGGGAGCGACTGGAGGACCGCCGAAGCTCAGGAGAAAGGAGCAGTGGGCCAATCAGTGCAAAGCACACAATTTTCAACTGTGCGACTGGGCTATAAAGGCCATTAGCCCAGTCGCTAGGGGAAGAGCTGCTGAGGAGTTGTTTGTCCCACAGCACCCACCCCGTCCCTGACCTCTATTAAATAGTCGGTGGGGGTGGAGTCTTGGAGGGGGGAAGGCTGTGAGTGGGAAGCGTGGACAGCTGCTGCTGACTGGATCTGGGAGAAGCAAGCTGAGGGGGTGACGACTGAGGATATTAAACGAAAAGATGACTATATACAGCTGAGAGACATGATGTATGGGACCCGATTCTGGGCTGTACGGTTTACTGCTGCTGAACTTTGGGGGGTAAGCAGAATAGTATGCTGGGTCTGCTTGGACACCACTGAACACATGGTAGTCACATGTACGGCTGTGGGATTTGATACACGTGAACTGTGATAACTGGTGAGTTATATAGTGCTGTGGGGTTCTGACTGCTGTTAACTGTGATATCTGCTGATTGTATAGTTGATCACGTGAGGTGGGCGAGAACTATTGGGCTGCGAGTGGTTAGGCCTGCGCACACCAAAATGAGGGTGGATTCGGGGCTGGCCAAAGCAGGCATCTTTGGCATGGTGATTGGGTGTATGGGGTGCGGTGCAGCGATAATCCTAAATTGGGCACGGAAAAACGGAGGGTGCCCAGTGTTTTCCCAGCTGGCAGGACTTAGGGGGGAGGTAGAGGGGATCAGAAGAGAACTGGAAACCATGAGAGGGGAAGGGAAACTGTCCCATGGAGGGTGAGAGGCCACTACAGCATACCCCAGAGTGCAGGTAGGCATGGGCCCTATGGTGACTCTGCATGGGTAGGGCGTATTACAAGCAACGAATGGAAAACGCCCCACAGGAGAGGGACCCGCCAGGAGGAGAAAAGCAGGGGGGCAGGAGGAGACAACATGCCGGGGCAGGCATCACTCTTAGCAACAGATACACCATGCTCCACCCAGAAGAGGTGGAGATGGAGGAAGTTAGGGGCGCATGCGGTCAGAGACATTTTGTTAGATTACCGGGGTGGGTGGGGTGGGAGTGAGGAGGTAGTGACAATGGAGGGGAGGAAGGCAGGCAGTGAGAGTAGGACCAGTGCGGAGGCAGTGGGAGGTGGGGGGTGGGGACTGGGGCTGAGCAGGCACTCAGGCTGGGGGAGTCAGCCAAGGGAGGGTAGTAGAGGGCACTCTGGGGAGCAAGGTCAGGAAGGGGGATATCTGCTGAGGGTGGGAAGGGGGACAAGGAGGGAAGGGTAGGGAGAATTATGCCAAGTTCAAGTTTATTGCAGAAAAGACTCCGTTGAGCAAGCTCATTCACAAGGAGGTCCTGAGGCACATGCACATACAGTTCGCAATTACATAGACGGGAGATATAAAATGTAGACCAACAAAGAAAAATTATATAATACAAGGGGTAAACACAATAGAAGTCCTTTTGCTATATATGCAGTACATTCTAGCTTTAACCTTGCCCTAAGTTATGCAACACATTTCAGCTTAATAAGTAGAGGGCCAACTGGTACCTAGGAAGCTGACTTGACATTGGGGGCCTAGTAGCACCTACATAGGTCTTTTAATTTAGAGATAGCTAGTGTTTTGTAGGAGTTAATTGATATGATGCTGGTTAGCTTCAGCATGGCTTGTAGTTGGTTCCAAATGTTTGGGAGGGCATATGAAACAGCTCTTTGGCCAGTTGTGGTACGTGTCCTGGGAACATCTAGCAGGATAAGGTCCTTAGGGAGTAGGTGCTATGCGAGATGTGTATGACAGACGTTAAATAGACAGGCAGGCAGTTTGTGGAGTAGTAATTTGAGGGTCCAAATGCCAGCATTCAGGAGGTGTCTGGTGGCAAGAGAGGTCCACCCAACTGCTGCATAAAGATCACAGTGGTGGGTCCTGTACGCAGAGTTAGTAATGAAGCGAAGAGCACGGTGATAGAGTACGTCCAGTTTAGATAGGCTCAAAGTTGAGGAGGAGATAAAGATAATGTCTCCGTAGTCAAGCAAGGAAAAGAATGTTGCTTGGACAAGTCTTTTGCGGATCGCGAGAGAAAAGAGGGTCTTATTTCTAAAGAAGAAACCCAAGTGTACTTTAAACCTCTTTGACAGATCCTCGATGTGGTCGTTGAAGGAAAGCTTGTTGTCCATCCACATACCTAGATATTTAAATTTAGGTACGACTTCCAATGCTTCACCTAACTATGAAGAAGTTTTTAGGTGGGGTAGGTAGGGCACCAGACAAAGCAAGTCTCGAGAAAATCATTGTCTTGGTTTTTTTGGCATTTAAGAGAAGCTTGGCATTATAAGGTTGCTTTCTAACTGGATAAAGTCAGCTTGGAGTGCTTCCCTGACTTCAGTTAAGGACGAGCCTGATGCGTACAAAACCATATCGTCCGCAAAGAAATGTATGCTAGAGTTCTTTATCTGGGAGTCAAGGTTGTTGATGTACAGGAAAAAAAGGATTGGTCCTAGGATGGAGCCTTGAGGGACTCCTCCGTCAATTGGAATGGGGGGCAGATAGTAGGCCATCAGCTTTGACTTTTTTGTATCCTTCCTGTGAGATAACTGTTAAACCACTGTAAGGTAAGTGGAGTGGCACCTATGTAGGCAAGACAGGTGATTAGGAGGTGATGGTCTATGGTGTCGAAGGCCTTACTGAAGTCTAGAAAGACTGCACCAGTAACCTTCTTGGTGTCCATAGCATGGATCCAGTCAGAGACGTTAGCCAAGGCTGAGATGCTACTGTGCTTCCACCCAAAGCCAGATTGGACCGGGTTTAGGAGTGAGTGTGTTTCAAGGTGATTTTTTAGTTGGTTGTATATAAGTTTTTCCAGAACTTTGGAGAGAACGAGCAAGATAGAGATATGACGGTAGTTGTTCAAGTCACAAGGATCTCCTGATTCGAAGAGAGGAAGAACATGGGCACATTTCCAGTAGGATGGAACAGTGGCTGTGGTAATAGAGAGGCTAAAGATGTGAAGGATGGGGGCTGTGAGCTGGACATAGCCTAACCGCAAGAAAAATGATTCAAGGCCATCGTCTCCTGCACTTTTCTTGGTGTCAAGGCTAAGAATTATGTCTTCGACTTCTTTGTAGCTAAACAGGCACAACTGGAAGGGATGAGGTGGAGTAGTATGTGTAGAATCTGGGCTAGTGTTGCTATTCACTTGGCTAGCATATGGGGAGGAGTCTAATGCCAACCCGGCAGTGGCAAAGTGAACCTTAAGTTCTTCGAGGATTCGCAGTTTATTTTCAACCATCCCGTCCTTGGCCAGAATCTTGGTGGGAAGGAAGGAAGCAGCAGGATGGCCTTCAATGGATCTCAGTGTCTTCCAGATTTTTGGGGAGTTCCCTTTGGCCTGCTCCAGAGTGGAAATGTAGAAGTTTACTTTAGTAGCATGTACACTTTTAACACAGGCATTTCTGGCAGTTCTAAACGCCTGCCAGTCTGCCAGGTTCTGTGTGTGCCTGGCCCTAGCCCATAGCTTGTCTCTCTTGGTAAGTGCAGATCTGAGCTCTTGGATGAACCACGGATGCGAGATTTTCCGCAGTCTCATTTTAATAAGAGGAGCATGCTTGTTAATTAGGGTGGTGAGGTTGTCATTTAGGACAGAGACGGCGGCATCAGCAGATTTGGTAAGATATAGGTCTTGCCACCTGATCATAGCTAGATCAGTTAGGAAGTTTACCGAGTTGAATTTATGGAACGAGCGTTTGATTCTGAATTTAGGGTACTGCTGGGTTTTAGATTGAAATCTTGTACATACAATGATACTGTGGTCACTCATGTCGTTATGGAAAACTGCAGAATGTGAGATTTTATGGGGATGTGAAGTTAAGACGACATCTAAGAGTGAGCTGCTGGCAGAGTTAGAAGCATTGATTCTTATGGGTTCAGTTACTATCTGTGTAAGACCCAGCTCATCACAGATGGCTTTTAGGGAGTGGGATTTAGCAGTGAGCAAATCCATATTGAAGTCCCCTAAGATTATTGTTTCTGTGTTAGCAGCCAGAGTTATGGATTTCAACATGTTAAGAATTTCTGTGTCTCCTGACGGGGGGTCTATAGCCACCAAGGATTGTGATGCACTCTGAGGATGGAAGGTGAAGTTTAAGCGAGAATCTCGTATTCCTTGGGCTTAGTTTTACAGGAAATGCTGCTAACAACAAATTTTGATTTGGGGTATACAACCCCCCAGAATCCCTATCAGCCCTAAAGAGCTTGAAGCCCAGTATAGTAATTTGCGAATCAGTGTTGGTTTTTTCAACCATGACTCTGTAATTATAATCAGATCTGGGTCAGTGTGGGCTGCCCAAACTTGAAGATGATTAAGTTTTTTGAGCAAGCTTAGAATATTGACCATCATCAGTTTCATCCCAGGAGCAGCTGCAAACTCCGACAGAGAAGTGATTTGAGTTGGGGGACCTGGATTTAGTTTGACATTGCCTAAACAGAAAAGGAGAATTAGAAACATTGTCTTGACAGCATTTATCGGGTAGAAGTGGGCTCTTTTCGTATGGGTTATTGTGTGGTGTTCAGTCATTGAGGTACATCTAGCCAGGGCATAGGAGATGCTGACATGGCCGTTCAAGGCTAGCAGGGGAACTGCACGGACAGACGGCCAGAGGAGAGGGAAGAGAATTAAAATGAAAACCCGACAGATTAAGAGTAGGGAAGCAATATGAAGATGCAGCAGGAACTATGATTGTGGGTTCCCAGGCTGGGATGACTTCTGACTTAGCATGGATCACTGCTTTATGAGTCATACTTTTTTCCAGGAATAGAAGTAGAATGATAATGCAGGTCATACTGCCCATGACTGAGTACAGTGATTTGTGTAGAAAGATCCAAGAATCCCTCTAGTGGCAGGTCTGTATAACCTGTTAATGGAAAACTAGCCACTTAAAAAGGGGATGTACCAAAAGGGAGGGGAAAAAGGTCTGGGGGGTGGAGGCAGGCAGTTGAAAGGGGCAGGGGAGGAGGATCTGTGGACTCCGGCCCAAAAAGGGAGTCCGGGGGGTGGCAGCTGTGCCAGCCAGAAGGTAGCTGGGTGGGAAAAGTAAACTGGGAACTGCATGCAGAAGAAGAACATGGTAGGTCACGCATAGACTAGTGAAACCTGGACTAATGAGGGTGGGAGGAGTAAGCTGGGGGCCGATGATAGAAGGAAGAGCCTAGAAAGGGTCAAAAGGGCCAGTGGGGGTGAAGGTAATCTTGCTGGGGGACTCCATGACCAGGGGCATCCAGTGGAAGGGAGTAGGGGAGGATATAAGCAGCCAGGTCAGGGCTAAATGTATTCCGGGACTATCCATTCACAAGGCCAAATCACGCTATATTCCTTAGCTTTGGAACATGGGGATCCCCTGATTTCCTAGTACACCTGGGCACAAATGATTTGGAAGGGAACAGTGATCTGGAAATCCAGGCGAGATTCCTGGAGCTAGCCAGGGTCTGCCATTCTATGGGGAGTTCAATTTCTTTCTCGGAAATCCTCCGGTGACTAGGGCATCTGGGGAGGCCAAGCACAAACTAAGAGGTATGAACCAGTGGCTCAGAGAGTGGTGCAGGAAGAAGGGTTTGGGGAGACACATGGGATGATAGGGGTTATATACTGAGGGATAGGCACACCTTAACGTAGAGAGATCTTAAAACTAAAACTTGCGAATTTATTAACGAGAAGTGGGGTTTAAACTTGTAAAGGAGGGAAGGACTGAAGACAAGAGGACTGACTGAGGTCCCTGGTCTACGGCAGCAAATAAGGACAGGGGACTCAGATGGACACAATGCAAGAGCTGTGCAGGACATGTCAAATAGGGAGTGCGCAGGGCCGAGTCAGTTGTGCAGGGGAGGTTGGGGTGGAGGAAGGTCCTGGTCAACGCCAGGAATATAGGCAACAAAATGCTCGCGATGCTGGTAGAGGGATCAGCGGATGTGGCGGCGATTACGGAAACATGGGCCACCCAGAAGAATGATTGGGACCTAAATTTGGAGGGCTACAAAATATTCAGGAGGGATAGATAAGTGGGTAGAAGAGGGGCTGTAGCACTGATAGTCAAGGATGGCATATTGGTGAGAGAAGTGGAGGAGGCAGAGGGGGGAGTGGAAGCGATTTTGGCAACCCTGCAATCTAGGGGAGGAAAAAGATTAAAAGTAGGGGTGGTATACAGACCACCCGCAGTGGATGAGGAACTGGAGGGAAAATTGGTTGAGAACATCAAGGGGCACTGTGACCGGGAAAAGGGTAGGGTGGTGGTAATGGGGGACCTAAATATGCCAGGGGCAGACTGGGACACCAGGACATCAGTGCCAGGAGCAGAGGCTGATGAATGTGTTTCAAGATGCCCTTCTGGTCCAACAGGTGGGAACTACTGGGGATACTGGATGTTGTCCTTGCAGACAGCGACAGATAGAAACACAGAAACATAGACTGTGATGGCAGATAAGGACCGCTTGGTCCACCTAGTCTGCCCATTTCCTACCTAGAGGATAGGCTGCAGATCCTAGTTAACCAACAGCCCATTTCTTCCTACCCCACAAAAACTGCCTTTATGTCTACCCATGTATTCTTTAATTCCCCACATTTTTAGACCCCACAACCTCCTCAGGAAGGCTGTTCCATGTATCCACCCTCTCTGTGAAAAATACTTCCTCACATTGCCCCTGAACTGCCCCCTTCTATCTTTAAATTGTGTCCCCTTGTTCTTGCACATCTCTTTTTCCTGAAAGATGCTATCCTCTTGGACTTTGTTGATTCCACTGAGGTACTTAAACGTTTCTATCATGCCCCCCCCCTTTCCTCAAGGGTATACATATTAAGCTCCTTCAGCCTCTCCTCTCTCCGTATGGCTTCTCTTTCAGACCCTGCACCATTTTAGTTGCCCTCCTCTGAACTGCCTCCATCATGTCCATGTCCTTGCGGAGATGGGGTCTTCAGAACTGGATGCAGTACTCTAGATGGGGTCTCACCAACTGTCTGTACAGGGTGATAACTTCCTGTTTTCTGCTGATGTTGCCTCCCATACATCCCAGTATCCCCCAGCCCTCCCTACTGCCTTCTCACATTCTTGCCAACCTTTAGGTCATCTGATATAATTACTCCTAGGTCTCTTTCGATTTTGTTGTTGTTATTAACTCACCCCCATTGTGTACTCTTCCCTGGTTTTTGTTTCCCAGATGCATTACCTTGCACTTCTTTGTATTGAATCTGCTGCCACATATTTGACCATTCCTCCAACCTTGCCAAGTCCCTTTTCATTCTTTCCACCCCACCTTGTGTATCAACCCTGTTGCAGATCTTTGTGTCATCTGCAAAAGGCATACTTTCCTTCCAGTCCCTCTGCAATGTCACTGATGAAGACATAAAGATGGTCTAGAAAGTGGAAGCTGAGGTTCAATGCAGGGAAATGCAAGGTACTCCACCTGGGGGCCAGAAACCCAGGCCAAGTGTACACCCTGGGGGAATGCTACAAGTCTCGATGGCTGAGAGGGACCTGGGGGTGGTGGTGGATGTCAAGATGAACAACTCTGAGACTTGTAGGAGGGCAGCAGCCAAGGCCAACAAGATGCTGGGATGCATCACTAGGGGGATCACCTCCAGAAGGAGGGAAGTGATACTCCCTCTGTATAACTGCTTGGTGAGGCCGCACCTTGAGTACTGCGTGCAGTTTTGGAGGCCACACTTAAAGCGGGACATTAACCTCCTGGAGAGGGTCCAGAGGAGGGCAACCAAAATGATTTGGGGCTTGGGGACAGGACCTATGAGGAGAGGCTCAAGAGCTAAATATGTACACATTGGAAGAGAAGGGACCGGGGACATGATAGAGGTCTTTAGGTACATGAAGAGGGTAAATAGGGAGGAACACTCGGGGTGCTTGAAGGAAGGAGGAAGGGGCCACTAGAGGGTATGGCTGGAAGCTGGAGGGGGGAAGATTCAGGGGAGAAAGGAGGAGGTGCTACTTCACTGAGAGGGTGGTGGAGCCATGGAATGCACTGCCTAGGGGGCTGGTGGAGGCAGAGACAGTGGAGGGGTTCAAGAGGGGGTGGGACAGGTACAGGGGAAGGGTTCTGGAAGCAAAATCCAATGCAGCAAGAATATCCGGAACTGGGAAGGGAGAAGCCAGAGAAGGCGAGGGGGACAGCAAGGTCAGCACCCAGGTTGGGGACTGACCAAACGAGCAGACACGAAAGACCGTTAGGCCTATTCTGCTGGCATTTTAGTAAGTTAGATCTTTGTGTCATCTGCAAAGAGACATACTTTTCCTTCCAGTCCCTCTGCAATGTCACTTATAAAGACATTAAAAAGGACTGGACCCGGTACTGAACCATGTGGTACCCCACTAGTAACCCCTCTTTCTTCAGAGTGGACTTAATTTACAATTACCATCTGTGTCCTGTTGTTCAGCCAATGTTTTACCCAGGCTACCACCCTGGGATCCACTCCAAGACTGGTTAATTTGACCACTAATCTTTTGTGTGGAACTGTGTCAAATGCCTTGCTAAAGTCTAGGTAGGCCATGTCCACAGCCCCTCCCTGGTCTACTACTCAGATAAGGGGTCTGGAAGTGTATAGTCCACTGGCAGGAGGAGACCATGACACGGTCTGGTTTATGCTGTGCCTAGAAGGGGAAAGACAACCGCTCAAACACAGTGGCAACATATTTCAGGGGGCCAGACATCGTGGGCATGGGCAGGATACTGAGGGGGAGCTTGAGACAGATCAGGCCAGACATGGATGTGGGTAGCTTGTGACAGGTCATTAAAAAAAAAAAAGGGGTACAGGAAGCTACTAGTTTGTGTGCAAGGGTAAGGTGTAAAAATGGCAGGGCCAGCAAGCTGTGCTGGTGGACCAGGGAGGTGCAAGAGGCAGTAAGAGCTAAGAAAGCTGCCTATGCACGTTTTAAGCAATCCAGGGGGAAAAAAGAGAGAGGGGAGTACGAGTTGTCAACTAGAAGGGTCACAAGGGTGGTGAGGGAAGCGAAGGCAAGGATGGAGCACAACCTGGCTAAGGATATCCGTTGGTGGGGGGGAGGGTTTTTATAGATACATAGGGGAAAAGAGGAAGGGGAGAGCACAGATCTCCAGGATTAGGACTGGGGAAGGATGGCTCAAGAGGTGGGGGAGCAGGCAGAGGCTCTGAACAAATACTTTGCTGGTTTTAGGGAGGAGAGCTCGCTCATTCAACTGGAAAATGGGGGGCAGCTGAGAGGATAGGGCAGAGGGAGACGAGACGATCAAAAGAGGCTGGGGTACCAGGTGGGCCAGGCACAGAAGAGGACGAAGACCTTACTGAGGAGAGGGCTAGGGAGGGGGAAATCACAGAGGGCAGCATGAGGGAGGCCCTACGGGCGCTGAAAACTGACAAGGCACCGGGACTGGATGGGCTGCATCCAAGGGTACTGAAGGAACTGGCGGATGAGCTAACGGCTCCACTACCTGTGCTGTTCAACGCCTCTCTCCAGACAGGAAGGGTGCCCCAGGATTGGAGGGGGGCTCACGTGGTGCTCATCCACAAAGGGGGTCTAGGGAGGAGATAGAAAATCACAGGCCTGTCAGCTTAATGTCAGTGGTAGGCAAACTAATGGAGGGCTTCATCAAAGGGATGCCTGGGAGGCAACTGGATAGGCTGGGGCACATGGATGGCAAACAGTGTGGTTTCGTCTCGGGGAGATCGTGCCAGACCAACCTCATACATTTTTACGACTGGGTGACAGGGACCCTGGACAGACAGAGACCAGTGGACGTCATATCTAGATTTTAGTAAGGCGTTTGACTCGGTACCCCACTTCAGGTTATTGACAAAGTTGGGGGGATGGGAGTGGGAAGACAGTTGTTTAGATGGGTGGAAAACTGGCTTACAGATAGAACACAGAGGTTGGTGGTTAGAGGGGTTGTCTCCTCCCTTAGGAAGGTTGTCAGTGGGGTGTCCCAGGCTTCGGTACTGGGGCCACTCCTGTTCAATGCCTATGTCTCCGATATAGGGACAGGAGTTACGAGTAGGATAAGCCTCTTTGTGGATGACTCTAAACTGGGAACATTGGCTGATGGGGAGGAAGCAAGGCTGGCAGTCCAGAGGAATCTGGGTACCCTGGAGGGCTGGTCAAGGAGGTGGGGGCTGAAGTTTAATCCAGAGAAGTGTAGGGTGTTGCATCTGGGGGTCAGAAACCCAGGGTATGTTTACACCTTGGGAGGGGTCCCACTGCAAGCCACTTCGAGTGAAAGGGACCCCGGGGGGGTGGTGGTAGACACCAAAATGAACAACAGTGAGAACTGCAGAAGAACAGCGGCAAAGGCAAACAAGATACTGGGCTGCACAGCCCGGGGAATAACATCCAGGAGAAGTGAGGTGATCCTACCTCTGTACAATGCCTTGGTTAGGCCGCATCTTGAGTACTGCATGCAGTTCTGGAGGCCGCACCTTAAGAAGGACATAGTACTGTTGGAGAGGGTCTAGAGGAGGGCAACCAGGAGGATCCGGGGCATGGGTGATAGGACCTATGAGGATAGGCTAGAAGCTCTTGGGCTGTATTCACTGGAGGAGAGGAGACATATGGGGGACATGATTGAGGTTTTCAAATATGTGAAAGGGATTAACAGGGGTAGAGCCAATTAAATGTTCAGGCTAAAGCGGGGCACAACCAGAGGGCATAAATGGAAACTGGAGGGGAGAACGTAGAAGGCATTACTTTACAGAGAGGGTGGTGGAGCAATGGAATGCATTGCCTGGTAGTCTAGTCGAGCAAGGCACTGTGGAGGGCGTCAAGAGGGAGTGGGACAGATGCATGGTTGTACTGAAGCCAAGGTTGACCCTCTCGGGGACCGGGGGGAGCGCCCGATAGGGGCCGGCTACCGAGCAGACACGAAAGACTGTCAGGCCTATTCTTCTGGCTTTTAGTATGTTAGTAAGTGAACTGGCTAAACTTTAAGGGCAGGCTTGACTATCACACCTCCTGTTGGCCAAGAAGTTTACCACCTCACTCTCCCCTCCCTCGGTCCAGCAGCTCATTTCCCCTGCCCCTACCCCTCGTTCTACTAGGAGCTCTGATAAGGCCCTTCACCTAGTCCTTTTCTATAAGACATCCCTAGGGCAGTGAGCGTTCTTCCACAGGGCCCATGCCCTGCTCAATGACCTGCCTCCTCCGACGTACTCCACAGTTAAACTAGGCCCCTTTAAAATTAAACTTCACCAGCACCTACTCTCTGTTAGTAGTTGTGACTGCTCCTAGCTTTTACTGGCCAATCTGGGACTGCTCATGGCTTGTCCCTCAATTTCCCCCTGCTCCTCCCCACCTTATCGTGGTCTAATTTCTCCCTCCCCACTCTATGCCCCTCCTGCCCTTTACCCATCCTTTACCTGCACTCTTTCCTACTCCACCTTACACCCCTCTACTCAACTTTTCTCCCTACCTCCCCCCTAGCTGTCTCACAACTCTCTTTAACCGACTTCTTTCTGGTCTCCCTTTCTTTTCTTCAATTTCCTATCTGTTTACAGTTAGCTAGCACTGCCTGCACCATGTCGGTTTCATTATCATGTACTTCGCCCTCAGTTATGATGCACTTATGTATAATGTACTGTATTGTGCAAGGGTGAGGTGCAAATTCAGCAGGGCCAGAAAACTGTGTTGGTGGACCCAGGAAGTTTAGGAGGTAGTGAGAGAAAAGTTGGCTGCCTTTAGGCACTTCAAGCGCTCAAGGAGAGAAAGGGATCGGGGGAGTATGAAATGATGTCCAGAAGGGTCACCAGGGCAGTAAGGTCGGCCAAGGTGAGGATGGAGCAGAACCTGGTCAGGGGAAGGGGGAAGAGAGAAACAAGGGGTTCTTTAGATATACAGGGGGAAAAAAGGAAAGTGAGGTGGCAGATTAGCAGGATTAGGACAGGGCAGGGATGGGCAGAGGAGACGGCGTGCAGGCCAAGGTACTAAATGAGTACTTAGCTTCAGTTTTTACCGGGGGGGGGGGCACCTCTCGACAGGAGAGATGGCGAACCTGCAAAAGAGGCAGGACCCTTAGAGGCTGGGAGCCCAGTCGAGTCTAGGGAGGGTGATGGACCAGCACCATCAGGTGAGGGGCAGGAAGAACAGGCAGCAAAGTGGGGGATGGGAAGGCTGAAATCCCAGTTGATAGGGTGAAGTAAGCCCTCAGGTCCCAAAGGACAAAGAAATCTCTGGGGCAGGATGAAATGCATCCCAGGGTGCTGAGGGAATTGACAGATGTCCTGGCGGCCCTTTTCAACATCTCTCTACGGATGGGATGGGTACTCCATGACTGGAGGGTGGCCCATATCGTGCCTAGCCACAAGGGTGGATCAAGAGAGGAGATGGGGAACCTGATGCCCATGGTGGGCAAGGTCATGGACGGTATTAATCAAGGAAAGGCTTGGTGGGGGGGAGCTGGAGCAAATGGGTTATCAGGATGATGGACAGCATGGCTTTGTCTTGGTAAGATCATGTTAGACAAACCTTGTGGAGTTCTGCAATTGGGAGACGAGTTCCCTGGACCAGGGTAGGCTGGTGGACGTCCCCTTTCTGGACTTCAGCAAGGAGTCCGATTCTGTACCCTACAGTGGCCTGCTGGCCAAGCTGGGGGAAATGGGGGTGGGAAGGCAGATGATCAGGTGGATAGGAAATTGGCTTTTGGAGTGCACTCAGAGGATGGTGGTTGGAGGTACAGTTTCATCCCCAAGAAAGGTCATTAGTGGGGTCCCCCAAGGATCGGTCCTTGGGCCAACTCCTGTTTAACGCCTATGTCTCTGACATAAGGAGAGGTATCAGGAGTGAAGCGAGTCTCTTTGTGGATGACTCATGGCTGAAGCGGTGGTAGATGGGGATGAGGGGAGAGTGACCCTGCAGGAGGCTCTGAAGAGGTGGTTAAGTAAGTGGGGTCTGAAGTTCAATGCAGAAAATGCAGGGTTCTGCACCTGGGGGTCAGAAACCCAGGCCAAGTGTACACCCTGGGGGAGACACACACTACAAGTCACGAAGGGCGCGAGAGATCTGGGGGTGGCGGTGGATGTTAAAATGAACTCTGAGATTTATAGGAGGGCAGCGGCCAAGGCCAATAGGATGCTGGAATGCATCACTAGGGGAATTACTTCCAGGAGGGAACTGATCCTTCCACTATACAACTGCCTGGTTAGGCCACACCTCGAGCACTGTGTGCAGTTCTGGAGGCCGCACCTAAAATTCGGACACTGCATTCCTGGACAGGGTCCAGAGGAGGTCAACCAAGACGATCTGGGGCATGGGGGAGAGGCTTGAGGAGCTCAACATGTACACCTTGGAGGAGAGAAGGGACATGATAGAGGTCTAAGTACATAAAGGGGATTAATAAGGGAGGCTCAGACAGGCTGTTCTAAATAAAAAAAAAGGGGGGGCAACCAGAAGACACGTGTGGAAGCTGGAGGCGGGGGAGACCTAGGGAGAATAGGAGTGTTATCTCGAGGGTGGTAGAACCATGGAATGTACTGCCCAAGGGACTGGTGGAGGCTGATCTTGTGGAGGGGTTCAAGAGGGGCTGGCACAGGGGGAGGGTGACGCTGAGGAAGTCCAGGAAATACCCTGGAAAGGGGATGTGGTAACCCAAGGGGTTGGGGGGGGGGAGTAGCAAAATGGGAGCCCAGTATGGGTGCTGACTATCAAGCAGACACGAAAGACCATAAAGCCTATTCTGCTGACAGTTTAGTATGTTAGTAAGTAAGCAAAATTAGTATGATACAATCTATTATACTACAGTAAGCATCAAGTAAAAACAAACATTTTTGCACAAAAAAGGAAAACTGGTTCCAGCCCTACACTTGGGTATGAAGCTCTTAGTGATGACTTAGTGCTAGCTTCCACAACCTCACTAAGTAGGCTATTCCCTATGTTAACCCTCCACTGTGCTTAGCAATTTTTTTTTTTTTTTTTTTAACCAGTAGCAGGGTAACCTGTGGCCAGGTCACTGAGGGGGATAAGGGATCTAATCCTGCTGATGTTCCACAGATGGTAAAAGCCATTCTGGACTACACTACACTAACTTGTTTTTTTTTCTCTTTTAGATATTTCCTGAAGAAGTCCTAAGGTCGAAACGTAGATTTTTAACTATATTTTCTATTTTCAGCGTGCATTTAACATAACCATTTTGTTTTGATTCTGGACTACTGTGCTTAACAATGGATTCTAAGGCAACACCTCCCCCCTTTTTATTTGTGTAGTTTTTATTGGTCAGAAAAGGAGAACTAGGCACACTGCCTAATTAAAGCCTCGTTTCAGGGGGGGAATACAGATGAAAGCCAACTGAAACTGAACCCGATTCAAATGATGGTGGCATGTTTAGTGAATGGGGGGGAAATCAGTGGCTCAGGGACTGGTGCAAGGCAGAGGGGTATGGGATGGTGGGGAACTGGGGTGATACATGGGAGGAGAAGGCGCTATATGCCAGAGATAGGATACACTTCAACCTGGAGGGGAAGGAGATCCTGAAACTTTCTGGATTCATAGGGGGGAAGGGTTAAATAAAACGACAGCTCCAGGTAGGATGCTCGAGGGTTCAGGTCTAAGGCATGAAACAAATGCTAGGGACTGCATTGCAAATCCATGGGGAATTGTGCAGGAAAGGGTGATGAGGGAATATGCAAGGCTGCCAAGACTGGGGAGGAGAGAGGGGTCTGGGTGGAGGACGGTCCTGATCAATGCCAGGAGCATGGGCAATAAAATGCCCGCGCTCCAGGCTACACTAGTTGAAGTAGCAGCGGATGGCAGAAATTACAGAGATAAGGGCCACCCAGAGGAATGATTGGGACCTAAACTTGGAGGGCTACAAGATATTCAGGAAAGATAGAGGAGTTTTGGGGAGGTGTAGTACAGATAGTCAGAAATTACATAGTAGTTGGTGGAGTGGAGGAGGATGTAGGGGCGTGAGGTGATTTGGGTAACCCTGCAAACGAGGGAGGTAAATGATTGAAAATAGGGGGGTGGTGTACAGACCCCCCCGCAATGAAGGTGGCCCTGGAGGATGAACTAGTTGAGAACATCAAGGGTCACTGTGACTTGGAAAGGGTAGGGTGGTGGTCATGGGTGACCTTAATATGCCAGGGACAGACTGGGACACTATGACATCCTCTGTGGCCAGGGAACAGAGACTGATGGATTTCTTTCAGGATGCCTTCCTAGTCCAGCAAGTGGGGGAAGCTACTTGACAGGGTCGGATATTGGACGTTGTCCTAGCAGACAGTGACCAGATAAGGGGCCTGGAGGTGTGCAGCCCGCTGGCAGGTGGTGACCATGCCACGGACTGGTTTCTGCTGTACCTGGGGGGGATGATAACCACACTAATACAGAAGTAGTAGACTTCAGAGGAGCAGACTTCGAGGGCATGGGTAGGATTCTATGGTGGTGCTTGGACAAGATAAGGCATGAGGGGGTGGCCTGAGAGGGAGAAATCACAGTGGATAGGGTGAGGGAGGCCCTTCAGACGTTAAAGACTGATAAGGCGCCGGGCTGGATGGGCTGTACCCGAGGGTTATGAAAGAACTGGCGGATGAACTGGCAGCTCCACCTGCTGCACTCATTAGCATCTCTCTACAGACAGGATGGGTGCCTCAAGACTGGAGGGTGGCTCATGTGGTGCCTATCCACAAAGGAGGGTCTAGAGATTATTTATTTATTTAGTTCTGGAAACAAAGTCCAGTGCAGTGAGAATACTCAAGACTGGGAAGGGAGAAGCCAGAGAGGGCGAGGGGGAAGCAAGGTCAGCTCCCAGGGTGGGGGCTGACCAAACGAGCAGAAATGAAAGACCGTTAGGCCTATTCTGCTGGCATTTTAGTATGTTAGTATTTATTTAAAATTTGATGACCTGGAAAGGCACACTGAGCCAAGGCTAGTTTCCAGGTGCGACCCGGGTACAGTTTGTACAGAGAGTTACTTTAGACAGCTGGCACAACATTTTACAAAGCAGTTACAATACACTGTTCGGCAGTGAGACATCTAAGATATCATGTGGAGTTGGACAAGGGAGTTGAGGTCAGCTAGGACTAGGCAGCTGGGGTAGGTGAGTTGGGACTGTGGTGCATCGGCTGCGTGCTGGGACCAGTTAAGCATTTAGGGCAGTGCAGAGTGGATTGGAGCCTGAGGAGCCGAGCAAAGGCCGAACAAGAAGGGTCCAAGCGAAGGTTAGCGGGGAGGTTATTCCAGAGAAGGGGGAGGCAGTACGAGAAAGCAGCCTGGCCAGTAAGAGAGCAAGGGCAGGGGAGGTGGAAAGTGCGGAGGTCCCTGCGTCAGAGAGGGTAGCTTAAAGAGGTGGTTGGGGTGAGGTGGGGGAAACCATACCATAATTTAGCTAGTTAAGAGGCGCCGTGGATGGTTCGCCTGTGGCACAGCGGAGTCAGGGAGAGAGAGAGAGCAGGCAGTGGTGAGTGAGTGAAGCGAGGCTGTGCAAGCGGGCAGAAGGAGTTGAGAAGGAATGCTAGCCTGGAGAGAGAGAGAGAGAGAGAGAGAGAGAGAGAGAGAGAGAGAGAGGATGGGCCATACCATAGACTATGGTCGCACAGTTTATTACAGGTAGGACAGTTCTATGTACAACTTAATCGGAAGGGGTTGGTAGGCTCGATTTGTGGCGTATAGAAGATGGCGAGTTTAGGCCGGAGTTTGATGCACAGCTACTCGATGTGAGTGGAGAAGTTGAGGTGGCTGTCCATCCAAACTCCTAGGTATTTGAAAACTTAGTCTAGCTCCAGAGGAGAGTCACCTTGGTGGTGATGACGGGGCCGGAAGGGTGGCCAATTTCTGTCTGAAACCAAAGACCATTGTGACCATTTTTTTTTTGCATTAAGTCTGAGCAGGGTTTCTTGGAACCAGGATTGGACTCTTTCGAAATTGTTTTGTAGAGTGGGGAGGACACTGTCAAACACGGGGGCCGAGGCAAAGATGACAGTGCCATCTGCGTAAAGATGCATATTTGAGGCGAGGCAGGAAGAGGGAAGGTCATTTATGAAGAGACAGAAGAGGAAGGGGCCAAGAATAGAGCCTTTGGGGATGCCAGATATGATGCGAAGAGGAGAGGAGAGAGTGTCGCCTTACTTGAACTGATTGTTGCCTGTTGTGGAGGTACAAGTGGAACCAGGAGATGGCAGGTTGGGTGATGCCGAAAGAGCCAAGTTTGCCGAGTAGTAGCGGGTGGGAGAAAGAGTCGAACACTTTAGCCAGGTCTGTGAATATGGCAACTGTAACTAGGCTATGGTCCATGGCTGAGAGGATGGAATTGGTTACGCTTAGAAGGGTGGTGACAGTGGAGTGGTGTTTTCGGAAGCCAGACTGGACTGGTGAAAGGTGGTTGTTGGAAGAGAGAACGTTTGACAGTCTGAACAGTATGAGAGATTCCTGGACTTTGGCAAGGGAGGGGAGGAACGAGATAGGCCTATAGTTTCCCAGCAGGGAGGGGGTCACCACCTATGTGAAGAGAGATGACTCTGGCAGATTTCTAGGCTTTACGGACATTAGCTGTGGTTAGGGACAGATTTAGAATGTGAGTCAGGGGGCAAAAATGGCTGCAGTAGAGATGCAGAGCATTTTGGAGTGGATTCCGTCCTGGCTGGATTTGGATGGGTTAAGGGCGTAGAGTGCATTGTATACCTCCAGAAGTGTGATGGGTGGAAAGAGGAAACAGAGCTCAGGGGAGGATGGGTTACCCAGGTTGGGGGAATGAGGGGTGGAGTTGGGTAGGGCACAGAAGATAAAAAAACTTGTTGAATAGCTCAGCCATGGAGACAGGATCAGAGACGGATTTTCCGTCTATGGTGAGAGTCGGGCAAGTCTGTTTAGTGGGGAGGTCAAGAAGGGAGTTGACTGACTTCCAGAAAGATGAGTGGGGGTTCTGGGTTTGAGTGAATTGCGCTTTAAAATAGGAGGATTTTGACTGCTGGGTGGCCTTAGTGAATTTATTTCTAAGGTGCTTGTAAAACTGAAGATCACTTGCTGTGTGGGAGACTTTGTAGAGTTGTCACGCTTTGCCCCTGGAGCGACACAAGGTGATAAGGTCAGCTGTGATCCGGGGTGGTGGAGGCATTCTACCCTTAATTTCCTTAGGGGAGCATGCATGTCCCAGATACTCTGGAAAATACTGCAAAACTGAAACAGGGCAGCATCCACATCAGACGCAGACAGCACAGGTAGCCAATCTGTGTTAGCAAGGTCATGGAGTAAGGCAGGGACATTGAAGCTGTGTAGGGAGCGGGACCATATGAATTTAGGAAGGGAGAGTGGTGAATGGATTTTGTGGATGCAATAGGTGATACATTGGTCACTGAAGGCGTTGGAGAAAACACCCGAGGTGCGGATGTGAGGATAGAATCCAGTCCAGGAGGGTGTGGTTTTGGGACCGGTAGTTAAGGCGGGTGGGTTCGCGGATTAGCTGAGAGAGATTTAGGGATTCAAGCCTTAGGATGGTGGGTTTTGCAGAGGGGGAGAGCCAGTCAAGACTGAAACTGCCTAGTAGCACAAGCTCGCCTTTTGACGTTTTGGTGGAGATTGAGGAGATGGCCTTGATGAGAGAGACGAGCGAGGACTTTGGTGGGGCATATAGGGTCCCTATGTAGAGGGGGGCGGAGGAGGGGGAAAGGATAGGTGTGCAACAACTGATTCATGGGAGGAAGGGCAGGATTTGTTAAAGATGGTGGAGCATGAAAAGGAATACCTAACGTACAGTGCCATGCCCTCGCCTCGCTTGCCCTAGTCCTGGTAGAATAAGTTGTAGTCAGGAATGGCGAGAGAGGAATTAGGGATTTTGGAGGATAACCAGGATTCCCTAATGCAGAGTATGTCAGGGTTGTATTGGGTGACCCAGACTGTTAGGGCCTCCATTTTGGGGAGGAGACTCCTGGCATTGAGATGGAAAATGAGAAGGCTCTTGAGGAGTAAGTTATGGGCTAGGCAAAGGGACAATCTGGTAGAGGTGGAGGATAAGGTGAAGGAAAGCCTGGACGCAGAAGGGCCAAGGTTGGGATGTATGTCGCCTACAAGAAGTAGGAGGATGATGGAGTATGTGAGAAGTGGGGAACGTTTGGATGTGCCTGAACAGTGCTTTTAGGGCGGCGCGTAGAAGTTAAGGCATCAGTTTAGTGCCTCCAGATTAAGGAGGTGGGAGTAGAGCAGAGAAGGGTGGATGAAGAGGAGTAAGAAAAGGTGGGAAGGAGAGAAGGGGAAAAAGGGAGGGGCAAGAGTTGCAGGGTAAGCGTTGGGGTGTATGGGTGTTTGAATGGGTGGTTCCTGTAGTAAGAGGAGGGTGGAGGGTTGATTGGGGGTTGGGGAGTGGATCCTAAAGTGAGTGTGATGGAAATGGGAGTGAGAAAAAGACAGCTGGGAGGAAAGCAGCATTGCAGCAGAAGCTTCTGCATTTTGGAGTTAATGTTGCTAGGGAGGGACTGTGTGGGGGGGGGGGGGAATAGGGACTTGTAGGCCTATCAGCCTAACATCTGTGGTAGGCAAAGTAAAGGAGGGCATTATCAAGGAGAGGCTTGGGAGGCAGCTGGAAAGGTTGGGGCACCTGGATGACGAGCAGTACAGTTTCGTCCCAGGGAGGTTGTGCCAGACTAACCTTGTGGAGTTTAATGACTGGGTGACTGGGGCCCTGGACTGACATAGGCCTGTGGATGTCCTATACCTGGATTTCAGCAAGGCATTCAATTTGGTACCCCACAATGGTGTACAAACAAAGTTGGGGGAGGATGAGGGTGGAGGGAGCAGTTGCTCAGGTGGGTAGAAAATTGGCTTACGGGGCGAACACAGAGGGCAGTGGTTGGTGGGACAGTCTCCTCCCCCAGAAGGGTCATCAGTGGGGTTCCATGAAGTTTGCTACTGAGGCAAGTCTGTTCAATGCCTATGCCTCGGACATAGGCGGGGGTTAGGAATAGGCAGAGTCTTTTGCAGATGACTCAAAATTGAGAGCACTGCCAGACAGGGAAGACTGAGAGAGGCAACTGGGGACATAGATACCCTGGAGGAGTGGTCAAAGAGGTAGGGATTGAAGCTTAATGCAGGGAAATGTAAGGTGCTGCATCTGGGGGTCAGAAACCTGGGCCATGTATACACCCTTGGAGGTGGGGTCACACTGCAAGCCACAACGGGCGAGAGGGATCATGAGGAGGTGGTGGTAGACGTCAAATTGAATAATACTGGAAACTGTCGAAGAACCGCAGCACAAGCAAACAGGCTACTGGGCTGTATAGCCAGGCGGATTACCTCCAGGAGGAGGGAGGTGATCCTCCCTCTGTATAACGCCTTGGCAGGCCACAACACGAGTACTGTGTGCAGTTCTGGAGACCTCACCATAAGAAAGACATAGCACTGCTGGAGAGGGTCCAAAAGGAGGGTGACCAGGATGACTCAGGGCATGGTGGTGGGGGCCCTATGAGGAGAGACTAGAAGGGCTCGGGCTGTACAAGCTGGAGGAGAGGAGAGACGGGTGGGGGGGGCATGATAGAGGTTTTCAAATATGTAAAAGGAATAAATAAGGAACGAGAAGGGGACAGGATCAGATGTGTTCCAGTACAGTAGCTGCTTCTTGTTTTTACAGGGTTTCTTGTGGATTTTACTTGGTAAAAGTTTTTTTATTTTTTATTTTATTGAAATATTCAGAAAGATCTTTGAGACAGCGACTCATTTTCAAAGGTTCTACGTCATACATAAAAGGATACATGGACTGAATTTGGAAAAACAGATTACAGTACAATTACAAGTAATAGTCAGTGAGGTTACATAGTTGTGCAGTTGTTGAAATAACAGCAGGTTTCGTTTCTTAGTACAGCCATGATAGTTACAGAGGTTCTGTAGAGGCTGATGGTCATAGGGTTTCATAGTTACAATTTGGTACAGGGAGTCCGACAACAGTTAAGTTTGATAGCTGCATATGTCAATCTGGTGTCAAGGGCAGTTACATTAGCTAGAGGCATGACGGTATTTCCGTAGCTTGGATTTACAAGGACCAGGTCTTAATTCATTTGTTATATGACTTGGGAGGGTGTTAGTCCAGGAGGTGGCCCTGTAAGTGAAGGTTCACTGGAACTGGGAAGTCCAGCCATGGAGTACCCTTAGCAGTTGCTTGTTTGAGCTGCGGGTTGTTTTCGCTGGGTTGCTTGTTTGAGCTGCAGGTTGTTTTCGCTGGGGGAGTTGGGCGGATGATTTGGTTTAGGGTAGGTGGGGTGAGGCCTAGTAGTACCTTTTTGGTCATAAGGCTGGTGTGGTATCCGATTCTGCTATCTAGGTTTAGCCAGTTTGTGCTGATGTAAAGGGAGCAAGAGTGTGTGAAACTATCACATCCAAGGATGAGACAGCAGGCTTTGTTTAAAACGAGTCGGAGTCTGCTTAGGGTGCTGGATGGAGCGGCACTGTAGATTAGGATGCCGTAGTCTAGCAGGGAGAGGATCGAGGAGTTTATGGTAAGTTGCAATGCTTCAGGGGCGAGGCAGTGTCTGTACTGGTATAGTACCCCTAGTCTGGAGCTAAGGGCTGTTGATAGGTGTAGGATGTTGATTTAAGCTGAGGGCAGGGTCTAGAGTGATCCCTAAGTATTTAAAGCTGCTTACCTGTTCTAATGGGGTCTGACTGGCAGTGAGAAATTGGGGGCAGAGGTTCTTGAGTGGGTTCTGGGGGTGGGCGAAGAGCATGACTTTTGTTTTATTGTAGTTGATAATAAGACGGGTGGTGTGCCAGTCTTCGACTTCACGGAACGAGTGTTGGAGAGTTTGGTGGAGCTTGGGGGGTGACGGGTCAGAGGCGAACAAGACCGCATCATCTGCATACAGGACTAGATTTCAAGGGCCTGGCGCTGGGAGGGAGTTGAGGTATAGGTTGAAAAGTAGAGGGCCCAAGTATGGAGCCCTGTGGGAGGCACCAGAGCGGATAGGGAGGCGGGGGAAGAGGGCAGGGCCTACCTTGACTATCTGCGTTCTATTGGAGAGATAGCTGGTGAACTAGTTTAGGGTGTCACTGGAGAAACCCGTGAAAGCCAGGGTGTTAAGCAAGAGGGCATGGTTTACGGTACTGAATGCCTTAGATAGGTCCACGAAGATGGCGCCTGTGAGGTGGTCGTGGTCCAGGGCTGAGTGGACATGGGAGGTAAATTCCAGGAGGGTGGTGGTGGTACTGTGGCCCTTATGGAAACCGTACTGCTGTCCGGATAGAAGGTTATATTTGTTAAGGTGGTCAGTAAGTTGGTCGGCGACTATGCCTTCTAGTGCCTTAGACGGGGGGATAGGATAGAGATGGGGCAGTAGTTTGTGGATGTGTGGTCACCACTTTTATGGATGGGTGTGATGTAGGCCGATTTCCAGTGGGTGGGGAATTTCCCTTGACAGGGAGAGCGGTTTAGAATGTGGGAGAGTGGGGCTAGGGCTTCCTGGAGGGTGAGATGGAGAAGTCTGAGGTCCAGGGAGTCATGACTATAGTGATTTTGGCTAACAGTTTTGGTTAGGTAGAGTTTGGCAGTCTCTGGGATAAGGACTCACAGGTAGGAGGGTGGAGCAAGGGGAGGATGCAGGGTGTTATGGGCAGGCAGGGGAATCGAAGAAATTAGGGGGCAGCACATGGGAAAGATCAGTGAAAGCAGTGTTAAGGGTCGAGGCTATTCTGAGGGGGTCGGACGAGAGGCAGCCAACTATTAGAATCTGGTCAGGTGGCAGGTTTGGGGCTTTGTCACAGAGTTCCTTAATGTTTTCCCAGAACTTGCGACCAGAGCCCCAGGTGGAGGTTAAGGTGGCTTTGTAATAGTTTGCTTTGGCAGTGCGTATGGCCCAGGTGCACTTGTTTCGGGACTCCCACTAACGTTGCCTGTCCAGAGACCATTGGGTCTCGTTATTTCTTTTCTTTCTTACTACTTCTAAGGGACTAGCAGGGTATTGTTTTTGGGGCTGTTGGAAGTTAGAAAATTGGTTTGGTGGCTGTAAGTGGGCTCATTTGTTGGATGTTTCACTGTGTAACTGGCTGCTCTGGAGGCCTATTTCTTCTGATTTAAAAGCTATTTGGTGGGATTTGCTTGGGGCTGGTTATTTGAATTGGAGACCTGTATCTGTTAATTTCAAGCCTATTTTGATGTTTTGTTAGTGAAGCTGGTTGAACTGGAGACCTGTTTCCTTTGGTAGCAAACATATTTTGGGGGCTTTGAGTTGAATTTTGA
This sequence comes from Neoceratodus forsteri, assembly GCA_016271365.2. Classification (NCBI taxonomy): domain Eukaryota; kingdom Metazoa; phylum Chordata; order Ceratodontiformes; family Ceratodontidae; genus Neoceratodus; species Neoceratodus forsteri. The sequence continues at coordinate 1,128,436,282 of CM057459.1, read as the reverse complement.
TTCCATTTTGCTGACTTCACTAGCTGCAAAGGTTAGTGCATAGTGGGTGAAGGGTGTTAATGGTCTGGCCAGATCTCACTCAGCTAACTTACTAGAGGGAGAGCTGAATCAGGTTTGTGGTGTCAGTTGCTTTGGCTTCTCAGAAGGAACTAGAAGGGGACAGGAGCAGATGTGTTCCAGTACAGTAGCTGCTGCTTCTTGTTTTTACAGGGTTTCTTGTGGATTTTACTTGGTAGAGGGTTATTTTTTTTCTTACTACTTCTAAGGGGCTAGCAGGGTATTGTTTTTGGGGCTGCTAAAAGTTCAAAAACTGGTTTGGTGGCTGTAAGTGGGCTCATTTGTTGGATGTTTCACTGTGTAACAGACTGCACTGTACTGGTGGAGGCCTATTTCTTCTGATTTAAAACCTATCTAGTGGGATTTGCTTGGGACTGTTTCTTTGGTTGCAGGGCTTGAAGGGGCAGACACAGGGCTGATAAACTCTCTCTCGAGTGGGCTCTAATCCTCCCTCCTCCCTCCCTCCCCAGAGCTCTGCTTATTTATAGGGGACACCTGCCCTGCAACTGGAAAAAAATGCTGCAAGTGCAGCTCATGTAGCTGTAGCCACTGGGGGTTGGATTTAAAGGCTGGGAGAGAGTAGCTTAGGGAGTTGTTCACCTCCGTTACAAGTTTACTGTGTTGTACTGCACCTACTATCAGTGTTACCGGTTTACTGTGGGACTGTATCTAGGATTAGTGGGTGACCCGATTAGTCAGTATGGGTATATCTTGGACTAGTGGGGAACCTGGTGGCTCCCCCAAGGAAACCTACTTGGAGGGGGATAGGACCACAAGTCATTAGGGCCGGCATTTTTGGGAGGGTGGTGGGTACCCATGATACTGGACTGGGCTTGGAAGCTCGGTGGCTGTCCAGTGTGCTATCAGCTGGCAAAGCTTGGGGAGGAGGTTACGGGGATTAGGAGACAGCTGGGGGAAGGGGGGGGGATATGACTGGGGAAGAAGGCAGGGGATCTCCCAAGGGGTTGTCACACGAGGTCCCTGCACCCTAATTGATACCCTCAGCGGTACACCGTAGACAGCTAATGCTTTGATATAGGTTATACTAATAATTAGGGCTAAGGGCATCTACCGTACAAGAGTAGATGTCAGGATATGAACGCATATTGTTATAATCCACTTTGCTTACTAATGCACATATACATTTTACCATGTATTTTCTGTCTATTTCTTACTTGTCAGATGCCAAGACACCTGTCCTTGAAATAATTATAATATGTAAGACAGCATTGCCATCTTTTGGTGATGTGCACCATTACACTTAGTTATGTAAGACTCTGTATAAGAACTTTTTTGTTCTAAAACTGATGACTTTACAGAATCATATAATGTTATCTTGGACCGTGGAGCCACCTCTAATTTAGCCAATAGGGCTCATCTCTGTAACTAGAAATGTTTCTATCTTTTGGTAATCATAGTAATTATCATAGGTATATGTTATGCACAGGCTCTACACCTCAGAGACCCCAAGAGACTACAGAGAAACCTTGAGGTGTAGGGGACGCTTAGCATTGGCTCCCGGTTCGTATTGGTAAGAACTGCTTAGGGCAACTGTGACTTATCCCTTTGGTAGTAACAAACCTGTTTATTACTCTAATGCAACATGTTTGTGATAACATGCATTCCCAATATCAAGAATCTGAAAGTGAGGTTTAGACCTCTTGACAAATTGGCGACCATGTGCAGGCGATATTTGGTGTTTGTAAGTTTTCACTTGTTGCTTAAATTTTTTCCCTTCCCCACGGGGACAGTAGGTGTACATTCCCATAACACATCTCCCGTTTTTAAACCAGTTTGTAGTTACCTGCAAAGTCTGGCTGACTTTTTGGGTGTGGTCGATGCCGACTCAACTCACTCCATAGCAGCTTTGAATTGCAAGCCTACAACTAATACAGTAGCCAGACTGTGTTTAAAGTACTCGTGCTGTGGATCGATATGCAGCACGCTGTCTTTTTCACAGACTGAATTTTCGTTCTCTCCCAAATAATGGCCACAGTATCAGATATCTGCGCAGAACTAAGACTCGATGTCTCTAACTTCCTTGCCTCCCATGGAGGATGGGCTGACTTCACGTGGGACGCAAGTCAATCCAAAAACCCTGTACTGGGAATTTCAACCCAGTACGCAGAGACGACAATCAACCAATAAGTGACACTCTAAAGGGTTGATGGTCACGCCTAATAAATACTAAGCGAGGCTTCGACCCCTTGATCTGCAGATTTCGTCTCTTAAGCAAGAGATGGGTTTGCAGGAAACTGAATGTATTAGACTGCAGCAGAACTTGGAGTCTGAAGTCCAAACTCTGCGGAATGAAAAGGATTCACTATTGCATCACTCAGCCCAGACTGGTGAACAGGAACTATGTATGCTGAAGCAGGAGTGTGAAAGTTTGAGACAGGATAAGAGTCAGGTTGTGCAGACGAATGATTTGCCGAGTGCTGCAAATGCTCAGTTGAGTGACGAAATGGGTGAGCTTCAGGAAGAGATCAACCAGGTACGTAATGATTTAGAGCTAGCCTACAGGGACAGTCGCGAATTGAGCACCGTGTATAGAGTTTTGCAGAAGCAAAAGCAAGATGAGGTTGATATGGATGTTGCAAGTGTCAATCATGATGAATGTAGAAATAAGATGGCAACACTGTGCCATCAGCGAGAGGTTCTGGCTGGACATGTTAACGCAATGGGAGGCGTAGCCCCTGCCTTTCACTCGTCAGAGGGGGAGTTATCGGATGATGATATTTCACAGTACAACGCCCAGTCACGCCCCTACTATGGCCCAGACTCCCCATCCAGCCATCCACAGCATGGCGGGTCCCCGCCCTCAACTCCCAAGGTCACACGTCGACGACGTCGTGACGCTCATCATGGGAAACGCCAACATGGCAGTGCCCATGATGGGGGGGAGCAGACTCAAGCCTGGTCCGACGGCGCCTCCGTTAGCCGTTATTAATGTGGAAGACAGGCAAGAGATAGAAACTATGATTGAAAGAGTGTTAGGCAATGTTCCCCTTCCTGAGAGAAGCATGAAGGCTATTAAAACTCAGATTAGGCAGCTTTTTCAAGAAGCTGGCACTCAGGAAGGTATTGTCTGCACTGCGGCTGAAGCTGCAGCTCGTGCAGCCCTGGATGGTGCTCGAGACAATCTACCTTTGCCTGATCGACCCACTAATCCCCTACAAATGGCCTACTCTGTTCAGCAAATTGCTGACAGTATCAGTTGGATGAGCCCATCCGACAACCTCAGCTGTCACTTGGAAAAGGTACGTTCTAAATGGGAGATGCTCAGCCTCGCTGCAGAATATCAGGTCCAAATACTACGCCAGACCATCGATCCTGGTTTGTGGGACAAACTCCCCGAAGCTGTACGCCAGGATGGGAGCACTACCTTTGACAAGGTTGCAGCTGAGCTCATTTCTGCTCACAGTCCCGGTGTTGTACGAGTGATGCTTGCATACCCTGTGAAGCAGAATGCAAAATAAAGTCCAGCACTTACCACCAGAGACTCTGGATGGCCTACCGAGCAGGAAAACACCTGGCACAAGAAGCTGCAGATGTAGATCTTATTGAATATAAGACCTTGTTCCATAGGAACATGATTCCAGCAGTAAGAGAAAAAGGTAGAGCCAACCACTTACCCGAATACGGATAGGTTTGCTGATATTCTTCGGAAAATCGAGAGGGTGTACCAACTGTATATCCGTGATTTGGGCTCCGGTTCCAAAAAGGTAGCTGCCGTGGAACCCGCTTCGGGGACCACAACACACTACACAGTGGAAGGGCAGGCTCAACGCCAACAGGCTCAGCATTCACCAGCCCCTCCAGCCCATAACCAACACCCCCGACAGGCCCAACAACAACCGCACCAACAACAGCAATGGGGTGGGAACCGGAATTGGCACAAGAACAGGAGGCATAAGGGTAGAGATAAACCACAACAGAGAACGGGTCCCTCACATAGGGAGATAGCTGAAGAAAATCGGAAATTTAGAGAGCTCCTGGGACAAGTGCGCTCTGTGACAGATGCTGTCCCTGCTCAGACCCTTGCGGCAGTACAACCGGTAGCTCAGGCCACAACCGGCCATGGAGACACTGGAGGTAAAGGCCCTCAGGCCCATACAGGCCTGAACCCAGAAGCTCCTCCCTATATAGCATCAATGCAGCATGGTGAAGCCATTCACTTAAGTCAGGCCCAACCTCTGCATGCTTCCAGCAATACGGACTGACAATTACAGGCCCCAGCCCATACTGTAAACAAGCTGGTCTAGGATATAAATGGAAAGTTCTGCACCGAGGCCGAAATCAGGGGCCGCCAACTAGTAGTCTTACTAGATACAGGTGCAGCTGTGTCTGTGCTACATGATGAACACTCGGACACATCTCCTTGGTCTACCGGACTGAAGACCAACATGTCAGGAGTTGATAGTACTAGGCTGCCTGCATACCGTTCTCTACCCTTACCAGTAGAGTTAGGCCATTTGAAAGCCTCACATACTTTCCAACTAATGGTACTGCATGATCATCCTAGTATCATAGGGATCGACTTCCTTGCGCCACACGGCTGTGTGGTGGACTTAGCTAATAGTTATTGATACAGATTCAGGGTCAATACCATACTATTCTGCCAGCCCGCCGGCGCAGCGGTTGGATTTCCACGCCAGCCACCCGGGTTCGGAACGACTGTAGCTGAGGGTCGGCTGGGGAGGAAGGATTGAGCGCCCAACAGCTGCTCTCTCCTCCAGGGGTGGGTGGGGATGCAAATCCGGCTGCAATACCGCCACCTGGGTGACCACAGGTGGAGTGTGCGCCAGTCTGCACGTAGCAGGAGGGAAGGACGCCTGCCGAGCCGAGCGCTGCCATCATGACGGCTCCCGCCTCCCAGGCTTCCCAGCTGCAGACGCCCTGAGGGCAGGGAAGAAACCAGGAAAATACCCCACTGAACTCCTAGTAGATGGAGCTCCTGGCCACGATCCCCAATGCCCCTACCAGTACCAGCATCCCGACGTAAAAATACAGACACGCCGGGTGAATAGGGCTCCACCCTGCACCGCCTGGGGGTATAGCCAAGGCCCGTGGGGGAGATGGACTGCACTGGACGCCGGGTCAGTAGGAGCGGGGACGAATCAGGCCGTTGGAGACTCCAGAAGGGGTAGGAATTCAGTGGTGAGAGAGGGGGCATACAAAGAAAATATATATATAAAAAAAAAAAAAATACCATACTATTCTGATTCTTGACTCATGTTGTGGCAACGATATCTGCCAATGACAAAGAGTATGACGTCATAGATCTGTTTAAGAATCATGAATTTTTCCCAAAACTCCTACCTATTCTGCAGTAACATTTAGAAGCGTTCGCAGTTAACAAGCATGACTGTGGTAGAATGCATACCATCATTGAAGTGCCAGACCCGGCACATGAGAGGCAAAGGCAATATCCTTTCCCAAATGAGGCCTTGCCTTCCCTTAGAGAAACGATCAAGTCACTCCTTAAGCAAGGAGTAATCAGAACTTGTGTTTCCACTACTAACTCCCCAGAGTGGCCTGTGAAGAAACCCACAGGCGCCTGGAGACTTACTATTGACTACAGGTCACTCCCAGTTGTTCCCCAACTGTCGCATCAGCACCAGATGTGATCAGACTTCTAACCCCTGACCAGAAATGGTTCGGTGTTCTGGATATCTTCAATGGTTTTTGGTCATTACCATTGGCCCTTAATAGTCAATATAAGTTTGCCTTCACCTTTGAAGGAAGACCGTACACCTGGACTTGCTTGCCTCAAGGATTCCATAACAGTTCATCCCCCTTTCATCTCCACATGATGGATGCCCTTGAGAGTTTCCATACCCCCAATGTCTCCTACAGTATGTGGACGACCTGTTGTTGGCCACAGCCATACAGGAACAACATCTGGATCTCTTGGACGAACTACTGACTCTCATTCAGAGAGCAGGTTTGAAATGCAACCCAGCAAAAGCACAGTTGTGTCAGAAAGAAGTACCTTTTCTTGGTCTAAAAATAACTGATCAAGGTTGGAGCCCTATTTGGAAAAAGGTACAGGGACTGCAAGACTTGCTTGCCATTACCTACCAGTGTGGCAACTCTTCTAAGGTTTCTAGGTATGGTAAACTATTTGAGAGATTTTATTTGTGATTTTGCTCAGAAAGCTGCACCTCTGTATGAGTTACTCAAAAAGGATGTACCATGGACTTGGGGCCCTATTCACATCCAGGCTGTGACGTCAATGAAGCAGGCCTTGGCCTCCGCCCCAGCACTGGTTAACCCCAATCCAGCACTATCATTCCATCTGTAGTGTGCCATCACTGACATTGCCATGTCAGCAGTGCTGGCCCAGAAGGTGCATGGCACCCTGAGACCCATTGCATATGCCTCACAGCTCTTGACCCCAGTGGAACAGAAGTATGGCCTTTGTGAAAGGAACATTCTAGCCACCTACTGGGCTGTCAAGCACTTCCTGTGTATCATTGGGTACTCACCACTGACCATTAACACTAACCATACACAGACTACCTTTTGGCTCTCAGAGTGAAAGATGGAGAAGTCTCTAACTCCAGGCTGACACACTGGTCACTTCTTCTCCAGGACAGGGACATACAGGTCCACCCGACTGAAGTTCCATCTATGCTGGCTCATGGTCTCCTTTTCCAGGGAGAACCCCACAACTGTGCACTACAGTCACCTGATCTTCCAGATCCTTTCTTCCCTGCCACACCACAAGTACTCAAGAGTACCTCTTTGTGCTGTATGTTTACTGATGGTTCAGCATCTTACTATCAGGGAGAACAGATTGCAAGGATGGGTATTTTGGTGATCTACCCTTATGGGAACACTGTTAAGATATCTAAACACTGTAGTGTAGCTTCATCACAATATGTAGAGATGGCAGCGGTGGCCTGTGCCCTTGAGTTCATCCAACATGGAACCCAGGATACCATCATCTTTACAGACTCTAATTGGGTTTGTTGTTCTCTTACAGAATGTCTTCCCTTTTGGCAGAAGAACTCCTTCCTCTCTTCTGATGGCAGTCCAGTGAAGTATAAAGAATTGGTAATATACATACATGCACTGGCACAGAAATTTGCACACAAACGCTATGTACACAAGGTTAAAGCCCACTCTCTTCATGACCCCTATCATGCCTTCAATGACACAGCAGACACCCTCGCTAAGGAAGGGGCCAGAGGGGGGACGTCTGGATGATGGAACATCCAGAGGCTAATGCAGCTGTACACATTGCAGCATTCAAAAAGAAATCTGAATCTTTTTCTCTCCTGGACCTCTCCACAGCCCAACAGCTGGACACTGAACTCAAAGAGGTGTTCAGATTCCTTGACAAAGGTACTGAAGAAAAACTTCCTACACATAACCCTTATCGGAGGCATGAAGGTAAGTTACGCCTGTCACCAGATGACAAGCTCATTTGGTTCCAACCAGATGACTCTCCCACCAAGTTGTGGGTAGTTCCCAGACACTTAAGATCTGAATTCTTGCACCAAGTGCATGACACTCATACTGGTGGACACCAGGGAGCAGAGAATACCCTTCAACGATTCAAGACCACTGCCTGGTGGCCTAGTATCAAAGATGTTAAACAGTACATAGACAATTGTCTTGTTTGTGCGCAAAACAACCCCATCCCAACCAAACAAAATGCCAAACTTTTACCACAAAGACATTCTGGCCCTTGGCATGCCATTCAAATTGATTTTATTGGCCCTCTGCCCAATACCAACAGAAACAATAAGTATGCCCTTGTGGTAACTGACCTTTTCTCGAAGTGGGTGGAGGCTTTCCCCACTAAGACATGTACAGCGAAGACTACTGCCAAAATCCTGGTTGAATAGATTTTCTCCAGGTGGGGCCTACCCCTTAAGGTAGACTCTGACAAAGGAACCAGTTTTTCAGGTGAGTTGATGAAAGAATCCCTTGAACTCCTTGGCGTTCAGCAGAAGTTCCACATACCTTACCATCCTCAATCTTCAGGTCAAGTAGAAAAAGCCAACAGACGGATTAAGCAAATGCTTTCCAAATTCATTGAGGACAATCCCAAAACCTGGGATCCCCTATTGCCTTTACTCCTTATGGCAATTAGGGGCACACCCTCAGCCACCACCCAGCTTACACCCTTTGAGGTGATGACTGGTAGACAGATGAGATTACCTGAACACCTGCTGTTTGACCTGCACACCCCTACTGCAGACAGAGTGTCTGTGGATCAGTATCGCGGAAAAACTCAGAAAGACCTCACACACACATTGTCGCTGCAAACTGCATGGGCAAAGCCCAGCAACAATCAAAATACAATTTGACAAACACGCACAAGAAGTGGACTGGCAAGTTGGAGATCAGGTAATGGTACTTCGATTTGCACATCCCACCTACTCCTTCTCCAACAAGTGGGAAGGCCCATACCCCATTGTCAACAAGCTCAGTCCGGCAGTCTATCAAGTTAGACTCCTTCACAACAACAAACTGACTAACAAATGGTTACTTGCAAACCAGCTGAAACTGTATAAAAGGAGCTTAACTTACCTTTCCTCACCCCATTGGGTGGAATTGTACTAACAAACTAATCTCGTCTTCCTTTTCAGATACACTGACAAGATGGCTATCTTGTTCCTTTATTTCCTCCTCTCAGGAGTGATCCCCTGCATCCAAGGCATGGTACTGGACCGCCTACGACAACTCGACCCTCCAGCACCTCCTTCAGAGGGAGTATCCATCAAAATACCAGATACCATGATCACTGTCCAGGAAGGTTCCGATGCTTACCTCACTGCCTCGGTTATTGCTCCTGATAAATCTACCCTTCAAATTCAGTGGCAAAACCACATCACAAGGACAAACTCTCCCTGTGGCCAAACTCTCCAAAGGAACTTTTCACGGTTGGTCCAATGCTAAATTATCCCCAAATGGTTCACTGTCCTTGTTACAAACTGCATTAAGACATTCTGGTTTGTACAATATAACTGCCTTAATAGACCCTTCTTACTGTAATTCTTTGTCCAAGGATTCTGCTTACAGATTTTGTGCTATACACCACATGGCTTCTGCAGCCATGTACCTCTCTGTATTGCCGCCCACTGATAAAGAGCTTTTGGAATGTCCAAAGCACAACCCTGGTCCCCGTAGTGGTCTCACAGCCACTACCCTCCCAGGTTCTTTGATTAATAATTTACAGTTTATGCATATACCCGTTTGTTTAATCTATCTTACTGGAATATGAAAGAGTTTGGTATGTGTCATAACACTAATACTTCAGCATTTTATAGTACATTGTTGCTTGATAGTTTAGCTGCATTTCAGATTCGTACACAGGATCCTTTTGCTGGTGTCTATTCAAATGAACATAGAGACAATTTCAGGAGGAAAAACCCTCCTGGTAATTTGAATCCTAAACATAACAAACGTGAAGTTGACAGTTCTGATGTTACAGGTGCAACAGGTACTGCCACAGGTCTTTTTGGTACGGCTATGTCTCTCTGGAATAAAGCTGACATTGCTGCTATCAAAAGTCATTCCACAAAGTTCTCCACTGGCTTGGTTAATAACATTTTACCTCCATTATTGCATGGTGTGGATGGCCTTAGTCAGGAAGAAAGATACACTGTAAACAACATGCACGACATTGCTAAGGCCTTCACTGATTCTAAAGATAAGATTAGATTAACACACTCATACAACAGAATAACAGAGAAGCAGATAAACAATACATTGCTAGGGAAATACTCTGCTCTGCTTATGGCTCCTACATTATCACTACCATCAACAACCTCTTCTGTGATTTAGAATCTGGAAGAATTCCTGACATCATACATGATAGACGCCTCTCCAAATGGTATTATCCAAAATGTAAAACCTCTAGCTGTGTTTCCATGTGTATGCAACAGATTTTGTCTATTCCTCTCTCGACAGTTAGAAATTTGGGGTTTGTGGCCAGACACCCTAATACTGGTCCTTGTTTCACTATGAAGAAATGTTCCATAACAGATACCATGTTTGTTTCTTTCACTGTCTCCTTACCACGTTTTGATCCTACTACAGCTTTGTTTGATAAGCTTGCACTGGTCCATTCTATAGGGCATTTGGATGAAGACATCTACAGAGAATGACTGGATCTACCACCTCTACTGGTCTATCATTCTTTCCTGTATGCCTGGGTGGCTCCGCACACGGACTGCTGTGCGAAGAAGCAATATATGTATCTGTGCCGCTATGATGTGTTTGACGTAATACGGCCCGTTTGTGGCTACTCTCCAGACAGTATTGATTGGACTTTCACCATGGATGATGACATCACTGAGAATGGCACCAACTCTTTCGACTCAACGTTGGCTCTAGATCAGCTGTACCAATCCTATCGTGAGGAGGCTCATCACCTGTCAACACGGATTTCGAAGACGACCTACACCTGCCCTGTCCAGCTGCAAAAGTGGAGACTGCCTACTGTGCGTTCACAGTACAACTCTGATGGTGAATACTGTATTGTCACTAATTACAAGACTTATACATATGGTTCTGTCACATGTGCTATTGACTACCCCAATTTCTGTTTTATCCCCCACCAGAAGACTGTTATTGGACATACTGTCATAACCCCGGTCCCCCTTATGGATGCAGACATTGTTGATGGTAACCCAGATTATCTACTCACACTCTCAGAGTACTTGCCATACTTTAATGTACACATAGACCCACTTACACTGAAATCACTTTTAGACAGGAAAGACACACCTCATCCACATCAGCAATTATATTACCAAAGCCAATGATGCTGTTCTAGACCAGATTAATGATGGAGATATGAATAATGCATTAACTAACACCTGGTTAGAAATTACTTTCAAAGGTTTTATTATTATACAAGCATTTTTAATTTTCACTTTGATTATTATGCTTTGCTGCCTACGACATACATTACGCCAACACCGTGAGCAGCTCGAGTTCCTTTACAAGGCTCGCGCGTCGGGATTGTAAACGACCACTGCTCCCGTCCTTTCCCTAGACATTTGTCTGTGTTGCCCTTGGAGGCAACAAGGGGGGGATTGTTACACAAGGTCCCTGCACCCTAATTGATACCCTCAGAGGTACACCGTAGACAGCTAATGCTTCGATATAGGTTATACTAATACTTAGGGATAAGGGCATCTACCGTACAAGAGTAGATGTCAGGATATGAATGCATATTGTTGTAATCCACTTTGCTTGCTAATGCACATATAATTTTACCATGTATTTTCTGTCTGTTTCTTACTTGTCAGATGCCAAGACATCTGTCCTTGAAGTAATGATAATATGTAAGACAGCACTGCCATCTTTTGGTGATGTGCACCATTACACTTAGTTATGTAAGACTCTGTATAAGAACTTCTTTGTTCTAAAACTGATGACTTTACAGAATCATATAATGTTATCTTGGACCATGGAGCCACCTCTAATTTAGCCAACAGGGCTCATCTCTGTAACTAGAAATGTTTCTATCTTTCGGAAAACCATAGTAATTATCATAGGTATATAATGTTATGCACAGGCTCTACACCTCGGAGACCCAAGAGACTACAGAGAAACCTCGAGGTGTAGGGAACACTTAGCATTGGCTCCCGGTTCGTACTGGTAAGAACTGCTTAGGGCAACTGTGATTTATCCCTTTGGTAGTAATAAACTTGTTTATTACTCTAATGCAACATGTTTGAGATTACTTGCATTCCCAATATCGTCAATAATCTGAAAGTGAGGTTTAGACCTCTTGACAGGGTTGTACCAAGCACTAGGGGCAGGGGCATAGGGAAAGAAGTATTCTGAGGTCAAATAGGGACCCTGGCAGAGACGGCCCAAAAGAAGGACACGACCAAGGAAGCAGTCAGGTAACTGGGGACCCTCACAAAGTAGGGCCAGAGGGACAACATTCTCAGGGAAGTAGGCAGATGGTTGGGGCTAGACAGAAGGAAGCAAGGTGGGGAGGTGGATCAGTCCTTACGCTCAGTAACCGCCTCAATTCTCTTCTTCTGCTTGAGGATGAGGGGGGTGTGATAGCCAAGACAGGGGTGGCTGGAGATGGAAAGGGAGTGGGTGGCAGGAGGAACAGGGGGAACCTGGAATGCAGGAAAATGGGGGGAGCAGTGGATCAGAGCAGGAGGGGCAGGGGGGAAGAGGGAGGAAAGTGCAAGGAGAAGGACCAGTTGGGAGGAAAGGGCAAGGATTAGGACCAGAAGCACAAGGAGTATACAGTAAAGGGAGCTGAGGGTTTAGGCCAGGGGAGCACAACAAGCAAGGAGGGGACTGAATGGAGACGGGAAGGAAGGAAGGGAGGATGAGCCAGGCTACTTTAGCGGATGGGGGAGAAGGACCAGTCGCGAGCATTGAGGGGGGAGTTAGCAAGGTACAGAAGGATACTCGGGAGGAGGAGGAGGAGAGGCATAGGATCGGAGGGAAGGGGGTGGCGAGGGTAAATAAGGAGAGGGTGGCATGTGGCACCCAGATAGGGGGAGGAACAAGGAGCCGGCTGGGTGGAGGGGCCAGTAGAAAGGATGAGGGACATGGAAGGGGGGGTGGAGGAAAAGAAGCAGTCAGAGTACTCCTGTTGGAGGATTCTATGATCGGGGTATCAAATGGGATATGGAGGGGGAAGCCTGGCCAGTTTGAACAAAATGCTTCCCTGGACTAACGGTGCACAGGATCAAGCACCCGGTACATCAGCTGGCAAAGGATTGTGGGGGTTCCCCAGACATACTGGTCCACCTGGGTACAAATGACATTGAGGAAATAGCTGAGCTAGAGATACAGGCAAGGTTCAGGGAGCTTGCCAGGGTCTGTCATGATAGGATGCACGATTTCCTTTCCTGAAATCCTGCCGGTGCTAAGGGCTAGTGGGGAACACAAAAGGAAGATTAGGGAGATAAACCAGTGGCTCAGGGAGTGGTGTGAGGCCAGAGGGTATGGGTTGATGGGGGATTGGGGGAGACCTGGGAGGACAAGGAGATGTATGCTAGAGATAGGCGCCATCTCAATTTGGAGGGGAGGGGAATCCTTAAGTTGAAAATAGAGGGGTTCATTGGTGAAAAGTGGGGTTTAACCTTGTGAAGGGGGAAGGATGGGAGAAAAGGCTGTTGAGGGGGGTCCAATAAAGGAGGGACTCTTTCTCCACCTCCCTGGGGAGCTGGAAGAATGTGGGAAAAGGCTGACTGGTAAAGTGCAGACCAGGGGAAAACGGAATCCCCATGGGAACATCAGCAGGAGAAATGAAAGTATAGGGAAAGGGTGGAAGGTAGTCCTGCTAAATGCCAGGAGCTTGGGCACTAAAATGCCTGAGCTCCAGGAGATGCTAACTGAGGGAGTGGTGGATGTGGCAGCGGTCACAGACCTGGGCTACCGCAGGACACGACTGGGACCAAAACCTGGAGGGTTACACTATGTTCAGGAAGGACGGAGGGAGGGAAGGGGAGGAGGGGTAGCAATAATAGTCAAAAACTTCATTGGCATGGGGGAGTAGAGGAAGCGGAGGGAATCATGGAGGTGATCTGGGTCACCTTGACAACAAGGTTGGGCAAGAGAGTAAAAATAGGAGTGGTGTATAGACCCCCTGCGCTGGCAGTGAAGCTGGAGGAGAGTCTGGTGGCAGATGTTGGGAGACACTGCAGATTGGGTAGGGGAAGGGTGGTGGTGTTGGGGGACTTGAACATGTCAGAAACAGACTGGGAGACTATGACATCCTAGGTGGCCAGGGACAGAAGTTGTTGGATGTCTTTCAAGATGCGTTCCTAACTCAGCAGGTAGGGGAACCGACCAGGGAGGCACGGGTACTGGATGTGGCCCTGGTAGACAGTGACCAGATTGGGAGCCTGGAGGTAAGGGACCCGTTGGCAGGGAATGACCATGCCACGGTCTGGTTCTGCCTGAACCTAGGAGGGGTAGAAGGCTGCACAAAGACGGAGGTAACAGACTTCAGGGGGACGGATTTTAAGGAAATGGAAAGGATGCTTAAGGAGCATTTGGATGCGATTGGGTCAGACATGGACGCTGACAGTATGTGGGAAATCATCAGGAGAGGGGTGCAGGATGCTACCAGCACCTGTGCAAGAGTAAGAGTAAGACGAAAATGCGGTAGGGCTCGAAAACCCTGCTGGTGGTGCAGGATAAGAAGGCAGCCTATAGGCAATTCAAGTGCTCAAGGAATGAAAGGGATCGAGAGGAGTACAAGCTGATGACTAGAAGGGCCACTAGGTTGGTGAGGGTGGCTAAGGCAAGGAAGGAGCAGAACCTGGCCAGGTAAATTAGGAGAGGGAACAAGGGGTTCTTTAGATACATTGGGGGAAAAAAGAAGGGTGAAGGGGCAGATTAGCAGGATTAAAACAGGGGAGAGATGAGCACAAGACTGAGGTACTAAATGAGTACTTCACCTCAGTTTTCACCAAGGAAAATGGGGGTGCTGCATCATACACGGGAGGAGAGTGTGATACTGAGGAGGGGAAGGGGGCCCTTACTGATCGGCGGGTCAGGGGAGAGGGGAGGCATCACTGGCGGGGAGGCTCAGCAGGGAGAAGAGATAGCAGAGGTCAAAATCACAGCAGAGAGACTGAGGGAAGCCCTCAAGTCCCTTAAGACGGAGAAAGCACTGGGGCCAGATAAATGACATCCCAGAGTGCTGAAGGAACTTGCGGATGTCCTGGTGAACCCCCCCGAGCTTTTCACCATCTGAGGACAGGCTGGGTGTTCCAGGACTGGAAGGTGGTGCATATAGTACCTAGCCACAAGGGGGGGGAATCAAGGGAGGTGGCAGGGAACTACAGGCCTGTCAGCCTGACATCAGTGGTGGGCAAGGTGATGGAGGGCATTGTCAAGGAGAGGCTGGGGGACCTGGAAAAGTCAGGGTGCCTGGACGATAGACAGCATGGATTCGTCCCGGGGAAATCATGTCAGACAAACCTTGTGGAGTTCTATAACTGGGTGACGAGTGCCTTGGAACTGGGCAGACCAATGGACGTCCTCTTTCTAGACTTCAGCAAGGCATTTAACTCTGTTCCTCACGTGGGCCTGTTGGATAAGCTGGGAGAAATGGGGGTGGGGAACCAGATGATCAGATGGATAGGCAATTGGCTTCAGGACCGGACCCAGAGGGTCGTAGTTGGTGGGATAGTCTCATCCCCAAGGAGGGTCATTAGTGGGGTCCCACAGGGTTCAGTCTTGGGCTCCTCCTGTTCAATGCCTATGTCTCTGACATAAGGACAGGTATCAGGAGTGAGATGAGTCTCTCTGGACAACTCAAAACTGGTGGGTGATGGATGGGGAGGAGGGAGGAGGGGGGGGAGGGTGGCCCTACAGGGGGACCTGAAGGCTCTGGAAAGATGGACTAGAAAGTGGAAACTGAGGTTCAATGCAGGGAAATGCAAGGTACTGCACCTGGAGGCCAGAAACCCGGGCCAAGTGTACACCTGGAGGGGGGGGATGCTACAAGTCTTGATGGCGGAGAGGGACCTGGGGGTGGTGGTGGATGTCAAGATGAACAACTTGGAGACTTATAGGAGGGCAGCAGCCAAGGCCAACAGGATGCTGGGATGCATGACTAGGGGGATCACCTCCAGAAGGAGGAAGTGATACTCCTCTGTATAACTGGATGGTGAGGTCAGACTGAGTACTGCATGCAGTTTTGGAGGCCACACTTAAAGAGGAACATTAAACTCCTGGAGAGGGTCCAGAGAAGGCAACCAAAATGATTTGGGGCTTGGGGGACAGGTTCTATGGGGAGAGGCTCAAAGAGCTAAATATGTACACATTGGAAGAGAGAAGGGACCGGGGGGACATGGTAGAGGTCTTCAGGTACATGAAAGGGGTAAATAGGGGAGGAGCAGTCAGGATGCTTGGAAGGAAGGAGGAGGGGGAAACTTCATTTTTATTTTATTTTTGTTGACCGGGTAAGTGCACTAGACAAATCCTGCCTATTTTCAGGCACGACCCAGGGAAGGGGGATACAGATGAATGCCAACTGACTTTGAACCAGATTAAGCTGCTGGTGGTATTTATAGTGAATGAGGAAAATATGGCCAGGACACCGGGGAAATTCCCCTACTGCTTGGCAAGTAGGGGGACTAGCTGTTGTTGTGAGCCAGACCATCTGGTGGTCAGATCTGGAGGAGGATGGACGTCGAGGAGCAGGGAGTGCAGTCGGACTATGTTGATTTTGATGGAAGCTACTGAGCCCGCAGGGCACTTACATCTGGATAAAGACCCAGAGGAGGGTGAGCTTTTTGTCTCTATGGAGGATTTATTGAGTCTACATACACGAGATATAACGAGGAATGTATCAATAACGCTTACCGCTGTGGAACAACTGAAGCTGAAACTGGCAGATTTACATCAGGAACAAGAAAGAGTCAATATGCAGTTGTCGGCACTTTGTGCATAGGAGGTCTTGGTTACTACTTCACCAGAGGTCGTGGAGACTAATCTGTGAGTCAGTGCCTCTTAGTAACGTTTTAAAGCAGTCGGGTGAGTTGCTACCTAATTCTAACTGGTAACAATCTGGAAATACTGTGTGTACCATGGAGAAGGCTGGCAGCAGGGAATCTGAGCAGATTCAGTGCCAAAAGCCGGTTTTAGAGACGGAAGTTCTGGCGGTATCTCAAGGTTTACTGTTGATTGCTAGGATACCCCTGAAAGTCCCGGATATGGCTACAGCGGAGCGCGGAAGCTCTGTTTCCTCCGAATATACCGCTACCCTGACAAAAGAAGCAGAGTTTGTCTTTAGAGGTCAGATTTTCAATCCTTCCACTGCACAAACTACAGAGGTGAACTGTGTATTCCAAACTGACCCTCTGAATCAAGAAGGTGTCTCTGACTTTTCGTTTCTGAAAACGGCATCAGGAGAAGGTAGGAGAGGACGGAAAAGAAAAGAGAGCAGCAGTGATTTTTGCTAAAAGGAATTTAGGGGTACCAGAAGTGGGGCAGGCTGAAAACTCTTCCAATAAAGCAGAGACTGGTGTGATGGCTTCAGTTACTAAGCCTCTTGGAGAGCCCTTGACTGAGGAAAACTGGTCCCCACAGCGAGCATTAAGTGAAGCCGAATGGACTTTGGAAAAAGAGTCTTGGAGACCCACACCTGAGTGGGACCCTAAATTAAATTTTTCTCAGAATGAGCCTACATGGCAACCACAGTTACCAGATGAACTGATACCTACTGGGGATTCTGCAGGGGTACAGGGAAGGGTAGGATCTTCTGAGGTTGCCTTACAGGCAGAGGCTCCAGTAGTTACTAATAAGGTTGGAATCGAGCAAAGGGTGGTCACGGTACAGGATCCTCCTGTTACTGGAAAACCTTTGATGTCTGATTTATTTTCGAGAATTAAAAAGAAGCAGCACTATCGCATACAAAGCGACTGCAGCTTATAAGGGGGCCTGGAAAGAGGCCTGATAGGCTGTATGTGGGTAAATGTTTGTTGAAAGAATCTTTACAATTTTCTCCCAGGGAGGTATTTTCGTTTATAAATATATCAGGAGAAGATAATTTTGATGTGAGCTTCGTTCTGCTTACACCCTGGATCTTTTTGTGGGAAAGATACAACCAGGTGACGTTCTCCCCCATATGGACACCTTTCTTAGTGATTCACTTAACGAAACCATTAATTAAATATGTGACTATCATGTTTTGAAATGAGGGTGTCCATGTGGATGATATTTCATATTGGTTGGCTCAGAGATGTGAGATTTTGAGTACTCCTGTCCTGAAGCTATCTTTGATTCTGAGCAGTTCTGGACAGGGGGTTGGCGCTTCAAAGTTAAACTTAGGCAATCTGACAAAGGGATAGACCATATTCCAAATTCTTTTATGTTAGGAAGGGGTAGATGGGCGTGCTTTTATGCAGGGCAGCCCCATGCTTGTTACAAATGTGGTTCCAGAATACATTTATCCAGCTCTTGTGATAAGCAGAGATGTGAAAACTGTGGAGAAATTGGCCATATAGCTTTTCAATGTGCTAATTTCACAAAATGTGATCTCTGTGAGGAAACCGGTCATGTTTTTTCAGAATGTGTATGGGCAGCGAAAAATAAGGCATCTAGTGGTAGTCCAGATCTGTTAATTCAAAAAGCTCAGGACCTGGTCACAGGGTGGCCCAAACAGGCCCTATAAGTAGAACGGAAGAAATAAATCCTGTTTCCCAGCCTGGGGTGGCCCAGACAGAGGGGAACTCCTCTGAGGCTCCTGGTCAGAGGTCTCCCACCCTCGTTCCTGTCTGTTACGCAGTACAAAAAGAAGGCAGGCCGCAGGAGCCCTCTAGAGCGCCTTCGGTCATCCCAGTAAGAAGGTCTTCCCGGAACTTTAAACCCCCTCTGGTCCCCACCACAGCAGATATGGAAATTAGTAATCCTTTTGCAGTTTTGGCAGCTCAGTGGGGCAAATCAGAAATGGATTGCCAGGCAACTGACTCTCAGCCTATACAGGATAGTCCCCCTTCCCCTTTTCAGGTTCAGGAAGGTTATAAAGGTAAAAAGAGAAGGAAAAAAGATTGTTGACGTCAACTTTTGAATGTTGGGGTATAAACTGGGTTCATTAAATGTACACAGTTTATTAAACTTTAAAATAAGGCAGGTGATTATGAATTCATTCATAGCAATGCTTTAGATATCTGCCTCCTACAGGAAACTTGGATGTACTCTATAGAGCAGGCCAGGTTTGTCCAAAGAGAGTGGTGCTGGGGCCCATCCTATTGGTCCTTTGGACAACAAACAGCGGATGGCATAGGATTTCTTTTTAATTCCTATGATTTTTCCTTAATTAAGCTAATTGACCTCATTCCAGGAAGGTTAATGATATTGGACGGTGTTTGGAGATCGAGGACATGTCGGTTTATCAATGTATATGGCTCGCAGGTAAAGACAGAACGGGTGGCACTTTTTCAGATGATAAAAAAATATCATAAGAAGTCAATAAAAAAGGTTTTTATGTGGGGACTTTAATTGCGAGTTAAAGGCAGCAGGAAGTCATCCCTCGGGGGTCGGGGAAAAAGATTTACTGTGATTCCAATGCATTATGGCAACTGATAAAATCATCTGGATTAGTAAACGGTAGTAGCCATCAACGTGGCGGTTTCAAATTCACTTATAAAAGAAACCTCTATACATCTACTATTGACTATATTTTTCTTTCTGAAAAAATTTCCTTTAAATTTGATACCTTTCCCGGTTTCCTTTTCAGATCATATGCTCCTGTTATGCACTTTTTCTCCTCATCCTGCACCACACAGACAGACGGCACGTTGGAAACTGAATACACTTTTGTTAAAATGCCCGGAGGTAGTAGGGAAACTTCAAGCATTGCTGGTAGCAAGACTTTCGGTAGTATTCTTATATGAAGATGTGGGGGAGTGGTGGAAAGATTCTAAGTAGAATTTGTGTAAATTATTAAAAAAAAAAATCAAGGGAGGTCTAGGGAAAATGACAAATTTCTGCATTATCTTAAGTTGAGGCAGCAATTGTATTATCTAATTTCTGTGGCAAATACCTCAAGGATGGATCTTTCCTCCCAAATTGCAACTTTGAAATAACATATTCAAGCAGTTCAATATAGTAGGGCTAATACACTGAAGGTACTTTTCCAATATGGGGTAAAAAAAGCAGCCTTCTAGGGATCCGTATGAGGCCTTTAAAAAAATACAAACATAACACACATTTGGAAACACTTTTAAATAAGGAAGGACACTTAGTGAGAGACTCAAAAAGCCTTCAAGAAGTGACAATTGTTTTCCCTAGCTCATAGGCCGGAGACACCTCCTAGTGAGAGTACCGTAAGGAAGTTTTTGAAGCAGATTAAATTACCAAACACACAATTTAATACATCAGTATTAATTCGGCCTATTACACGGGCAGAAATAGTAACGGCTATTAAAGCCCAGAAAATAGGTACATCACCAGGGATTGATGGATTAACGGCGGATTTATATCGAGCTTTCCCAGCTGAATTCTCTGAGTGTTTGGACCTGGTATTTAATTTTTTTTTTTTTAACCTCCCTAGCGATTCCAATTTGGTTTACTGAAGGGTTGGTTGTTTGTACAAATTAGGGGATAAAAATCTACTAGAAAATTGGAGACTGATTACGCTTCTGAACTCAGATTATAAGCTTTTGGCAGGCATCATGAATACAAGACTTAAACAGTTTGCTGTCACCGTTCTTTCCCCCTGTCAATTTTGTGGGCTTCCTTGAAAAAAAATCCACCAGGCACATATGATTGTAAGAGATGTGATAGAATATTCGAATTTGAAAATTCCCTCTGGCTGTATTATTTTGGTTGACCAAATGAAAGCCTTTGATCAGGTTTATCACCCTTTTTTATTTTTGACTTTAAAACACTATGGAGTACCGGAGATATTTTTACATTGGGTAAAATCTATTTATAATAATGCTAATACTCACCCTATAATTCAGATGGAAATTGGGGATGGTTTTCAGGTTCCCACGGGGGTCCGACAGGGATGCCCCCAAGCCCGTTACTATATGCTTTTACAATAGATACACTAATTCAATCCTTATCACAGAATCCAAGATGGGAAGGGGTCTGTAGCCCTCCAATATTGAAGGAATTACATGTACAAGCATACGCTGATGATTTGTGTGTTTTTTTTTCAAATATGAACATATGGAAAGATTTCTGGAGTTTATGGATTTTTATGCCTTAATCTCCAATTCTAAATTAAATAAACAAAAGAGTCAAGGATTGTTTATTGGGGTAGGCACTCAGGAAGCACTTCTGATACAGGGACTGAGGATTTCATCTGAGCCTATGACAATTCTGGGATTACTATATGGGTCCCAGAATTTGCCAGAGTTAAACTGGGAAAGGGCTTTAACTTCTATAGATGGGAAGATTCAAATTTGGAAACAATGGAAATTGTCTAAATTGAAACGGGAACAAGTCATCAAACAATTTGTAATTCCAGGTTTATTATGTACAGCAATAATATTTCCGTTGCCGATAAAATTCGAAACTAAGTTATACCGTTTATTTTTTCAGATGGTATGGGGTAACAGACTCAATCCAATTAAGCAGCAATATACATATTTGAATGAAGAAAAAGGGAAATTAGGGATGATGGATCCGGTAATTTTCTTCTCTACATTATTTATAACAGTAAATGTTAAGGCTGGATGGGTGACATCTTCAACAAGATATGGGGTATTAATGAGACAGGCGTTAGTTCAGTATTACTCTGTTTGGCTTACAAACCCTCCCAAACCGATTCCTACATTGTCTATCCCTTCTTACTTTTTGCCAATTGCAAAAAAAATTATTTAAATGGGGGTTGTCAACCCAAGTAGTAAGGGATAGTGCAGGACCACAGTTATATACCAAAGTGATGCAACAATTACATCCGAGTGAACCAGCCTTTGAAAACTGTCCTTCAGTTTATATGGCGGTAGTCCTGAAGAGGTTAAATAATCCTAGACTGCCGGAATATATGTGGGAAATTTTATGGCTCACGGTTTATGGAAGGATTGGGGTTCGGGGAAATGCAAAGCATAAAGCCTTAAATGAAAGAACTTGTCCTTTTTTAGAGTGTGTGGTGCAGGAGGAGACTGTGGAGCATTTTTTCTTTTTCTGCAGTTATGCCAAGTCTCTTTGGAAATTCCTGGCCTGTAAATGGAACATGAAATGGTTACTGTACTTAGATTATGATATATCGGTATTGGGTCATTCTCCTCAGTTAGGGAATAGGTATAATCTGGAGACTTTGCAAATTTTTTTGTTGTGCCTTACTATATTATCTATGGCAGGCTAGGTGCCAATGGGTTTTGTATCAAAAACTGATGCCCTACGATACTGTAGGGTTATTGATTCAGGGAGCCATGAACAGAGTATATCTTCATGATTTAGGGTTTTCAACCACTAGGAAGGTGATGGATTGGTGGAGAGGGTTCACGAAGTTTATAAAATATAAATAGGGGAAGGTGGGTAGCAGTAAAATTGGATAAAGTTACAGGTAGGAACAGAGAATATGGGAACTGTGGGTACATATGGGTGTGTGAAATGATTTGTTTAGGAATTATAAGAAGTCTGTTTGGTTTATTGTCTGATAAGCATGTTTTAATTCTTTTCTCTCTTCCCTACTTGGTTTTGTTTGTGTATCTGTGCAGTGTGGTAAATATTTCTTTGATGTAATATTAATAAACAATTACACTACTGTTTTCGTGGGAGAGTGGGGAAATTATACATAGTTCTGTTGCAGTTATCTAATAGTGTATGATGGCAATATTTTGTGACTTTGTTTACCATAGGATTGTATATTATTTGTGTGATTTAACACTGTTTGTATTATTTGTTTTTTGATGTTATATTAATAAAAAATTCCCCTACTCTTTTTGATAAGTGCCATCCAACTGAACTACCACCAATCCAGGCAGACGGGACCTCGGTTTAACATCTTATACAAAAGACAGCACCTCAGAAGTGCAGCACCCCTCTCAAGCTGCACTACAGTGTTAGTACAGAACAACAGTACTGGGATATTAACCCAAGTGCCAGATGTGGGAACTGAACCCACAGCCCTCTGATCTCCCAGCCTCAGAGTCGAGTGTGCTACCTACTGAGCCACTGACACTACAACTAGAGGGCATGGGTGGAAGCGGGGGATTCAGGGGAGAAAGGAGGAGGTGCTACTTCACTGAGAGGGTGGTGGAGCCATGGAATGTGCTGCCCAGGGGGCTGGTGGAGGCAGAGATGGTGGAGGGGTTCAAGAGGGGATGGGACAGGGACAGGTACAAGTGAAGGGTTCTGGAAGCAAAATCCAGTGCAGTGAGAATATCTGGAACGGGGAAGGGAGAAGCCAGAGAAGGCGGGGGCAGCAAGTTCAGCTCCCAGGGTGGGGGTGACCAAACGAGCAGACACGAAAGCCCATTAGGCCTATTCTACTGGCATTTTAGTATGTTAGTATAAGTGCGGAGCCAAGGAGATGTTCAGGCTAAAGAAGGGGGGTGCCAACCAGGGGGCACAAGTGGAAGATGGAGGGGAAAATTACAGGGGAGTACAGGAGACATTACTTCACTGATAGGGTGCTGGAGCCATGGAATGCACTACCCAGGAGTCTGGTGGAAGAGGGTACCGTAGAGGGCTTCAAGAAGGGGTGGGACAGGTACAGGTACGGGGGAAACTGAAGAAAACCCTCTCTGTGGGTGGGGGGGGGGCAGAGAAGCGAGCACCCAGTAGGTGGCTGGCTACCGAGCAGACATGACAGATCACTAGGCCTATTCTGCTGGCTTTTAGTATGTTAGTATGAATCTGGCCAGAACACAGGTGGCAATTCCCTTATTCTTTTTGATAAGTAATAGTGGTAGTATTAGAGGCCCAGGGCACCACTGCAAAACTCAGTACAGTAGAACCAGAACAAATTCATAAAACAATCAAACTGCATATAAACTCCATAAACTACATTAAAATATCCTGAAACATTCATACATTTTTAAACAAATAAATAATGATTGCAGACTGGGATGAGGGTGCAAAATAGGACACTACTCCCCAAACACCTGAACAAACACCGACGTGTTTTCAGACCCCTGCTTAAAGGCCTTCACTGAGGGAGCTCACAGAACCAGGTCTACCACCTCAAAGGCCCGGTCCCCAGAGGTTTTTAACCTCATCCTAGGAACTACAAGGAGGCCCTCCTTCATGGAGAGAGCAAGACGTGAGGTAAGAGTGCAGAAGATCAAACTGTGATGTCACACACGTGCACCAGTTGGCCAGGTCACTGAGGGGGGACTACTAACATACTAAAATGCCAGCAGAATAGGCCTAACGGTCTTTCATGTCTGCTGGTTTGGTCAGCCCCCACACTAGGAGCTGACCTTGCTGCCCCCCTCGCTCTCTCTGGCTTTTCCCTTCCTGGTCCTGGATATTCTTGCTGCACTGGACTTTGCTTCCAGAACCCTTCCCCTGTACTCCTCCACCAGCCCCCTGGGCAGCGCATTCCATGGCTCCACCACCCTCTCAGTGAAGTAGCACCTCCCTCCTTTCTCCCCTGAATTCTCCAGCTTCCACCTATGCCCTCTAGTTGCACCCCCAATCCTAATCTAATCCTGCTGATGTTCCACAGAAGGTAAAAGCCATTCTGGACTACTGCAGACACCTGAGCCTCAAATTTCAGCCTCTCATCCAGAATGACTCCTGATTTTTTACCTTTGTGGCAGCCCAGAGGGGCCAAGTTGAAATCCCATCTCCTTCTCGGCAGCTGTCACTCCCCTCCAACAACCCAGTTCCACCACTACTGCTTCAGTTTTATCCATGCCATGGGATCTTTAACGTCCACCTGAACAGGCAGACATGACCTCAATTTAATGTTTTATCTGAAAGACGGCTCCTCACAAGTGCAGCACCCTTCGCACACTGCACAACGTGCCAGTATTGAGATTTTACCCCAAGTTCCTGGAGTGGGGCTAGAACCTACAATATTCTGCTCTTCTTGCCTCTGAGATAAGTGAGCAACTTGCTGAACCACTGACACTGCATCTTTGTGCATGTTTTCGAGTTCTGACAGCATTCAGCATCTCACGTCTTTTGCAGTGTATAGTCCAGTGTACACTGCACTCTGTCTGTCCCTTACAGTATTCTGAACACCATTCTGTCTCCTCTTGGCATTCTCTTCTCTAGGCTAAATAATGGGCATGCCCAATTTCACTTAACAGCTGTTTTCCCCTAAGCCACTCATCAGTTTGGAGGCCCTGTGCTGGGCCCTCACAACTTTTTTAATGTCCTTTCTGTACTACAGTGACCAGAACTGGATGAAGTACTCTAGGTGTGGTCTAGAAACATAGAAGTTATTAGCAGATGGGGACCGTAAGATCTATCAAGTCTGCCCTTGGCTTCCTACCCCCCACCACCACTTAGCTGCTTGTGTGTGTATCCCAGTGTCTGTCCCATACCCACTTGAATTTCCCCACTGTCTTGGCTCCCACCACCCCCTCCACCAGGCTATTCCATGGTTCCACAACACGCTCTGTGAAGAAGAATTTCCTCGTATTGCTTCTGAACCTTTCTCCCTTAATTCGAAGGTTGTGCCCTCTAGTCCTGCTATAGTCCTTTACCTGAAAGAGGTTCTGCACGTGCACCCTGTTATTGCCTTTAAGGTATTTGAAAGTTTCCATTATGTCCCCATGATTCCTGCATTGTTCTAGGGAATATAATTTGAGGTCATCCAGTCTTGCCGTGTACGGTTTCTGATGCAAGCCCTGCACCATCTTTGCTGCTCTTCTCTGTACCGTCTCCAGCCTAGCCATGTCCTTCCTGAGGTGTGGCCTCCAGAATTGGACACAGTACTCCAGGTGAGTCCTGACCAAGGACCGATACAGGGGCATGATTACTTCATGCCTTCTGCTCATGATGTCCCTCCCTATGCATCCCAGGATACCACTAGCCCTTACTGCTGCTTTTTTATGCTGGCTACTGACCTTGAGGTCACCTGATATGATCACCCCATGGTCTCACTCCTGCCTGGTAGCCACCAGCTGCCCCCCTCCCACTGAGTATAGTTTCCCTGGGTTACGCTTTCCCAGGTGTATGACCTTGCATTTTTTGACACTGAATTTCAATTGCCAGGTCTTAGACCACTCCTCCAGTTTTCGGAGATTAGCTTCCATGCTTTGCTGTCCCTCTGTTGTGTCTACACTGTTGCCAATTTTTATGTCATCTGCAAACAGGCACATCTTTCCCTCCAGTTCATCCGCAATGTCACTGATGAATATGTTGAAGAGGATCGGCCCCAGAACTGAACCCTGCGGGGCTCCACTAGTCACCCTCCCCTCCACAGAGTGCCATTTACTAATACTCTGAGTTCTCCCATGTAACCAGTTTCTGACCCAGTTTGTAACCTTTGGCACAACTCCCATGTTCTCCAGTTTTTGACTAGTCTCCTGTGTGGAATGGAGTCAAACGTTTAGCTGAAGTCCAGATAGACCACATCCGCTTCCCACCCCGATCCACTCTTTCGGTGACCCAACTGAAGAAAAAAAAAATCAACCAGGTTTGTCTGGCAGAACCTCCCTGCCATGAAACTGTGTTGATTTTTGTCGAGCTGACCAGTTTGCTCCTAAAAAGCTATGATTCTTTCCTTCAGCAGGAACTCACGGAAACAGACTTCGATGGCAGATAAGGACCGCTTGGCCCACCCAGTCTGCCCATTTCCCTACCTACTGGATAAGCTGCAGATCCTAGTTAACCAACAGCCCATTTCTTCCTACCCCCCCCCCACATGAATTGCCCTATGTCTGTCCCATGCATTCTTGAATCTTTACAGTTTTAGAACCCACAACCTCCTCAGGAAAGCAGTATCATCCATCCACCATCCTCTCTGTGAAAAAAATACTTCCTCACATTGCCCCTGAGCCGTCCCCCCTCCATCTTCAAATTGTGTCCCCTTGTTCTTGCACATCTCTTTTTCTGAAAGATGCTACCCTCTTGGACTTTGCTGATTCCACTGAGGTACTTAAAAGTTTCAGTCATGTCCCCCCTCTCCCTTCTTTCCTCAAGGGTACACATATTAAGCTCCTTTAGTCTCTCCTCTTATGGCTTCTCTTGCAGACCATACGCCATTTTAGTTGCCCTCCTCTGGACTGCCTCCATCCTGTCTATGTACTTGTGGAGATGGGGTCTCCAGAACTGGACGCAGTACTCCAGATGGGGTCTCACCAACTCTCTGTACAGAGGAATAACAACTTCCTGTTTTCTGCTGGCGATGCCTCTCCCTATACATCCCAGTATCCCCCCAGCCCTCCCTACTGCTTTCTCACATTGCTTGCTAACCTTCAGGTCATCTGACATGATTACCCCCAGGTCCTTTTCCATTTTTGTTGTTAATATTACCTCCCCTCCATTGTGTACTCTTCCCTTGGGTTTTTGTTTCTCCAGTGCATTATTTTGCACTTCTTTGCACTGAATCCAAGCTGCCATACTTCTGACCATTCCTCCAACCTTGCCAAGTCCCTTCTCATCCTTTCCACACACACCCTTGTGTACCAACCCTGCTGCAGATCTTTGTGTCATCTGCAAAGAGGCATATTTTTCCTTCCAGTCCCTCTGCAATGTCACTTATAAAGACATTAAGAAGGCCTGGACCCAGTACTGAACCCTGCAGTACCCCTCAAGTACCCCCCCTTTCTTCAGAGTGGACTCAGTTTACCATTGCCTTCTGTGTCCTGTTGTCCAGCCAATGTTTTACCCAGGCTACCACCCTGGGACCCACTCCCAGGCTGGCTAATTTATTGATCTTTTGTGTGGGACAGTGTCAAATGCCTTGCTAAAGTCCAGGTAGGCCATGTCCATAGCCCCTTCTCGGTCTACTACTTCGGTCACCCAGTCAAAGAAATCTATTAGATTCAGAAAAACAGAAAAGCGTACACACCTCTTCACAAAACCACATGAATTACTGCTTCCAGGAAAATCTTACGTTTGGCACCTTTCAGTGTTTCAGAGAATACACTTCATTCAGTAGTACAGCCTTTAATATACATATCAATTATGTCTTCCACTAATTGCAGAATTCAAATTTAAATCAAATCACATAATTACTTTTCATTCCCAGAGCAAACACAGTGGTCTGTTTGTTATGATCATGACTACAATTACTACCATTCATTCACAAAAAAATGTGATGGTGCTTGCAGCAGATTAGGCCCTATGGTCTATCGAGTCTGCTCGGGGGGGGGGGTGCTCTGGGATGCACCCTCCCCCTAGACCTATCCCAGACTTTCTTGAACCCCTCCACAGTTATAACAGCCACCAGCTCCACATGCAGCACATTCCAGGGCTCCACCACTCCCTCAGTGAAGTAGTGTCTCCTTGTTCCCCCCAAGCTACCAAAGCTACCAAACAAAAAACAAAGTGTCAGCTATTACTTTAAACTAAGCCTCACATACTTTTATCTTATACCTATAATACATAAATTGTTAAAACAGAATTTAACAAAAGATAAAAAAAAAACATTTTAACAAAAGATGACTTTTTTTTGTAAACATTAAGAATGGTGATCATTCCATTCCGTATTATTTCAGCATCAGTATTGTTAATCAAATTCATGACTAGTGCTTTATTCGGCCACTGTCAGTGTCCAAGTGTATCTTCACTGTTTGTATGTGCAATTACAACTCCTTATCTACATGTCTGATAATGCAGCACCTGGAAAACATATGCAGTGTACAGTCTACTTGCATTCAACTGATCAAAGAAACAGCATGAGGAGAACTTGGGGCGGAGAGGGGGTGCCAAATACAATTATTATACAAAGTGTGACAAGGAATTAAAATTTTATGCGTGCAAAAATGGCATCTTATCAGCATGTTACCATCTCTTTATCAAAAACTGAGAGAGTTCAAATCTATCATTTAAACCTGGATATTTTAATGCTCTTAACTTAAAGATCCATTCTTGTTCCTTACAATTCAACAAGTTATGATCCCCTCCTCTGATATTTTTTGGTATACACTCGATGCTTGCAGCATGTACGTTGTGTGCAGACTCGATTACCTGAGAATTAACATGCATAGCCATTGCATAAGCAATATTTTGATTTCTGATGGCTGATGCGTATTCGTTAAATCTCAGTCTAAGCTTTCTTTTGGTTCTACCAACATAGAATTTCCCACAGCTGCATTCCAGGAGACAGATAACTGTCTCAGTATTATAAACTATTCGGCCAATAATCTTTTCCATGCTTCCAGTTTTTCAGCCTCCTCCTCCTCCTCTTTTGTGAATACTGATCAGAAGTATTCGTTCAGTATCCCTGCTTTTTCATGGCCCCTCTCTGCCCACCCACCGTCCATTCTATTCAGCCTCACTATCCCTCCCTTTGTCTTTCTACACTCCCTAATGTACCTATAAAAGGTTTTATCCCCCTTCTTAACTGAGTTGGCCATCTTTTCCTCAGTTTGGGCCTTTGCTATTCTGACTGCCTTCCTTGCTTCCTTCTGCCTCAACTAGTACAGTTCTCTGTCCTGCTCCTTCTGCATTTCCTTATACTTCCTAAATGCTATCTTTTTCTTTCTAACCTTCCCCGCCACCTCTTTTGAGAACCATAGTGGTTTTTCTTTCGTTTTGATTTATTTTACTTCACACAAAGGCTTATTGCCTCTGTAATGGCAGTTCTGATGTTTCCCCATTGTTGCTCCACCCCTCCTTCTTGCATGTTTGCTAGTGCTTTTCTAAGGTACTCTCCCATTTTGAGACAGTCTGCCCTCCTGAAGTCCAGTACCCTCACTTTGTATGGCTTGACTCTGCAGCTCAGTTTATCATGAGCCACACTGTTTGGTGGTCACTTGTTCCCAGATGGCTACCCACTTCTAGATCTGAGATCCTCTCACTGTCCCCATTTGTGAGTAAGAGGTCTAAGATTGCTCCCTCCCGAGTGAGTTCCAACACTAGCTGTCGGAGGCATGCCCCCTGTAGGGCATCGAGAATGGCCCTGCTCTTGGATGTGGTTGCAGCAAAGGTGCTCCAGTTAACATCTGACATATTCAGGCCTCCATCAGCAATATCTCCCCTTTCTCTGCCATCCTAAGGATGCCTTCTATCATATCCTTGTCCATTTCCTCCCCCAGAGATGGGTGTCTGTATACAACCCCTGTGTGGACTGTGGTGCCATTTCCAGTCTCTAAGGTGACCCACAGTGCCTCCTCTCATCCCTGTTTACTCCATCAGTTTTCCCACGACTGACAGACTAACTGGATGGTAGTTACCTGGC
This sequence comes from Neoceratodus forsteri, assembly GCA_016271365.2. NCBI lineage: Eukaryota > Metazoa > Chordata > Ceratodontiformes > Ceratodontidae > Neoceratodus > Neoceratodus forsteri. The sequence goes on along the minus strand of CM057459.1, from coordinate 1,128,406,500 downwards.
TGTTCTTTGCTTCCACTTTTGTGGAGTGTACTACTGTTGTACTCTTCCAGTCCTCCAGCACCTCCCCGCTCCTTAATGATCTGTTGAAGAGCGCTGCTAAGGGGGCTGCCAATTCCCTCCCTAGTTCTTTCAGTATTCTTGGGTGCATCTTATCTGGCCCCATAATCTTTATCTACCTTTAACTTGTCTAACCAAGGCCTTGTACTGGGAGGATCACCTCCCTTGACCTGCTACTTGCCCTTCTCAATGCAACACTGCTCCCTAGACTGCAGCAGCACACGACTGGTCTACATGGGTGTTAAAGAAGTTGAAAGAATCTTATGAGATGGCACTCATGAGGGCAGTATTCATTTCAGAGTGAGGAGGGGGTCGCGACAAATGTCGCACAATTTTCCACTTTGACCCACCTTTTCTTCAATGTGGCTCACTGTTACAATGGTTTCACACTGCCGCTTTAAGATCTGGGCTCACCTGAATGATGTGAACCATTTTATTTTCATTTCGTTTTTTATACCCTGTGAACAATAATCAGAAAGCCGAAAAAGCACCCATCCAGTAACAATTTTTGAGTTCTGGTGACCAAGTAAGTCCACTAAGACAATTACAGTCCTTTTTTCAGTGTAGGCCCGGGGTTACGACAAGCAGATGCTGCACAGTGCAACAAAACAGAGAAGCAATCAAGATAAAAATTGACAATATAGCAAGAGACTGGCAAAAAATATACATAAATATGGCAGAACATGACGAAAGTATATATATTTCAATAAAACAATCAAGTACACAGCAGAGTTAAAGTGAACAATAATTATGTGACAAGAAATACTGTTAGTCCAGCTGCAATTACTAATTACATGCAGTTACACAATAATATCCATAGTCGAAGAAGTGCGTGGCAAGATACTGCCAGGGGAATAAAGAAACTGTAAAAGCTGACACAGCATAGTAAATAAAGGGAAAGGGAACATTGTTTAACCAGGAGTAGCACACCAAGCCGAAGCTTGTTTCCAGATGCTACCTGGGAGCACAAGGAGGTTAAGGGACTTGCTCAGGATCACACAGTATGCACCTAGGCGGCTGTGGAATTCAAACCCAGGTCTCCATATCTGCAGCTGAGCCTTAACCCACTGCGCCATATACTGCCTCCTTTAAATTAGCAGTAGTGTCAAATGTAAACAAGTGTAGCATGAGAAGTTTTGCCAAGTGCAGTTACATACTGCGGTAGTCAGCAGGTGGTCCCATAGGGACTTTCTAAAAAGTTAGTGGGAAGGGGAGTCATGGTTCAGCAAAGGCAGAGAATTCCAGACTCTAAGGGTAAAGGCAGCAACGGCCAGGGTATCCACATTGGTGTTCACCATTGTGACTACCAACAGGAATTTGTCACGGACTTTAATGGACAGGACTGGTGAGAGGGTTTAAGAACACCCCCAACAGGAGCAAGGGTAGGGGATCGAAGGAGCTTTGTCTATAGCAATGAAATGCTGCATCTGTATCTGTTTTGTAAGCTATTGCTCCCCATAGCCTCTTCCTCGGGTCGCACCTGAAAACGAGCCTTGGCCCAGTGTGCCTTTCCTGGTTACCAACTTTTCAATAAATAAATAAAGCAACCCAGGGCAAACAGACGACCCTATGATGTGGATAACCACCTCAGTTTTCCGTAACGGTCACAATGGTGTGCTAGATGGATATACTACAAAGCAAATTTCCAACCAGAGTAGATTTTGTAGTGTATAGGAAGAAAAGCATACCACAGTTTGAACTGAGTACCACCTTTGCAAAGGCAACATGAGCAGCTGGATTAAGGATCTGTTTGGCTCTACAGGTTACACCTAACCTGGTATTTACAGACTGACAGATACTGGCGACATGAGAGTTCAGGAGGGATCTAATATACTAACATACTAAAATGCCAGCAGAATAGGCCTAACGGTCTTTCGCCTGCTCGTTTGGTCAGCCCCCACCCTGGGACCAATATGACACCAAGATATGTAAATGCATGTACTACATTACAGAGAGCTGTCAGAACAGGTGGACAGATAAAGCCTCAGAGCAGGATCTAATTTTAGCAGAAGTCTCAAACAGGCATGGCTTGGGTCTTTTTAGTATAAAGCACCAATAGCTGCATAAGAGACCTGATTGTTTCCTCTGGAAGTCTGCATTAATGAGCTGCTTACACCTCAAACTTTGAAAAATATACTAATTTGATAAAATTCAGCTTGTATTCCAAAATATTTTGTAGATTTGTCATCCCCATCTTTTATTACAGAGAATATCTGCATGAATACATGGTCTTTATCTGTTAGAGTTCCCTCAGAGTTCATCTGCCTCTATAGCTTACTCCCTACTTCATGTCGTAATCCTCTGTGACATCACAGTCTGTTGCCATGAGAATAACTGTGATACCACAAGCAGTGCACTATGACCTCTGGTGAGGAGAAAGCAACAGGAATAGATGAACTCTTCAGGAGTAGAGATCCTGTTTTCCTGCAAATGGCCTCAGTAATAAATAATTGGGAGAAAATAGAGAACTCATATGAAATATAAACAGAACTATCTAAAGATTATGTTTTGTTTACGTTATCCTGAAGATGTCAGCAGCTCTTTAAGCTCAGAACTGATTTTTTCAAGGCAGTGTAGCTCAGTGGTTAGAGAACAGACCTATGAAGCAGGAAAATGCAGCTTCAAATTCCACCACAACCTCTTACTCTGTGACCAAAGCAGAAACAACCTCCCCATGACACAGTTCACCCATCTGCAAATACAGTACTGGTAGAAGCAGGACCCCACTGAAAATGTGTTGGAAGACAACACTGTTGTGGTTGGAGCAGCTAACAGCCAAACTTAGACTGCATGAACATAATGAATTGTGGACAAGGTGAACTATGTCACACCCCAGAAGGGGAGATAGGGGTTCAGAAGTTTAAGGGGTATGGGGCCACCATCACAGGCTACTGCAATGCAAGGAGCTAGTCATTCATTAATGGTAAATCCACAAAGTCACAATATCAAACCTCAGCCAGCAAAATATATGAAATGAAATTAACAGAGCTGTGTTTTGTTTTTTACTTTCTAGTTACACAGTTGCTTTGTTACAATTGTTAATGGTGTTAAGAGTAGGTGAAGGAGGAACAAGATGGGACAGAAGTAGTAGCTGATACTAGAAAATCCATTACACCTGTTGTTGGCTTACCTACAGGCACCCTTATTCAGATAACGTCAGGTCTAGACTGCTAGCTAGTGTCCATTTCATGGATTACTTGTAATTTCAAACACAATGGGCCCAATTTTCAAAACAGGATGCAGGGCTTGCGGCCAAGCCTTGCGTCCCCGCAATGTTTGGCGTGCCTGCGTCCATGGGTTTGCAACAACTTACACCCGATTTTAGAATTGGGATGCAAGTTGAGACACTACCCCTTTTTTTTTTGGCAGCTTGCGACAGAGTTGTGGCGCAAGCCCTGTAGCTTGGACACAAAGGTCTGCCGGGGGGGCCTGGCTCACAGTTGGAAACTGGCATAGCACCCCAGTCAGACCACACCTCAGGCAACTGTACAGAATGCAGGTTCACCTCAGATAGCACCAGGTATAATGCCTTTACAGGATACACAGGCACAAGATGTATCACGAGTTCCGACTGAGCAACCAGACCATTTGGACAGTGGGGATACAGGGGACTTACGTTGAGGGGGTTGCAGCACCGCAGTTCCTTTTTTTAAATATTTATTTTTCCAATTTTAATACAGGGAGATAGATCAGGAACCCATAAAGTTTGTTCCAAATTTCATAGTAGAGGCAATTTCAGTACAGTCTAGTCTCGGCATGAGGTAACAGAGTAGAGTTTCAGGTAAATAGGAGGAAGGGAACATAGACAGAGAAGAGCACATGCAACAAATAAAACAGTACATTAATTCTCCCAGAGCCATTCCACAGATCCCATTTGAAAAAATCACGACCGAACTCCGTTAAGGTACCAGGTCCGGTCTATGGTCAATTACCCACATCCACCATCTAGACCAAAAAGTGCGGCATTTCTGTTCCTTAAGGTTTATGTTGGCTATCAGCATCTCCATTCGGTAAATTTGATACGTTATATCTTCCTATTCCGATTAGGTCGGAGAGTCCATCCGAAGCCACTTTCTCATGACAACTTTATTTGCAGCCAGAAGAAGAGTGGCTAGTAAGAGTTTGGAGTTGTCTCCCCTTACCTCAGAAGGGATATTAAACAGAAGTACCTGTTCTGGTTCTAAGCTCTCCAGTTCTGGGAACATCTTTTTAATACACTCTCACCTCTCTCCAGTATTGGGATAGCACGCTCACAAGTCCAGACAATGTGTGTATGGGTCACCAATGACTCACCACAGGCTCTCCAACACTCCAACCCAGACTGGACATTAAACTTCCTGTTATCTGGTGAGTTCGGAAGAACCGGACAATACATTTCCACCCAAATTCTCCATGACCAAGATCTGGTTGATCTATGAATAGCTGAGTATATTAATCTCCACTCTTCCTCCTGTTTTAATATACCAATTTCTTGTCCCCATCTCCCGTGCCAAGGTCTGGTCACATCCCTCCGGTTGTATATTAGGGCCTGATAAGTATATCATATTATATGTTCAGGAATCCCCGTCTCTATTGCTTTAATTATGATTTTAGTTAAAGGGTGAATAATTTCAGGGTCCCAGGTTAAGCCTGCTGTATCTCTATAGTGGTTCCTCACCTGCAAGAATCTAAAGAAGTCATGCTTCTTTAAATTAAAGAGTCCTTCCAGTTCCTGAAACTGAAGAAAGACTCCCCCTCTATAACACTGGTAGAAGCTTGCCAGACCCAAACTATTCCATCTTTTAAAAGTGCTGTCAAACTGTGCCTGAATAAAACCGGGATCGTCTTTAACTTTTAGGAAAAGCTGCATAATTCGATCTTTCACATTTAAGATTATCTTTCTCCAGATCATAACTAGTTGTCTAGTGTACTGGAATACAACATCAATATATATTGTGGATTTGGATATAGACAAGCTGAATAAATATTTTTCTATTTCCTCCCTCAAATCTCCCAGTTCTATTTCTTTCCAATGGGGGCTTGAGTTCCCATCTAACCAGTGTAATAAATGAGCAATCATTGCTGCCTGGGCATATTTTTCCAGGTTTAGAAGCGCAAGTCCTCCACTATGTTTTGGGAGTTGAAGGGCCTCGAATCTTATTCTAGGTCTTTTCTTTTGCCAAATGAATTCTAAAACCATCTTATTCCATTACCTGAAATCCATTCTGGTCGGTAAAAGCAGGAGAGACTGAAAGAGATAAAGCAGCCCTGGAAGGACGTTCATCCTAACGACATCTATTCTTTGGATCAGGGAGATGGGTAAAAGTGACTATCTCTGTAGATCCTCCCATATAGTTCTTGTTAACGGTGTATAACTGGCTTCATATAGATTTTATATGTCTTTAGGTATGATAATACCCAGGTATCGAAATCCTTTAGTCGTCCATCTTAAAGGAAATCTTTGCTGGAACTCTATACTGGGATAGAAACATAGACTTTGACGGCAGATAAGGACCGCTTGGCCCATCCAGTCTTCCCATTTCCCTACCTACAGGATAGGCCGCAGATCCTAGTTAACCAACAGCCTATTTCTTTCTACCCCCCACAAGAATTGCCTTATGTCTGTCCCATGCATTCTTGAATTCTCCCACAGTTTTAGACCCCACAACCTCCTCAGGAAGGCTGTTCCATGCATCCACTACCCTCTCTGTGAAATAATACTTCCTCACATTGCCCCTGAACCGCCCTCCTATCTTTAAATTGTGTCCCCTTGTTCGTACACGTCTCTTTTTCTGAACAATGCTACCCTCTTGGACTTTGTTGATTCCACTGAGGTACTTAAAAGTTTCTGTCATGTCCCCCCTCTCCCTTCTTTCCTCAAGGGTATACATATTAAGCTCCTTTAGTCTCTCCTCATACGGCTTCTCTTGCAGACCCTGCACCATTTTAGTTGCCCTCCTCTGGACTACCTCTATCCTATGTCCGTGCGGAGATGGGGTCTCCAGAACTGGACACAGTACTCCAGATGGGGTCTCACCCACTGTCTGTATAGAGGGATAACAACTTCCTGTTTTCTGCTGCTGATGCCTCTCCCTATACATTCCAGTATACCCCCAGCCCTCCCTACTGCCTTCTCACATTGCTTGCTAACCTTAAGGTCATCTGATATGATTACCCCCAGGTCCCTTTCCTTTTTTGTTGTTGTTACTACCTCCCCACCCATTGTGTATTCTTCCCCTGGGTTCTTGTTTCCCAGGTGCATTATTTTGCACGTCTTTGCATTGAATCCTAGCTGCCATACTTCTGACCATTCCTCCAACCTTGCCAAGGGATGGTAGTTAAAGGTCAGTACCTCGGTCTTACTAGTGTCAAGTTTATATCAAGAAAGGATTTTGACTTCCCCCAAGAGAGAAAACAAATTCGGGAGAGAGATCTCTGGGTTTGTTAAATAAATTAATAGATCGTCAAAGAAGGCCGTTTTGTGAATGGTTTCACGGACTCCTATTCCTGAGATTGAAGGATTTTCCCAAATCGCTTGTGCACGGGGTTCGGCATATAAAGCAAAAAGATGGGGAGACAAGGGGCAACCCTGCCTGGTACCTCAGGTCAATGGGAAATGGGAAGAATATGAGCTGTTTACCTTGATCATGGCCAGAGGGGAGGTACAGCTAATTTATAATTGTTAGGAAGATTTTAGGAAAATTTAACTTTTTCAGAGGATAGTTTAGGAATTTCCAAGAAACTCGATCAGCACCGCAGTTCCAAAATCGTGCTGACCCCCTTGTTTGCCGCAAGTCACTACTTGCGTCCGAATCCCGGCTGCCAAGTCCCATGCATCCCTCTAACTGGCTTTGAAAATCAGCCCAATATCTTGAAGAAATGTATTCCTGTATTGTTACTGCATTTATAATAAACCTGAGTTTTAAAAAGAAAATATGTGGATGGGGCAAGGCATGGACATGCAAGAATCAAAAGACAAGAAGAAACATCTGAATTCTCTGGGGCAGAGAGAACCAGTGGAGGTCAGATGTGGCTTTGCTTGCATTAGGACATGCTGTGCACACTGAAGCTTGGTTATGAAGATTGTTTTAAAGGCTGGAGAGAAAAGAGTCACAGAACTGTAGTAAAGACAAGATGCAGCAAAAGCATGAATGAGGATCTAATCAAACATGAAGTCCATGGATAGGTTATATGGGTAACATTACATTTGTGGAAGTGGGGAACATTTGCAAATATGTTTACATGAAAGGCAAAGGATGGTTCAGAATCATTAAGTCCATATGGATTATGCCAATGGTTTTGGGAACCCAGGCTAAAAGAACAGATCAAAAGAATTGAGATGGTTCAACATATATTTACCAAACTGGTTAAGGGACCAGAAGGCTCAAGTTATAATGAGAGGTTAACCAAAATTTATTTTATCTGGAACAGAGAAAGACGCTAAGGGGAATTATGATCCGTGTATACAAAGCCATGCAGTCAAGACTTGGAGTGCTTAAATCTGAAAACTAAAAAGGTACCACATAACACCATTGATGCCAGGGGTTCAACAGAGGAGAGGTAACCAGGTGTCAACATTAGTGACCCCCTCAAGCAAACAAGTCAATGCAACAAAGCATACAGCAAGGCATCAAGGATGCTGGGATGTAGGGAGGGGTTTGGACAACAGGAGAAGTGAGGTGATTCTACCACTGTACAGACCTCTGGTGAGGCTTCACCTGGAGTACTGTGCTCAGTTCTGGAGTCCTCACCCAAGGAAAGGCATTGGAAGGCTACAGTCAGTAAAGTGGAGGGTCTCCAAGATGATCCAAGAACAGCAGGGCAGATCCTTATAAGGATCGCTGGAAGCTTTTACATTTATACTTGCTGGAGGATAGGGAGCTGGGGGGAGAGACATGACTGAAACCTCTAAGTTTATCAAGTGTGTAAACAAGATAAATAGTGAAGACCTATCTGTAAGTGTAACACCATCCTTTGGGAGTGTACAGTGATTGTGCACTGTGGCTTTGAGAGTCACTTTCTTCCAGTGATCAAAGGGTTAATCCTTCTGCCACTCAAGAGGGACCTGCTGAAGGTTGGGAGTTAACGGCAGGTACGGGGGATATATTGGGAGTTTTGGGCAGGAGTGGGGAGAGCCCTTGGATCTGCAAGACAGTTCAAAGGGGTAGGAGAAAGATCGGGCACTTGCCTGCTCTGGCCCCCGGCAACAGTTATGGAACCCAGAGTCACTGGCGAGAATCCAGGAGTTCCAGGGTCCCAGAGTACACTTAAGGCCAGGTCAGCCAAGAGAGAGAGTTGCCCCCAAGAGAGAAAGCCAGGGAAAGATTGTGTCATGGCTGGGCAGAGGCGACTGCCTACTTCCACCCATGCTGCAGGGTTATGGCACCATTAGAAGTGAGAGCTCTAAAAGCCTCCTGGGCTACAGCAGAGTGTTTTAACTCTGCCTGGTCTGTAAAAAAGAAAAAAAAAAAAAAGAGCTGCTGAAGAAAAGGGACCTCAAGGAGGGAACCTGACGGCAGGGTCGTGTGGCAATCAGGGCCTTGGCAAAGCAGCTCCGGTGTACCATTTAAGAGGATAAGAAGTTTTCAAGTCGTAGTCTCTTGGGACATGTTGCCCACAGTTTGGGACAGTCGCTGAGGGGGCCCCCAAGGGACTAAGCCTTGTGTTTTTATTTTTATTTATTAAACTCTAGGATTACAAGTACCTCTGAGCAGAAACTGCTCATTTACAAAGGTTCCATGTCGAAGGATGGGGGGGCAAACATACATACAAAGATTGGTAATGGTTTACAGTCATACATACAAAGGTTGGCAATGTTTTATAGTCACAACACTACAGACATTACTGGAGAGCAACTTAATAAGCAGCTAAATGAAGTAAGAGATTAAGAAGCAACGGACAGTAAGTGTGAGATTGGATAGGAGGGAGACAGTCAGAAGCAGGCAGACTGATGGGCCACTGTCAGAGAGAAGGAGGGAGGGGTGTCTAGATATAGTACAGGGAAGTTGCCAGTGAGGTTTGAGAAGTGGTGTAGAGGTGTGAGGGGAAGGGGGAGGTGGGGGGACAGAGGGAGAAGGTAAGGGGTCATGTAGAAAAAGCAGGAGCCAGAGAGAATAATGTTCTGGTAGGAGACGGATCACTGGTCTTGAGCAACTAGGTGGCGGTTGGAGCAGTCCTTTTAGGAGAAGCAGTCACATTAAGTGGTAGAGGTGAGGTAAAGTCGGAGACTCCATTTAAAGTGTCCAAGCGTAGCAGAGGAAAGTGCTTCTTTGTTGAGGGTATTGAACCACTGTGGAGCCCTGTGGGTGAAAGGGCGCTGACCCATAGAGGTACGACATCTGGGAACCTGGAAGGTTTAATATTGGGCACTATGTGTATGCTGATAACCACTATGTGTGGTAAGGAGTTTACCAACACCTGGAGGCATGAGCCCAAGGAGAACCTTTTTGGTTAGCAGGCAGGTCTGGTATTGTATTCTACTGAGGAGTGGAAGCCAGTCAGCCTGGACGTAGAGGTCACAGGTGTGTGTTTGGCGGGCAGCGCCCGTTAAAAGCCTGCAGGCTTTGTCGAGTGTAACTGAGATCCTGCGGAAGGCAATTGTAGAAGCAGAGCCATAGATGGCAAGACCGTAGTCAATGATAGAGGTGACAGAGCTGTAGATAACCAATCTAAGGGCATCACCGGACATACAGTACTTGTGCAGCAGTCCAATCCATATGTTGGCGGCCTTGGCAACAGTGTCAATATGCCGACTGTCGGACAGGGTACTGTCCCGCGTGATACCAAGTTACTTGAACTCAGGTACATGTTCAAGTGAGGTCCCAGAGTGGTTCTTGATGGTGAGGGACAGTGATTTGTGCCTGCTCCGTGGATTATAGAAGGTCATGACTTTAGTCTTGCTGTAGTTCAGGACAAGTTTGTGTGTGCTGAACCAATTTTCAACACGCTTGAAGTCAAGCTGCAGCTGAGTTTCAAGGAATTTAGAGTCAGGGTGGCTAGTGAACAGGACTGCATCATCCGCGTAGAGAAGTTACGTTTTGCTGGCAGACACTAGGGAGTCTGTTGAGGAAGAGGAAGAAGAGTAATGGACCCAGAATAGACCCCTCTGGGACTCTGGTGAGGACTGGCTTTTCATCAGACGAGACACCAGCTATCTTGACATGTTAGACCTGGTTCCCAAGGTAGCTAGCAAACCACGGAAGGGCATCATTGGAGAGCCTGATAGAGGACAGCTGCCTGTGTAGTAGAGGGTGATTAACGGTGCTGAAGGCCTTCGTCCAGGTCTATAAATACTGCCCCCACAGTGTCCTTGGTCGAGCGTGCATGGATGAAACCCTGAAATTCCAGAAGAGCTGTGGTGGTGCTGTGCCCTTTCTAAAGCCATGCTGTTCTGGGCATAGGACTTCATACTTATCCAGGAATTCAGCTAATTGGTCTGAAACTATTCATTCCAATGCCTTAGATAAAGGGGGGAGGAGTGAGATAGGTCTGTAGTTGGTGTGTAGAGACCTGTCACCGCTTTTGTGCACCGGTGTAACAGTTGCCTGTTTCCAGAGTGAGGAGAATTGGCCCACTCTTAGTGAAAGGCTGAAGATCTTTGTCAGGGGTTCAAGGATTTCATCCAGTGTTAAGAGGTCAAAGTATGTAGCCCCGATTTGAGTGGCCTGCAGATTCAGTGGGACCTTTGGGATTAAGACATAGAAAGCACCAGTTCTGGACAGTGGGAAGACATGAGAGCTGTCACAGGAAGAAAGAGTTGTGGTGCAATAGATCGTGAGACCTTATTTGGTCCAGAAAAGATAAAAGCTCTGCCAGATTGCGAGACCATATTCAGTCCCCAAGTAAGCTGCCTGAAGACCGTGAGGCCATGGCAGTCCAGCTGAAGCATCAAATCTTTAAAACACATTGCTCTGAGATGTATGGCTAAAGCTACCTGATCAACTTTTGCTCACTAGAACAGGTTCCTGTTTTAACATTAAATGGATTCTTTGTTCGTTCAAACGGTTGTGGACTGCGGTCATTTCGTATGAATGCCAGTGCGTGTTTTAACCAGTTTTGTTCCCTGCCAACTCATTGGGAGAGACGCCAGCACCCCCTGGACTGTGAACTGTATCCAAGGTAGCCATTTCTGCTGTTGCACCCCCTCCCCAGTGACTTTTTACCACCTTCATACCCCTAGAAAATGGGGAGTGGGGCTTACACACAAATGCAGCCACCTGGGGGCATGACCGGAGGTTGGTGGGGAGGGGGAAGCAAGTTCAAGGGAAATGTGAGGAAGTTCTACTTCACTGAAAGTGTGACGGAATCGTGTAACAATCTGCCAGTGGAGGTGGTGGGAACGGCTACCCTAAATCGGTTTAAACACTGTTGGAACAGGGCAAGGAGACTCATAATTCAGGGGTGGGGTGGGGGACTGGGGAACCGGGGCAGGGGGTGGGGGAGACGGCCCATTAGCACAGTAAGTTGTTGGTAATGATATTGTAAAAGCGTACTAGATGGACTTTTAGTCTCCTTTTGCTGACAAATTGTTTCTTAAACTCAGGAGTAATAATATGCAAATAAGAAATGAAACTGCTAGAACAAATCTGAAGAGATCATACTTTGGATAAAGGGTGTGTAGAATCTGGAACCAACTACCAGACTCTGTGGTCCAAAGTCCAATATTTCTAACATTTAAGGTCAGGCTGGATAGTTTTCTTGAAAGTAAGGGCACAGAGGATATTATACAAACACAAACATAAAATCTGACAGCAGATAAGGACTGCTTGACCCATCCAGTCCACCCATTTCTCCCCACCTACACTAATACCACAGATTGTGCCTGATCTACAGCTGTTCCCCACATTCCTTTCCACTACGATTCCCTTCTGCTTATCCACTGCATTCTTGAACCCCACCACTGTTTTCGTCCCCAATGCCTCCACTGGAAGGCTGTTTCAGAAATTTACCACTCTTTCTGTTTAGAAGCTCTTCATAGTAACATACTAAAATGCCAGCAGAACAGGCCTAACGGTCTTTCATGTCTGCTCGTTTGTTCAGCCCCCACCCTGGGAGCTGACCCTGCTGCCCCCTTGCCCTCTCTGGCTTCTCCCTTCCCAGTCCAGGATATTCTCGCTGCACTGGACTTTGCTACCAGAACCCTTCCCTTATACCTGTCCCACCCCCTCTTGAACCCCTCCACCAGCTCTGCCTCCACCAGCCCCCAGGGCAGCGCATTCCATGGCTCTACCACCCTCTCAGTGAAGCAGCACCTCCTCCTTTCTCCCTGAATCTTCCCCCTCAGGCTTCCACCCATGCCCTCTAGTTGCCTCCCCTTCCTTGAGCACCCTGACTGCTCCTCCCTTATTTACCCCCCTTCACGTACCTTAAGACCTCTATTGTCCCCCAGTCACTTCTCTCTTCCAGTGTGTACATGTTTAGCTCTTCAGGCCTCTCCCATAGGTCCTGCCCCAAGCTCCAGATCACTTGGCTGCCCTCCTCTGGACCCTCTCCAAGAGTTCAATATCCCTCTTTAAGTGTGGTCTCCAAAACTGCACGCAGTACTCGAGGTGTGGCCTCACCAAGCAGTTATACGAGGGAGTATCTCCCCTAGCGGATGCATCCCAGCATCCTGTTGGCCTTGGCTGCTGCCCTATTACAAGTCTCTGAGTTGTCCATCCTGACATCCACCCCCGGTCCTCTCAGCCATCGAGACTTGCAGCATCCCCCGTTGTACACTTGGCCCGGTTTCTGACTCCCAGGTGCAGTACCTTGCATTTCCTGCACTGGAACCTCAGCTTCCACTTTCTAGACCACCTTCCAGAGCCTCCAGGTCCTCTGTAGGACCGTCCCTACCCTCCTCACCATCCACCATCACCGCTTCGAGTCATCCAGAAGAGACTCATTCACTCCATACCCCTTCCTTATGTCAGAGACGTAGGTATTGAACAGGAGGGACCCAAGAACCGATCCTGTGGGACCCCACTAATGACCCTCCTTGGGAATGAGACTATCCCTGCCAACCGACGATCCCTCTGGTCGGTCCTGGAGCCAATTGCCTATCCATCTGATCATCTGGTTCCCCACCCCCATTTCCCACAGCTTATCCAACAGACCCCTGCGAGGACCAGAGTCAAATGCCTTGCTGAAGTCAAGAAAGAGGATGTCCACCGGTCTACCCAGGTCCAACGCATTCGTCACCCAGTCATAGAACTCCACAAGGTTTGTCTGACACAATTTCCCTGGGATGAATCCATGCTGTCTACTGTCCAGGCACCCCGACTTTTCCAGGTCGCCCCTAGCCTCTCCTTGACAATGCCCTCCATCACCTTGCCCACCACTGATGTCAGGCTGACGGGCCTGTAGTTCCCTGCCACCTCCCTTGATCCTCCCTTGTGGATAGGCACTATATGTGCCACCTTCCAGTCCTGGGGCACCCACCCTGTCCTCAGAGAGATGCTAAAGAGCTTTCGCCAGGACATCCGCCAGTTCCTTCAGCACTCTGGGATGCACTTTATCCAGCCCCGTGCTTTCTCTGTCTTAAGGACCTGATGGCTTCCTCACCCTCTCTGAGCCGTGATTTCTATCTCCGCCACTGCCTCCCCTGCTTTGCCCTCTCCCCAGACCCGCCAATCGGTAAGGTCCCTCCTCAGTTTCACCGCTTTCCTCCCATGTTATGATGCAGCCCCTCATTTTCCTTGGTGAAAACTGAGGCTAAGTACTTATTTAGTACCGCAGCCTGCTCCCTGGTCTTGTGCCCATCCTCCCTCCCTCCCTGTTTTAATCCTGCTAATCTGCCCCTTCACCCTTCGTTTTTCCCCAATGTATCTAAAGAACCCCTTGTTCCCTCTCCTAAATTTTCCTGGCCAGGTTCTGCTCCTTCCTTGCCTTAGCCGCCCTCAACACCCTAGTGGCCCTTCTGGCCATCAGCTCGTATTCCCCTTGGTCCCTTTCACTCCTTGAGCACTTGAATTGCCTATAGGCCACCTTCTTTCCCCTCACCACCTCCCTGGTCCACCAGCAGGGTTTTTGGGCCCTACCGCATTTTCGTCTTACTCTTGCGCAGGTGCTGGTAGCATTGTGCACCCCCCTCCTGATGATTTCCCATCTACTGTCAGCGTCCATGTCTGGCCCAATGCCATCCAAGTGCTCCTTAAGGATCCTTCCCATTTCCTTGAAATCCACCCCCTGAAGTGTTTTGCCTCAGTCTTTGTGCAGCACTCTACCCTTCCTAGGTTCAGGCAGAACCAGACCATGGCATGGTCGCTCCCCAACGGGTCCCTTACCTCCAGGCCCCCAATCTGGTCACTGTCTGCCAGGACCACATCCAGTATCCGCTCCTCCCTGGTCGGTTCCCCCACCTGCCGAGTTAGGAATGCGCCTGAAAGACATCCAACAACCTCTGTTCCCTGGCCACTGAGGACGCCATAATCTCCCAATCTGTTCCTGGCATGTTTAAGTCCCCCAACACCACCACCACCCTTCCCAATGTGCAGTGTCTCCCAACATCTGCCACCAGATTCTCCTCCATCTCCTCCGCCAGCGCAGGGGGTCTTATACACCGCTCATATTTTTACTCTCTGGCCCCCTCTGTTATCAAGGTGACCCAAATCACCTCCACAGTTCCCTCCATCTCCTCCACTCCTCCTATGGCAATGCAGTTTTTGACTATTATTGCTACCCCACCTCCCCTTCCCACCCGTCCTTCCTGAACATCGTGTAACCCTCCAGGTTCAGGTCCCAGTCATGCCCTGCGGTGGCCCAGGTCTCAGTGACCGCTGCCACATCCTCCTCTCCCTCAGTCAGCATTGCCTGGAGCTTAGGCATTTTATTGTCCAAGCTCCTGGCATTTAGCATGACTACCTTCCACCCTTTCCCTAAACTTCCATTTCCCCTGCTCATGTTCCTGTGGGGATTCTGTCTTCCCCTGGTCCGCACCTTACCAGTCGGCCTTTTCCTGCATTTCTCCAGCTCCCCAGGGGGGTGGAGACACAGTCCCTCCTTTATCGGACCCCTCGACAGCTTTTCTCCCATCCCCCCTCACAAGTTTAAACCCCACCTTTCACCAATGAATCCCTCTATTTCAACTTCATGATTTCTTTCCCTCCAAACTGAGATGGAGCCATCTCTCAGCATACAGCCCTTATCCTCCCAGGTCTCCCCCCAATCCCCCATCAACCCATACCCTCTTGCCCCACACCACTCCCTGAGCCACCGGTTTATCACCCTAATCTTCCTGTTGGCACCAGCAGGATTTCCGAGAAGGAAATTGCGCATCCTATATCATGACAGACCCTGGCAAGCTCCCTGAACCTTGCCTGTATCTCTAGCTCACTATTTCTCTCAATCGCTTTCGTTTCTCTGGTTCTGAGCATTGTCATTTAAGTACTAGAGGGGCAACGTAATCAATCCAGGTGTCCCAGTCATCCTCCCCCTGGGGGGATGGGGAGGGTGCCCGAGAAGATTCTCAGCCTTCGGTAGGAGTCGTGACTAATGGTAGGTACCGATATAGGGGCCAGCATTGGCACGGGCACAGAAGGCGGAGCAGTAACAGGTGCTGGAGTTGGAGGGGCTGTTGGGGAAGGAACACCCCCAGGTGGCAGGAATAGTTTCTTAAAGTCCTCTATGGTTTTCCCTTCCTCCAGCAACAACTTAGCAAATTTCTCCTCAAAAGTCTCAGATAATGGTGGAGCTCATCCTCCCCGGGGTCTTTACTGTCTTTTGTTATCACTCTCCAGGCGACTGGGACCCCTTCTGGGGCAATAGTCTGTGGCACCTTAGAGCTGTGCACGAGGTCACTACACTCTACCAAGACTATGAAAGTGTGGGCAATCAAATCAGCCTGTCGACCCACCACCACAGGGTTTTTTTTTTTTTTTTTAAAACATTCAATTTTAGAGAGTGCTCCCTCTACAGTGTCTTTTCTGGTACCCAGGGGAATATCCAGTATAAGAAGAGCATTTTGGGGGTCAATCTCCTGCTCAGTACACCATCCCAACAACTGGTGTACAGCCATTTCTACTGGGGTAGCCATTAATCTTTAACAATAATTCATCATTTTTGGCCACTAGAAGGCACAAAATCCCATCGGTGAGCCCCCAAGATGTAACCCCTAGGTGGCACTATCCCAAGGGCTACTACCCCTGCCTGCTTGGCTAGTAGCAGGTTAAGGAGCCAGAGTTCTGAAACGGGTGCCTCCACCTGGAGGTCAGGGTTGGTAGTGGTCAAGCTAACCTGGACACAGCCCTTCGGAACACTGAAACCCCCCCTCTTTCCTTACTAGTGGCCGGAACAATACACAATAATCACCTTCACAATACTCCTGATACACCACACAAGTACCCACACTGTTTGCACTTACCACCAGGGCTTTCCTCTGGCCAGCCCTGGGGACCCCCTGTAAAATAAGGTTATACACAGCAAATAACAGCAGTACAGTACTCTTGCACAAACTGGAACCACAGTCAGGGTAAATGCAAAAAAGAGATCTGATTTATTTGAGGGACTTGAACAAGGGAGGGGCATAATCAGCTTAATTTGCTTAAAGGCTGTAACAATCAAACAGTTATGCATGCACTTCAGGGTCCATAACAGTCATACACTCTGGGTACCCAGATGGAGAACGGTGGGCTAGCCAGGAACGCTACAGCTGGTTGGGGCCCTGTGATGGAAGAAAATAACACTCACAACACACACTATTTGTAATCCAGAGCCAGAGGGCTCAGTTCGTGAAAAGAAAACTACAAGACAATCAGATGACACACTTTTAGATTAGGCTGTTGTTGCAGGGAGCTACCCTGAAGATTACTCACGATACCCAAAACTGGACACAGGCTGGACGGAAATCGAGACAGCAGGTGGTTAATCTGGAGTACCAGGAGAAGCAGGGCCTACACGAATCACCGAGACCTTGTTCATGTTCAAGCGTGGAGCAGGGGGCTGATCCCCAGGAAGGTCTCTCGTTGATGGCTTTCTCTGTGCAGCGGGTAGTCTGGCTGGGCCAGTGTGGCAAGGCCCAGGCCAAATGGAGACAAATTCGGATACAGTCCATTTTGGGCTGGATACAGCTTCCAGCAAGCAGAACACAGTTCACACAGTGGGGAACCAAATCACGACCCACTAACTCCTCGCAGCACATTTACATGTAAGGAAATTCTACTGTACCAGGCAAACTGCTCTCCGGTCATGATCGCAAAGTCTCTGCACAAACCGGGGATTCAAAAGCAGCTGGCTTACTTCGTTCTCACAAACTTGGATTTAGTCTGAAATAATTCTCTTCTGTTCCTCTCAGGGGCAGCAGGCAGACATGCAGGCCACAATTCAGGCCTTTCCACAGTTCTCCCGTGGAAACTACTTCACACGGCTGCTAGACTGTCTCAAGCTGTTGCTTCTTCAGCTCCCAACTCAGATCTGACTCAACTGCCAGCAAGCCTGGGACTTTCCCCAGAATCCAAAAGGTCCCGTTGATTTATCTGTCAGTCACAACAAAGGCTCCTCCTTCAGGTGCAAAAAGCCCAAAACTACAATTCCTACAGATTTTGACTCCAGACAGCTCCTGTAGTCCGGCTCCATTTTAGGTCCCACCAGTACCGATTGGTCCAATTCGGCAGTCCAGGACCAAGATAGTGGAGATAAACAAAACAGTCCTTGCTGCAAAGAAGGCAGGTTAGACAAACTACATCATTATTATCACTCTAAATGATTTTCAGCAAATAGTTACATCTTTCAACAGAACTCCCTCTCAGATTACTTATGACTGCAATCAAGGCAGCTCTTAAAGAGACAGTACACAGAAGTTATACAGGCACCCTCTGGCAATCACATTTAAACTGCTAAAACGCAGGACACCAGCCTGGCAGTGAGCATTTAGGCAAGCTCAAGGAAGACTTTTCGGGAACCCCCATTTGTAGGGGTGTTACACTTAACTATTAAATGCACTGCTGTTAAAAATGGTCTGGGAATCATTTTAATTCAGGATTATGCTAACTAGGAAAATCCATTTCTAAAGCTCCTTAAAATGGAAATAGTTCAGCATGATTTCCAATAATTGCAAGGGCAACAGTTTGTGCAGAAATAGTTAATATCTTCTGCATGATACACCTCAGTCAATTGCCGGTACCACTCCTCCCCTAATGGGAGTGAATTGACGGGAGCGGATTTGAGGAGGAGCGAGTCTGACTCTGGAGTGAGTTGTCAGGAGCGAATTGTCGTGCTCCCCAGTCCACATCCAACAGATTAAAGTACTCCAGAGGCAATACTTCTTCCATACATTCCATTTTGCTAAAGGCTTTCCCCAAAGCTGTCTAATTCCTCTCCGTGTTGGTGGTCTGTATACCCGCCCGTGTGAATAAATGCCCCTCACCTTGTCTGTAGTGAACACACTCATTCACTCGCCACAAACATACAGCCAGTGGAGCTGTGGAATGCTGCATAGACAGTGCTTCTCAGCTCTAGCAAGGACGGAGATGCGTTTCGCTACACAGAACCCTCCTGTCTGCAAAGGGGAACCTTGACATATTTTGTGATTTCCTCTTCTGCTCCCTCTTCACAATTGCATTGATATTGTACTCAAAGTGTATTATGTGCCACACTTATCTGACACACTGGCAACCCCATGTTTATGGTATAACTGGGACCAGAAGCACCACCACAGCTCCTCCCACTGTTACAGACATGACCAGTTTGGGATGGCGGGCTTGGCAATGCTGGAACCACAACCTGCATCATTTGCAAATCCACTTGCACATGGCTGTCAGTGGCCATGGGTGCATACTTTGCTGGGTCAGTTATACCCAACCCCATCTAGCATGGTGTTTTCTTGTGTTAGCAGTGCTCCCACAGCCCTAAGTCAGCTTCTTCTCAGTCCACTTCCTTACCATAGTACACTGGCAGGAAGGGGAGACAAGGCCAACAACTGGCTCCTTTTTTAAAAATTGTAATTGTCCTCCTTGTAAGTCTATTTGGCATTCCTGGCTGTGAACTGCATGATCCCCTATTGCCACGGAGTAAGGAATACATTTTCCAGCCAGAGGTGCTAGCCGGGGTATGAAATCTGTGACAAAAAGAACATGCACATTCACGCTTGTCAGTAGTAAATATACATACCCAACAAACTGTTTACATGCTGCCCCTTTATGTTACCCTCAATAGCCTCCTATCTCAGAAATTTTTTTTTTTTTTGGTAATATTTTTCATTATTTCCTCTTGCCTTCCTGTAAGCCTCTAAGTCCCCACACTTTTTTTATGGGTACCTTAGTTATTGGTGTGGGGCGAGGGTTGGGGTGGCTGTTGCCAGACAGAAGTAGGAGCAGCAACGTGAGTCTAAGTGTTTGATACTTAAGGTGTTTCTGGGACAATGTCTGGTTACTTCTGCTATTACTGCCCATTGTACTTTTGCCAGTGACTGTCATTTGCTTGGTGAAGGGAGGGACAGGGTAGGTGGTATGGGCTAGTTGGGTTGTATGCACATGCATAATAAGCCTATCAAATGAAGCTGCACATACAGGGGGAGAAGTACTCTTGGGGCAGCCCTCATAGAGAGACATAGTAACTTTGAAAGGGATAGCGGGCTTGAGAGTCCCGATCCCTACTTGGGAGTGGTATCAGTAGTATAGTAACCAATATGGGCAAGATATATTGGTTCCTTATTATTATAAAATATTACCCCATTTGCCACAATCTGCAGCAGTCCACCTGGCATCCACTGTCGGGGGCGGGGGGTAGTTTGGGTAGAGAATGAGTGCACAGTAGCTAGAAAATTGGCTGGGAAGGATTGTTGTTTGAAACCTAAGCTTGGGATGTCAATTTTAGCATGTTTTACAATCTTTGTAGGTTAAGGTGCAGGGTCTGCACCAGAAGAAATATAAAGAAAGACTAAAGGAGCTTAATATGTATACCCTTGAGGAAAGAAGGAGAAGGGGGACATGATAGAAACTTTCAAGTGCCTCAAGAGAATCAACAAAGTCCAAGAGGGTAGTATCTTTCAGAAAAAGAGATGTGCAAGAAATACAGGTTACTCACCTGTAACAGGAGTTCTAGGAATGGTATATGTTGTTCATCCACACTCATTGGCAGTATCCTTGCCGCTTTAAATCTTGCCGGAAGGTCTTCAAGCTTGCTCCTCCCACCCACCCGGGTGGTATAACTCTCGGCTCCGCCCCATGACGCCAGATCTGGCCCGCTGGAAGCTCAGGTTGTGCGTCGAAGCCGGGGGGGTCGGGTGGTGTGGATGAACAACATATACCATTCCTAGAACTCTGTTACAGGTGAGTAACCTGTATTTCTAGGGACATGGATATGTTGTTCATCCACACTCATTGGCAGACTCTAGCAGTTCTCCGGGAGGAGGAGGCAGCACCCCCATATACTTACTTGGGAAAGAGACTGGAGAACCGAGGCCCCAAAACCAGCATCCCGGCGTGACTCAAGGTCGATGTGGTAGTGGGTAATGAAGGTGTTTGCTGACTTCCAGGTAGCAGCCCTGCAGATTTCCTGGATAGGGACGTCCCTGGAAGCAGCCACCGTTGCAGCAGTATGGCGGGTAGAATGAGCTCTTATCCCTCTGGGAGGCTCCATGCCCGCCAACTTATAGCAGAGATCTATGCAGGAGGTTACCCACCTGCTTATCGTCCGCTTGGCTGCAGGTCTGCCAGATGCGGCTTCAGCGTGGTGACAAACTGGCTGGCGAACCTCTCCCCAATTCTAGCCGTCGCTCCTTATAATAGCGAGCGCCCTTCTAGGGTCCAGAGTATGGAGCCTATATTCGGCCTCCGAGGTGTGATTGGGGTAGAACACCGGCAGAGTCAACACCTGGTTAAGGTGAAACTCCGACACCACCTTCGGAAGGAATTTCGGTGGGGGCGCAGGACAACCTTGTCCCTGTGGAAGACCAGGTAAGGAGACTGATGGAAAGCGCCTGGAGCTCTCCCATCTTTCTGGCTGACGGATAGCCACCAAGAAGGCGGTCTTCCACACAGGTGAGAGAGAGCACACCTGTGCATAGGTTCGAATGGCTTGCCCATGAGCTTTGCCAGTACCAGCAGTAGATCCCACGGAGGTGGGGGTTCTCAAGACTGGAGGGGAATGTGATCAAGGCCTTTGAAAAGCGCCAGACCACCTTCTCCTTAGCCATCGACTGCTTCCCCTGCCCGCGGCCTGTAAGCAGAGATGGCTGCCAGGCACCCTTAGGGTCGCCGACCTAAGCCCTTGACTAGAAAGGGACCATAAATAGTCCAAGATGCTTGCCAAGGAACAGGAGGAAGGGTCCAAGCCCTTGTTCCTGACACCAAATGGAAAACCTTTTCCATTTGAAGGCATAGCATTTTCTGGTCGACTCCTTACGGGACGCCTCAACTACATTGAGGACCCTCACGGAAAGACCCAAGGCCTGGAACTCTAGCGCCAGGAACCAGGCCGGCAGGTGCAGGGATTGAAGGTCCGGATGGAACACCTTCCCTGATTGACTGAGAGCAGGTCCGGCGAGCTGGAAGCTGCCATGGAGTCCTGGAGCTGAGACTGAGGAGATCTGGTACCAGAACTGGCGAGGCCAGTCTGGGGCTATCAGAATCACCTGCCTTGTCCCTCCTCGCCTTGAGAAGCACCTTGTGGATCAAGGGAAATGGGGAAAGGCGAAAAGAGGCCCGGGGTCCATTGCCTCGAGAAGGCATCCCCTGCAGCGAGCCCCTGCTGAGGGGGGGCATGGAACAGACTCAGCTCTGCTCTCCATGGAGGCAAACAGGTCCACCTGAGGTGTGCCCCAAAGGGAGAACAGATACTCACTACCTCCGGTAGGAGAGACCACTGTGGATGCAGCCCCTATCCGGCTCAGGCATCGGCCAGGGTGTTGGAGGCTCCTGCCACGTGAATGGCTAGGAGATCCGCCTCCAGGCTGCCAGCACGAGTGACCAAATGCGGAGAGCTTCCTTGCATAGAAGCATGGAGCTGCGCCCCGCCCCTGGCGGTTTAGATAGTACATGGTCGTGGTATTGTCCGTCTGGACTCGGACCACTTGACCCCGGAGGAACGGAGCAAAGGCGGTGAGAGCTAGGCGGACCGCTCGGAGCTCCAGCAGGTTGATGTGGCATCGGGACTCCCTCGGGGACCAGAGGCCATGAGCCCGGTGTTCCCCCAGATGGGCACCCCAACCCATCAGAGAGGCATCGGTCGACAGAGAGACCGTCTGCTCGGGGCGGACGAACGGGATGCCCTCCTGCAAATGATCTGGAACGGTCCACCACTGGAGAGCGTTCCACATCCCCTGTGTCACCGACAAAGCTGGTCCAAGGACGAGCTGCCAGGACCACTGGCTGGCCAGTCCTCACTGAAGGGGACGCATGTTCCAGCGGCCCAACGGACCACGCTGGTACAGGCCGCCATGAGACCCAGGAGGCGCAGGAAGTCCCGGCAGGGCGCAATTGCCCAACCAGAAATGATCGGGCAAAGGAGGAAAGAACCTCGGCCCTGTCCGGCCGGGAGCCGCGGCCTGGCTTGAAGAGAGTCGAGCGGCGCCCGATGAATAGAATCACCTGCTTCGCTCGAGTCTCACTTGGCCTCGCTTGATAAGGAGGCCCAGTTGAGAGCAGACCTGAGGGCCAGATCTCTGACCACCCGCCTCCTTCCTGAGGGAGCTGCCATCAGCCAGTCGTCCAGGTAAGGGTACACCCGACCCTCGAGCGTCAAGAGGAATGCTGTCACCACTGCCATGCATTTGGTGAAGACCCTGGAGCTGGAGACAAGCCAAGGGCATGGCTTGAATCAAGAGAGATCCTTCCGCCCGGAAGCGAAGGAATCTCTGGTGAGACGGACGGATAGGGACGTGAAAAAACGCGTCCTGCAAGTCCAGAGAGCAGAACCACACGCCGCGTTCCAAGGATGGTATTATCTGAGCCAGAGTGACCATCCTGAAGGTTCGAGACCTTAGGAACTTGTTTAGGTCGTGTAGGTCGAGAATGGGGCGCCAGCCCCCCGTCTGCTTCGGAACCAGGAAGTACCTGGACACAAACCCTGGGTCTGAAGGAGGGTCCACCACCTCTCTTACCACCTCCTTCTGGAGGAGGAGAGCGATGTCAGCTCGACGAGCCGCCAGTGAGGCTGGGGATCCCGAAGCCCCCCGAGGGGCGATGGCTCTGAAGGGTGGTGCCTGCTCGAATTCCAGAGGCAGGCCTCTTCCCACCACCTCTAAGACCCACCTGTCCGTGGTAACAGCGGACCAGGTGGAACGGAAGTGCTGGAGCTGCCTCTCACGGGGACCCAGGGCAGGTGATGGGATGGGGGCGACACCCCTCAGCCCGGCTACTGGGCAGGCTTGGAGGAGGGACCGCCAGGGACCTCCTGGGCCCTTTCTCCCTGCCTCCTGTTAGAGGAAGCCGCGGCTTGGGTTTGGGATGCCAAGGCCGAGCCTGCTGGCCCTGGACGTTGCTGGGCCGAGGCCGGGGCACAGAAGGACGAAAGGGCTTAGGCTGTGGTTTGCGGCCTTTGTCCTTCTGAGCGGAAGAGACCGAGTCCAAGGTGGCATTGACTCTCGATCCTCTGCAGGTGACCTTCCACCCCAGGGTCAAGAGGTCAGTCCCCAATAGGGAACATCCGCCAACTTGTGCTGGGTATCCGGCAAAGGTGGATATCCTCAGCCAAGCTCACGACGATAGCCACCGCGGCCGCCACCGATCTGGCACATGAGTCCCCTATATCCAAAGCAGTCTGAGCTGCTGTTTGGCCACTGCCCTGCTCCTGGTCCCGCACCTGCTTAACCGTAGTCTGCAGATCGGGCGGAAGATGAGGGATGACTCATCCAGGGAGCCCAACAGGGCATGAGAAAATGTGCCATGAGGACGGTCGAACTGGCCTGACGAAGGCCGAGAGAGGACGAAGCGAGACTTTTCCCCGACGTAGTCCAATTTCTTGGACCTTTGTCAGGAGGTTTGTCCACATCCCTGGCGCTATCGGGCTACCGAAAACGCTGTCGGTAACCAACCCCTCAGCAGAGGGTGTTCCAAAACCGGACAAGGAACCGGGGGACTACATACTTCCTGGCCATCCTGGTCAAGGCGAGGGCAGGAAGCAGGGCGCCAAAGTTCCAGTGCCGGACCCACTATGGCCTCGCCACCGGAAAGGCCTCCGCCGGAGAATCCCTCGGTCCAGAATCTCCGTGAGGGGATACCTGGCCCGCTTGGAACGTGGTTCGAGCCCATCCCGGTAGACTCCGAGATGAGCCAAGAAGTCCCAGGGAAGGACGACGGCTATCGCCCATTGACTGACCTTCCTGAAGACCCAAGTCCAGTCGCTTGGAGAAGAAGGAGGAATCATCTTCGGACCTCGGAAGAGTCCTCAAGAGCTGCCTCTGGCCTGAGCCACCTTCACCTGCCGAGGTCGGTCGGAGTGAGGGTAACTGACAGCCGATGGGGTAAACTCCTTAGCCGACCGAGAATCTCTTGGTCGGAGCCCCAATTGGTGGCTGTGGAGGGCGGAGGTTCCACCGGAATCGGTGGAGCAGCTGGTTTTGGCCGAACAACCGCCTGGTATAGGCCCTCGGACAAGTCGAGGGGTGTGTCGAGCCGCCCGTGACAGTTACTAATGGCCGGGAAGGCCGGAGTCGCTTATTCCCCGCCAGGAGGAGCTGTTGCAACATAAGGCCTCGCATAGTCGACGTAATTTACGCCGAAGCCTCCCTCATCCGAGGAGGAGGACGGTGACGGTACGCGACGCCGCCATCGCTGCAAAGCCGGCATCTCGAGACCGCTTATGACGGTGGGAACGGCTGGACCGCTAAGAGGTCCGAGAGACCGAGGACCGAGAGTCCCGGAATTTCCGGTCGGTAGCGGGAGGTGTCGGCCGAACCGCACTCCTTCGCTCGGAAGGTCCATCCGAGGGCTCCGGAACCGGAGGCACAGACGAGCCCACGGGATCCTCAACTCCTCCCGGGGAACCGGGAGAGGGAATCTCGCTGCTAAAGGCGACAGCCTGCTCCAATGGGTCGAGAAAAATCTCGACTTCATCAGTGGGAGTCTCGGTCAACTGACCTGACGGGGACACCGTGAGGCCAGTGGCCGAAGCCGAGCGGTCGACCGAAGCCGACGGACGACGGCCCGGGGAGAGGGACCTTTCCCGCTCCCAAGAGCGTCGACGGAGGGACTTACCCTTGTCCCTCTTTTTGGACCGAGAATAAGGTCCAGCAGACGCAGGCCCTTCTCCTTTAGTGGAGAGGGACAGACAAAGCTCCTTAAAAGAAGCCGTGTAGGAAGAACCCAGAGAGAGCGGGATAAATGCCGCGGCCGAGGAAGATACGACCTGCGCCGCCTCCTCTTAGAGGCGACCATCCGCCGAGCTGATCCGCCGAAACCCGCCGCCATGACACCGCCAACCGGCCTCCTTGGACTTCACCGGAGGGAAACGCTTCTCGGGACGGCCCAGTTGCAATCGGGCAGCACGGTCTTCGAGGACGTAGGCCGAGAAAGATGAGCACAGGTCGCAAGCCTGCGGGTCGTGCTCAAGGCCTAAGCAGTAGACACACGTGGAGTGTGGATCCGTCCGAGACATCTTCTGCCCGCATGGGCATCTCCGAAATCCGGGAGTCGATTTGTCCATCGCAGCCGCGAGGGATCGAAGACTGAAGTCTTTTGCAAATTTTTATTTTTAAATCCGCAAACGGAGAAATAGGAACTAGTCAGAACGAGAGCGCTATGAGGGAACCTGAGCTTCCAAGCGGTAAGGAAGATCTGGCGCCATGGGGCGGAGCTGAGTTATACCACCCGGTGGGTGGGAGGAGCAAGCTTGAAGACCTTCCGCAAGATTTAAAGCGGCAAGGATACTGCCAATGAGTGTGGATGAACAACATATCCATGTCCCTAGAATAATTTTTTTCCACAGAGGGCTGTGGATGCATGGAATAGCCTTCCTGAGAAGGTCATGGAGTCAAGAACAGTGAGGGAATTCAAGAATGCATGGGACAGACATAAGGCAGTCCTACTGGGGGTAGGAGGAAGCAGGCTGTTGGTTAACTAGGATCTGCAGCTTATCCATCAGGTAGAAAAGTGGTCAGACTAGGTGGGCCAAGCGGTCCTTATCTGCCATCAAATTCTATGTAAGGTGGAATAAGTTGGGGAGATGCTTAGCTGTCAGGGTGGTGCAGTGGTTAAATACATGGCCTTTAGTGCTGAGGGTTGCTGGCTCGAGTCCCTATTCTCTCAAAAGACTGAGATGGGAGATGTCAGAGATTCCAGAGGTTTACACTAGGGGCAGAGGTATAAACTAGGTTTATAAGATCTACAGTGAATGATGAGGGACAATGAAATGGGGAACAGAAGCTACTCCTAGTGGCAGGAGATTATAACTGTATAAGGGAAATGCGACTTTGAATAATGTCCATGCAGTCATGTGGCACATCATGTGACCCCAGGTCCCCAGTAAAGGAAAGGACGTCCAAGGGGGTGGATGAGACAGTCGCACACAGATGACAGGCTAACACAATAATCCAACTGTGTACTGCTGGGGAGATCATTACCTCTCTTGTCTTGCTAGCCACTGCTCCAGTGTTTTTGACAAGATAGTTCCCCCAGATAAACCAGTTGAGATGCAACATCTCATTTCTAGTTTGATCCTGCTTCACTAAACAGCACAGAAATTATCTACAAAGTGCTTGTACATACTGTAAGGTTTGGTGGTTCCACCCTTTAAGAGGTGCTCAAGACTTAGCTTAGGCTGAGGGGAAACAGGCTGCCCAAAAACAAATGGTTCTGCATGGAAACGCCTGGGGTGAGTCAGATACAGAGCGGAGGAAAAGAAAAACACCACTGTAGTGGAAACCTCTGGGGTTCTAAGTCCTTGGTCTGCCTAGTCTCCAGGTATTTTACAGAACTGAGTGCATTGCCTGAACATGCTTGCAGACCCTCCCTGGATGCCAGTCCACCAGGGGAAATTATGCTTTTTGCACTCAGTGTGCAGGTTAGGCCCATTTTGCTCACTGTTCCCTTATAACTTGGTGTGTACAGTAAACTACTGTCACAGTTAATTCACCACTTTATCCCCATCAGCTGCTGCCTCAACAGCATTTTCTGTCATATGTTACTAGTTGCCTAGAATGTGAGTGCTGGTGGTATCCCAGGTTTACTAGACAGTTGCACATGGCATTATATACAATACATACACAAGAGCCTAGTGTTATTGGGTAACTAGGCGTGATAGCAGGGTTATAGTATGGGAATGAACACAGCCAGTCGGGGGGTGAAGAGAAGGGGGGTCTAGCTGTGAGTGGGTGCGGCTTGTTCACTGCCCCATAGTCCTTGGCATCCACTCCTTTACATCCCACCAAACTCCCTCGGCAGGATTCCATATGACGGGAAGGTGCACACAGCCAGTATGTTCTTTGGGAGTGAGTATCCAGCTGCAAGAGGGATGCTTGTCTGTCGGGGTTCTAGCTGTGTGGGAGCTGGCTGGTCCACTGCTCCCCTACAACTTGAAGTAGGAGGGGGTAAAATCTGGAGGGATGTTCGAAAGTACTTTTTCACAGAAATGGTGGAGGATACTTGGACTAACCTTCCACACCTCCTAAACAGAAATGGGCAGACTGGGTGGGCCCAATAGCCTTTATCTGCCGTCACATTCTGTGTATCTATGTTTGATCTATGTACCCCTCAATTCCCCTCTTTCCAGCCTGTCAAAACACCCTCTGTCACTCTCCCTGAACTCCTTTCGTGGCCTCACAACATTCCACCCATCTCCATAGCCCCTCCCATGGCCAGTGACAGCATCCATTCACAGCAACATTGACATCTCCATTCCACTTAGTCAACAGAGGCCTGCCATACCCTTGACACATACCTTCCCTGCATGGCCCACTATTAACGTCAGCACCCAGACCCATGACACACCAAACCACTCACTCACCCTGTTTGTTTTATCTAGACACATTAACTTTCACAGGTCATGACACTATCCACTCCCTCCACAGGCTTTCACACTAGCCTCCTTCTCCTTGACCCTGTCATTAGCTAACCTTCATCCACAGTCCTAGATACTAGCCCCATCTCCTTCCTTGGCCCCCACACTGCCTACACTAACTCTCCACAGCTCCTGGTACTCACCTCCTGCTAAAGCCCTTACACTAACCATCACCACCACCACCTCCTTCCTCCACCCCTAACCTCTCAGTCTCCCACCCAACACCAATGCTCCTTCCACAGTCTCATAAACACCCACCTCTTCACAATCTCCCCACCACCCACCTCCACTATCGCTTCCATTCATGGCACTCCGGCATGCTCCTACCAGGGCTCACTCTGTTCCCAGCTCCAGCCCTCCAGACAATTTTCATCCTGACCCACCTGACACTCCCTCACTGGTACACTGAACACCTCCTGGCCCCCAGACACCCTCGCCTACAGGGCACCTTCCTCCATCACTCTCCAGACACCTGGATGCCCCTCCTAGACATCTCTCCTTCCTGGGTCCCACAAACATCTTATTCCCTTGCCCATGTACACTCCCTGGCACCACCAACACCCACCTGGAAAGTTGGGGTGCCTGGACGAATAGACAGCATGGATCATTCCGGGAAATCATGTCAGACAAACCTTGTGGAGTTCTGTGACTGGGTGACGAGTGCCTTGGACCTGGGTAGATCAGTGGACGTCCTCTTTCTTGACTTCAGCAAGGCATTTGACTCTGTTCCTCATGGGGGCCTGTTGGATAAACTGGAAGAAATGGGGGTGGGGAACCAGATGATCAGATGGATAGGCAATTGGCTCCAGGACCAGACCCAGAGGGTCGTGGTTGGCGGGATAGTCTCATCCCCAAGGAGGGTCATTAATGGAGTCCCTCAGGGATCGGTTCTTGGGCCCCTCCTGTTCAACACCTACATCTTGGACATAAGGAAGGTACCAGGAGTAACATGAGTCTCTTTGCGGATGACTCAAAACTGGGGGGCGGTGGTGGATGGGGGAGATGGGGAGGGTGGCTCACAGGGGCCCAGGAGGCTCTGGAAAGGTGGTCTAGAAAGTGAAAGCTGAGGTTCAATTCAGGAAATGCAAGGATGCACCTGGGAGCCAGAAAACTGGGCCAAGTGTACACCTGGGAAGGGGGAGGATGCTACAAGTCTCGATGGCTGAGAGGGACCTGGGGGTGGATGTCAAGATGAACAACTCAGAGACTTGTAGAAGGGCAGTGGCAAAGGCCAACAGGATGCTTGGATGCATCACTAGGGGGAATCACCTCCAGAAGGAGGGAAGTGATACTCCCACTGTATAACTGCTTGGTGAGGCCGCACCTCAAGTACTGCGTGCAGTTTTGGAGGCAACATTTAAAGAGGGACACTGAACTCCTGGAGAGGCTCCACAGGAGGGCAACCAAAATGATTTGGGGCTTGGGGGATAGGACCTATGGAGAGAGGCTCAAAGAGCTAAATATGTACACAATGGAAGAGAGAAGGGACCGAGGGGACATGATAGAGGTCTTCAGGTACATGAACGGGGTAAATGGGGAGGAGCAGTCAAGGTGCTCCGAAGGAAGGTGGGGGACAACTAGAGGGCATGGGTGGAAGCTGGAAGGGGGAGATTCAGGGGAGAAAGGAGGAGGTGCTACTTCACTGAGAGGGTGGGGGAGCCATGGAATGTGCTGCCCAGGGGGCTGGTGGAGGGGTTCAAGAGGGGGTGGGACAGGTACAGGGGAAGGGTTCTGGAAGCAAAAACCAGTGCAGAGAGAATATCTGGGACTGGGAAGGGAGAAGCTGGAGAGGGAGAGGGGGCAGCAAGGTCAGCTCCCAGGGTGGGGGCTGACCAAACCAGCAAACATGAAAGACCATTAGGACTATTCTGCTGGCATTTTAGTATGTTCGGTTGAGTGAGAGCTTCCAAGGTCCTGTCCTGGCTACCATCCGTGCCCAGCGGGCCAATAACTCTGAAGCAACTGCACAGGACTATCTTGATGCATTAGAAAATGTATTGGAGCCCAGATTCAGATGAGGATCTGTGGTGGAGAGCAAGAAACGCTCAGCAGTACCCAGGGTAGCCATTGTCTCTCTATGTCATCGGCTTGAAAAGCTGCCACAAAAGTGCCTCAGAAAGGGTAGTTTGCCGTCAAATGAATTAGATGAACTAGGCTGGACCAGATCCTTAAATCTGCTCCGTTTTCAGAACTGTTACTGCTTCAGTTGCGCCTTGCCACCCGACTGGAATCACCCCCCAGGGAATTGCACCCATATCTGCTGCTGCTGTGCAGGTGACCGAGAGTGATCAGCCAAGTGAGGCTCAGGGGCAAAGTCGGCACTTAACGAGAACTCTGAGAATGCAAAGGACTTCCCACCCTGGACCCAGGGCCCAGCATTGGAAAGATGAGCTACTAAAGTAAGTCAGAGACCTGAAGATGGGTGCCTCTGCAAGGGTTCCCCCCCCGGAACAAGATTCTGGTCCCTTTCAGGACGTGACTGCCATGGGGTTGGGGGTGCACCCTCAGGCATCCACTACCGAGGGTGGCTCCAAGGCTCAGATCACCGGATTGACTGCCACTCTAAAGGAACTGTTAAGACACGCTGCACCATTCTCACCACTGCAAGCAGATACTAGACCCCAATCTCTTACTACTGCTTCAGTTCCTCATACGATGTTCTCTCCCAGGATGACCCAGGAGTCTATCATTTGTCACAACTATGGAAAGGATGGCCATATGAAAAGAGAATGCCGGTCTCAGAAGGGCTTAGAAAGAGTAGTAAACAGACTCCAAGGGGAGCTCCAAAAAGCAAATCAATGGCCATGGGGTGCCCGAAATGACTGCAGTGAGAGTTTGAGAAACCCTAACTCAAATTTCTTTGTGGTTAAATAGTCTGTCCAGGCTTCTGCTACTGCCTTTCCAGACTGGTCCAAAATAGTGGGCCCTTCAATGGAGACTACGGTGACTGTGAATGGTATTCATACTCTGGCTGTGCTTGACAGTTGGTCGCTAGTGACCAATGTGTTCCAGGACTGGTATGACAAACACTTATCTGATGTGCCTTTGCAATCCCTGGAAGGCCTACATGTGTGGGGTCCGAGCAACAAGTCTTGTCCCTACCTAGGGTATATCCGCCTCTGGCTGTCTTTTCTTGCAACTGTACCTGGTGTAGAGGAGCGAGTAGAGATATTGGCCCTGGTGTGTTCCCTCATCGAACTGTATGATGGGGTCCCCCTGTCAATTGGGACTAACGCCCATATGTTTGGGAGAGACTGGCGCAACTCTGTCACGAGAAACAGGAGCGACGGACTGGGAAGGCCCTGAGAATTCAGGCTCTGATCAAGAGGGCCTATGATTTGCAACAGAAATCCGAGGAAGCAGACCAGGATGAACTGGTGGGGATCGTGTGGAAGAAGCATCCTGAATCAATGGTACTAGCCCCTAACACCCAGTGTACCATTCAAGGGGAGGTCCGCCTCCGGAAAGATGTCAAGAACAAAATACTGATGTTGGATGTGCCAGGCGATGGAAAATTGCCAGAAGGATCATTGGTCAAGCCCAACATCTTGCCTGCTCATGCCCATGCACGACGAGTGATGGTCCAGATTCACAATGTGTCAGATCGGGAGATCCGGGTGAACAGAGGGTGCACCCTAGCTACGGTACACTGCGCAGACACTGCAGTATTGCCCAGCAACAAGCACCCTGGTGAGAAGAAGAGTGACCCCAGACTTGTTTGACTTTGGTAACTCCTCATTGCCAGCTGAATGGAAAGCTAGAATTAGCAAGAGACTTGCCCAGAGAGATCAAGTGTTTTCGTTGAAAGAATAGGATGTGTCCAGGGTGTGGAGCATCACATACGCCTGCACGATGAACGGCCATTTTGAAAGCGGTCCCGACGCCTAGCCCCAGCAGACATAGCTAATGTGAGAAAACACCTGCAGGAAATGCTCACTGCTGGCGTGATACAAGAATCCAGGAGCCCATACGTCTCTCCCATTGTGACTGTGCGTAAGAAGAATGGGTCTGTGAGGATGTGTCTTGATTATCGAACCCTGAACCGACGGACCATCCCAGACTACTACACTATGCCTCGTATACAAGATGCCCTGGACTGCTTGAATGAGAGTAAATGGTTATCGGTGTTGGATCTTCGCAGCGGATACTACCAGATCCCGATGGCCCCGGAAGACCGTGAGAAAACAGCCTTCATCTGTCCATTGGGGTTCTACGAGTTTCTGAGGATACCACAGCTGAAATCGGGCACCCCAGCCACCTTTCAGTGACTGACGGCACATGCAGTGGGAGATATGAATTTGCTGGAATGCCTGGTGTACTTGGACGATGTCATTGTGTTTGGGAGCACCTTAGGAGAGCATGAGAACCGACTGTTTAAAGTCCTAGACCGACTGGAAGACTTCGTCCTCAAGCTGTCCATTGACAAGTGCCAGTTTTTCCAAACCTCCGTGAAGTATGTGGGGCTCATAATATCTACAAAAGGGATAGAGACTGATCCTAGTAAGGTTGAAGCACTGACTACTTGGCCCCAGCCCCATAATCTGAAAGAACTACAACGTTTCCTGGGGTTCTGTGGCTACTATCGCAGGTTCATAAAAGACTATTCCAAGGTGATTCGCCCACTCTTGAACCTTACCCAGAGTTACCCTCCTACCAATCGTAAATACAAATAAGGGTCCGTTAAAGAATCAGAAAAAGTATACTTCCACCCAGGTGAACTCTTCAGGCCCTGCTGGATGCCCGACTGTGAAGTAGCCTTCCATGAGATCATATACCAGCTCAACCACGGCCCCATCCTCACCTATGCTTACTCCACTAAACCCTATGTGCTGCATACGGATGCTAGTCTGCAGGGTCTAGGAGCGGTGCTGTATCAAGACCATGAGGATGGCCTGAGACCAGTAGCTTTCGCCAGTCGGAGCTTGACCCTGTCCAAACGAAACTTCTGTGTGCATAAGTTGGAGTTCCTTGCGCCAAAATGGGCCATCATTGACCAGTTTTATGAATACCTCTATGGGGCAAAAATATTGGTAAAGACTGACAATAACCAGTTGACCTATGTACAGGCTTCAGCTAAATTAGACACCACTGGCCCCGGTGGCTTTCTGCATGATCAACCTATGATTATGCTGTCGAATACAGACCGGGCCTGAACCATATTGATGATGACGCCCTATCATGTAATCCCCCCTTTCCAAGAGTGATTGGGTCAGGCTGCCTGAACCTGACATTTGAGCACTGTGCCAAAAGTTTGACAGAGATGAACAGATGTCTGCAGACATAGTGGACTGTTCAGTAGATTGCTTGGGCCCTTCTAACACCTGCATACCAGCTGCTTATTGCCACATCTCTGCTCTAGATATTAGTGCACTACCTCAATTTGACGATGACAGCATTCAATGGGCTAAGTCCCAAGATCCTATGATTCAGCCAGCACTTGATGTCCTGCGTGCGGGGAAAGATGTGTCTAAGTTACGTTCCACTGACTTGCGAACTGCTTTATTGTTTAAAGAAGGCCCCAGATTGAAGTTGCTCAGTCAGTTGTATAGAGACAGTAGATCGTAGTGGCAAAGTAGACAAGCAACAATTGCTCCTGCCCACAGCCTTTAAAAAGATTTGGTACTGAGGTCCCTCCACAATCACATGGGGCACCTCGGGAGTGATAGAACCCTGGACCTGGTACGATCTCGATTCTACTGGCCCAAAATGGGGCCGATGTTGAGCACCATGTAAGGACTTGTAGTCACTGACTGCAGAGAAAAGCCCTGCCTCAGAGGGCTGCCACCCTTGTCAACATTAATATCAGCACCCCAATGGAACTAGCCTTCAAAGACTTCTTGAATTTAGAACTTGATCAGCAGAACATTGGCAATGTGTTAGTGGTTATACTAACATACTAAAATGCCAGCAGAATAGGTCTAACAGTCTTTCGTGTCTGCTCGTTTGGTCAGGCCCCATACTGGGAGCTGACCTTGCTGCCCCCCTCTCCCTCTCTGGCTTCTCCCTTCCCAGTCCCGGATATTCTCGCTGCACTGGTTTTTGCTTCCAGAACCCTTCTCCTGTACCTGTCCCACCCCCTCTTGAACCCCTCCGTTTCTGCCTCCACCAGCCCCCTGGGCAGCGCATTCCATGGCTCCACCACCCTCTCAGTTAAGTAGCACCTCCTCCTTTCTCTCCTGAATCTCCCCCCCTCCAGCTTCCACCCATGCCCTCTAGTTGCCCCCCTCCTCCTTCCTTCGGAGCACCCTGACTGCTCCTCCCATTTATCCCTTCATGTACCTGAAGACCTCTATCATGTGCCCTCGGTCCCTTCTCTCTTCCAATGTGTACATATTTATCTCTTCAAGCCTCTCCCCATAGGTCCTATCCCACAAGCCCCAAATCATTTTGGTTGCCCTCCTCTGGACCCTCTCCAGAAGTTCAATGTCCCTCTTTAAATGTGGCCTCCAAAACTGCACGCAGTACTCGAGGTGTGGCCTCACCAAGCAGTTATACAGTGGGAGTATCACGTCCCTCCTTCTGGAGGTGAGCCCCCTAGCGACGCATCCAAGCATCCTGTTGGCCTTTGCCGCTGCCCTCCTACAAGTCTCAGAGTTGTTCATCCTGGCATCCACCACCCCTCCCAGGTCCCTCTCTGCCATCGAGACTTGTAGCATCCCACCCCCCCCCCGGGTGTACACTTGGCCTGGGTTTCTGGCCCCTCCGGTGCAGTACCTTGCATTTCCTGCACTGAACCTCAGCTTCCGCTTTCCATTATGGATCATTTCACAGGTTATACACATGCTTTTCCCACCAAAGATCAAAAGGCGACTACCGTGGCCAAGGTGTTAGTGGAAAATTTCTTCACCCACTATGGTGCTCCCCAGCGGATTCATTCTGATCAAGGCAGAGACTTTGCGAGCTGGCTAATCAAAGAAATGCTTTCTCTATGGGGGGTGCGAAAGTCAAGAACCGCCCCCCCCATCACCCGCAGGGGGACCCTCAACCAGAACGTTTTAACCACACCCTGCTAGACATGCTAGGCACCCTCCACCCAAAAGATGAGCATAAATGGAGTCTGCAGATTAGCACCTTGGTACATGCATACAATTGCACGAAAAATTATGCTACCGGGTTCTCCCCCTACTGCCTCATGTTTGGAAGAGAGGCCCGGCTGCCAGTTGATATCTGTTTTGGGGTCTCTCCAGATGGGGTCTGAGCCGAAAACTACTTGCAATATGTACAAAACCTGAAAGCTCAATTGAACCATGCCTATCAACTGGCCCAGACAATGGCCGCCAAGAGAAATCTTGCCAACAAAGAGAGGCATGATAAAAAAGTAAAGGCTCAAGAGCTTCGAGCTGGAGACCGTATGTTGTTACGCAATTTAGGACTGCATGGTAAACACAAAATTGCTGATCTGTGGACTCATCTTCCCCATGTAGTAGTTGGAAAGTTGGATGATTTACCTGTGTACAAGGTGCGCCCAGAGAACAACTCCAAAGCTGTCAAGACCATGCACCGTAATTACTTGCTACCTATTGGCCAAGTCATAATTGAGGCTGAACAATCAGAGATTGATTTCTCTGGGCCGGTGACTTGTGCTGCTGCAAGAAAGAGACAGAGTCGACCTGCCCCAGTGGTTATAAGTTCAAGGTTTCCCCGCAGCAGGTTCAGAATGATAGTGACAGTCAGTCCACCTCGGACGAAAGTGAATGTGACAATGCCTATTACCCCTCCTATGAACTGAGTCAGTTGTTTCGAGGAAATCCTATGACTAATTGTGGGGATGAAGCTGGGCCTTCTGGACTGTCTAACCCCCAGCTTTGTCCTTGGAGCCAATGCTCCCTGAAAGTGAATGCAAAGTATCACGCCTGAAGATGCGAATTCCTGTGTACTGTGGAACTGTATGATTTACCTGAAGGAGGGGCTGATGGTTTGAGTCTTTCTGGTGACATACCAGAACTTGAAGAGCACTATGAGTACTGACTGCCCCCCTTCAGGGCCTTAAAGTTTGAATGTGCCTGAGCCTTTGCACAATGAGTCAAGTGTTATAGAAACAGAGCCTGCAGAGCAAGGAGCCGACAGTGCCCAAAGCTTGGACGTTGCCATTCAGGCAGAGGCACCCCTCACAAGTGATGAAAGCCCCAAGGCTGTTGCTGAAAGTACAGAGACTGTGGTTGTTCCCCCAGAAAGACTGGCCGAGCTGTCAAGCCAGTACTGCGTTTCAGCTACGATTCTCGGGGGAGGCCTGTGGATTTGCCTCTTCATGTGGTTCACAAAGGTGTTTATGTTTCACTGAGCTCACTGCCCAAATTGAGCTTGACGGCCCATTCCAGGTTACTTGTTCTGCCCTCTCACCACGGTGCCCCTGCCCCATCCAGCCCCAAGTTAGCCGATAGGGAAGGGCCCCTTCTTACATTGTTCAATGTACAAGAAATTATTACATGATTCCACATAGTAATGTGTAAATTACCTGAGTGAAATATACATGATGTATTGTCAGAATGGATATAGTATTGTGAAGTATAGAGAATATGTATAGTAAAAGGTATAAGTTTACGTTGACTGATACATCAGATGTCACTTGCATAACATGCTCGTGGTATAAATGTCTCGTATAGTTTACATTTGCAATACTGTGATGGTACAGTTTTTTGTTTTTTTTTTAATTTTCCTCTTTATGACCCTACCTTTCATCGGCCTTTCTGCTCAGGCCACGGACCCTGGAGCCCTGACCTCCGGACATCGCCGAATCCCCCTGGTCATCCCTGGCTTACCCCCCAGAGAGCGGGGCCGCGGTACCGACCCCCCTTATCGGCGGAACTGTAACTGGTTAGGGGAACGGCTCCGTGGCCAATCAGGGCAATCCTGGGCAGAGCGTCATTTAGACACTAGGCAGGGATTTTATCCCCTATACTTCCTCCTCGAGGAGGCGGGGACGTGCAATGATGCCAGCGTCCGCCCCGCCTACCTCGCCCCTCCCTCACCACAGGCCAGCAGCGTGAGTTCTCCCAGCCTCCGCTAGGGGCCCTCATTGCTCCGGATACTGTCGGGACCCTCCCCCCGGAGAAGGAGAGCTGCCTGCGGGCGCTCAATCCTTCTCCCCCCGGCCGGCCCTCCGACGACCCGGATCCGTTCCCGAACCCGGGTCGCCGGCGTCGCAAGCGGAAATCCAACCGCTGCGCCGGCGGGCTGGCTATGATGGTACAGACTTGACGCAGTCGCCTAGTTTTCTCCAGGCAGGGAAGGGTGTAACCCCCCCTATAAATGGGGGTTCCCAAAAAGTCTTCCTTGAGCTTGCCTAAATGTTCACTGCCAGGCTGGTGTCCGGCATTTTAGCAGTTCAAATGTGATTGCCTGAGAGTGCCTGTATAGCCTCTGTGTACTGTCTCTAAGAGCTGCCTGGATTGCAGTCATAAGTAATCTGAGAGGGAGCTCTGTTGAAAGATGTAACCATTTGGTGAAAATCATTTAGAGTGATAATGATAATGTAGTTGTCTAACCTGCCTTCTTTGCAGCAAGGACTGTTTTGTTTATCTCCACTATCTTGGTCCTGGACTGACGAATTGGACTAATCAGTACTGGTGGGACCTAAAATGGAGCCGGACTACAGAAGGTGTCTGGAGTCAAATTCTGTAGGAATTGTAGTTTTGGGTTTTTGGTGCCTTTTTGCACCTGAAGGGGGAGCCCTTCTTGCGACTGACAGATCAGCCAACCGAACCTTTTGTATTCTGGGAAAGTCCCAGGCTTGCTGGCAGTTGAGTCAGATCTAAGTTGGGAGCTGAAGAAGCAACAGCTTGAGACAGTCAAGCAGCTGTCTGAGTAGTTCCGCACGGGAGAACTAAAGAAAGGCCTGAGTTGTGGCCTGCATGTCTACCTGCTGCCCAAGGGGGAGAGAAGAGAATTATTTCAGACTAAATCCAAGTTTGTGAGAACGAAGTAAGCCACTGATTTTTTTTTTTTTTAACTAGGCTCATACCCGAAGACCACCAAAGATTTTGCTGAATGCGATCGGCCTGTCAGGATTTCCAGCTGCTTTTGAATCCCCGGTTTGTGCAGAGACTTTGTGATCGTGACCAGAGAGCAGTTTGCCTGGTACAGTAGAATTTCCTTACATGTAAATGTGCTGTGAGTTGTTAGTGGGTCATGATTTGGTTCCCTACTGTGTGAACTGTGTTCTGCTTGCTGAAGCTGTATCCAGCCCAAAACGGACTGTATCTGAATTTGTCTCCATTTGGCCTGGGCCTTGCCACACTGGCCCAGCCAGACTACCCGCTGCACAGAGAAAGCCACTGATGAGAGAACTGCCTGGGGATCAGCCCCCAGCTCCACACTTGAACAGGAACGATGCCTCGGTGATTCGTGTGGGCCCTGCTTCTCCTGGCACTCCAGATTAACCACCCGCTGTCTCGATTTTCGTCCAGCCTGTGTCCAGTCTGGGGTATCGTGAGTAATCTTCAGGGTAGCTCCCTGCAACAACAGCCTAATCTAAAATTGTGTCATCTGATTGTCTCCTTGTTTTCTTTTCACGAACTGAGCCCTCCGGCTCCGGATTACAAATAGTGTGTGTTGTGCATGTTGTTTTCTTCCATCACAGGGCCCCCAACCAGCTGTAATGTTCCTGGCTAGCCCACCGTTCTGCAGCTGGGTACTCAGAGTGTGTGACTGTTTATGGACCCTGAAGTACATGCATAACTGTTTGATTGATACAGCCTTTAAGCAAATTAACCTGATTATGCCCCTCCCTTGTTCAAGTCCCTTAAATAAATCAGATCCAACTCTTTTTTGCATTTACCCTGACTGTGGTTCCAGTCTGTGTAAGAGTACTGTACTGCTGATATTTGCTGTGTATAACCTTATTTTACAGGGGGTCCCCAGGGCCGAGCCAGAAGAAAGCCCTGGTGGTAAGTGCAAACAGTGTGGGTACTTGCGTGGTGTATCAGGGGTATTGTGAAAGCGATTACTGTGTATTGTTCTGGCCACTAGTAAGGAAAGAGGGGGTTTACAGTGTCCCGGAGGGCTGTGTCTAGGTTAGCTTGACCAATACCAACCCTGACCTCCGGGTGGAGGCACCCGTTTCAGAACTCAGGCCCCTTAACCTGCTACTAGCCAAGCAGGCAGGGGTAGTAGCCCTTGGGATAGCGCCACCTAGAGGTTACATAAGTACTGTAATTAAACGGCGTCAGGAAGAGAGTACACATAGAAATGAGTTGGTAACCATGCATGCACACGCTTTGGTGTGTACTGTAAAGAGTGTGCCAGAAAAAAAAAAAAAGTGGTGATGATACCAGATGTTTAGGAGGGATGGATGATGCTTACCAGCATTAAAGGCACAGGAAACCACGGAACATGAGGGAGTGGTTTCTGTGACAAACGCTCTATTCCCTGAGATCTGCCACTTCACAGGGGGACCGTCAAAGAGGTGCCAGTGCCAAGCTTACCTTCTACTCGAGTCCCCAGGTAAGGACACTGCAGTATTCGGGGAAGGGGGTGTCAAACAACTTTGCTTGCATACTGTTGCACATAAGAACAAGGAGTCTGCATCCCTCAAAGATTCCCTGTTTTAAAGCCCACTTGTTACATGTAACAGTATCTGGAACGGGAGTGAACTGACAGGAGCAGATTTGATGAAGAGCGAGGTGACGCAGGAGTGAATTGCCGGGAGCGAATAGTCATGGACCCGTGGACTGCAGCATTCCGTTTGCAGCTACAAGAAGAAGCAGGTCCACCCTGGACTCCCTACAAGGAGCATTTCTCAGGTAGCTGGTTATGGAACCCACCAGAGCTGGTGTGGTGCTGGATGTGGTATATTCAAACAGGGATAGCATTGTGGATGTCACAGTGGGTAGTCCTCTGTGTACAAGTGATTACCATACCGTGTGGCTTGACATATGGATTGGGCAAAAGAAAAACCACAGTGCCTCAAGGATCCTGGACTTCAGGAGAGCAAATAT
Source organism: Neoceratodus forsteri (assembly GCA_016271365.2). Classification (NCBI taxonomy): domain Eukaryota; kingdom Metazoa; phylum Chordata; order Ceratodontiformes; family Ceratodontidae; genus Neoceratodus; species Neoceratodus forsteri. Next base: position 1,128,366,619 of record CM057459.1, on the reverse strand, counting down.
TGAAGACATAGGAGACTGCATTAGTAAATACCTCAAGTGGGGATGGCGGGAAGATAATCACTGGATATGGATTAAGCATTTAAAGCCATAGCAATGGCACGGTAATTGAAGGAAGTGAGCAAGGAGAAGAAGAGGCTGCAACTGTTCTCTAAAGAGGTGGCAAATAAAGTAAAGAAGAAGGAATTATAAAGAGATCCAAATGAAAAAAAAGCAGGAGGTATATCTCACAAAGCACAGGAGGCAGGAAGTAGGCCAGGCAGCTAAGGCACTAAATTCAGAGAGGACAGCAAAAGGAACAAATCTTTCTTCGAGAATGTGGTGAAAAGATTAAGAAAAGGGGCGTGGTGACGCTAGCGGGCTAGATGGCAGCATAACTTGAGGAGTCTACCAGCCTGAAATTAAATCAATCGGCATCCACTGCAAACAAATATGCAATCGCCAGCCAAAAGCACTAGATCAAGAGCAGGGACCACCAAGACTAGTCAAATACCGGCTCAGAAACTGCAACTTCTATTGCAAGGAGAAAAAAGCCTTGAGAATGTCAGGGCCTACCGAAGACGATAGCTCTACCGCAATGGAGACAGCCCCCGAAGATTATCCTCAACTAATGGCCTCAATCCTCCAAACTGCGAAAATGGTTCAAAAGATAGACCTCACATTAACTGAACTAAAAACCGATATTGGAAAAATCGAACACAGAACAGACAAGCTGGAGTTGGGGCTTACAACGATAATGGAACAAGCGGACCGTCATGATCGTCTGCTACTTTACCTGATGGCCCGGGAAAGGTAGCTACAGGCCAAGCTGGAAGACATCGAGGGATGAAGCAGGAGACAGAATTTAAGGATCTATGACGTTCCTGAAGGTACGCAAAAACTGCTAAAAGACCTGTTAAAATTGCCTCCAGAACTATGACGCTCTCTATGGATAGGCCCATCCTCCCCGTCCCGAGACCATCGAGAGTCTCAATCATGCCCCACTCATTTGTAGTGCAGATGTTCAGTTATACCTCCAAAGAGAGATCCTCAAAGAGCGTGGAAATCAAAGAAGCTACTATTCGGGGCGCACAGAATTGTAATAAGATAACGACTACACTACCGGAGTACAGGAGGCGAGGCGGAACATGTGGCCCATTGTGAAACAGCTCAGGGCACGCAACCTAAAAGTGCAAATGTTATTCCCGGCAAGATTAAGAGTGGAGACGAGACAAGGAATAAAAATCTTTGAAGACTTACTTTCGGCTAGATCTTTCCTAGAAGAGACCGGAATACCAGTCCCTGGGTTAGAAAAGGAGAGGCTGGAGAAAGAGTTAGAGATCGGCCTGGTCGGTGACGCACAGAGAGTTAACAAGTCATTCGCGACCCCACTCCTCCAACCTTAGATCGATGGTTGCAGCCCTTAGACAATACGCTTCAAGGGTCCAGCTGATCGGACTTAATGCAAACAACGATGCCTCAGAAGATGTGCAGACCTAAACAACGGTTACTCAAATGGACAAAATCTTAGCAGTCTGACTGGTAACATAAAAGACCCTGGGAAAACCTAAGCGGTAAAGCGGGACCTTGGGGTGAAGTGTGGACTGGAAATAGATTATTTGATTAAAAGGGACATTACAAAGATATAAAGCATGGGAACTGAAGACAGACAGACATTCCTGGAAAGTATATCGGTGCCACGGGTTGGGGGTCGAAATAAAACTAAATGTAAAAATACATGCATATGCTCAGTTGCTCAGACTATGGCCCGAATATGACCACAAGGAATCCCTGAATGAGATGGATTGGTGGGGTTTGGGGCAGCATCTTTGTCTCGTCCCAGACTCTATTGTTAAAAGCTAAGGATCAGCGGGAGTTTGGGGCTGGGGCGCTTTGTGGTGTTCCCCCCTCTTTCCTCACATATGAATGTTCGGCTCTGGTGGGTGGAAGCGATCTGGGAAGGCCCTCCTCATATTACGGTGATGTGGGGGGCACCTTCTTAATGGGAAAAACCCACAGCTTATGAAAGAAAGTAAATGATTGTTACGAATGTTTGGGAAGTAGTTGGGGGAAGAGGAGTGCGGTGGAGGCCTTGGTCAGCCTGTCAGAGCCCTCGGCCTATGTTTGAGCCGTGAGACCGGAGGCGGGCCGGCGATGCTGTGCCCTTTTTCTGCGCGCAGTCTCCCAGGGCTGCAGATGGAGCAATTTAATAGGGGAAAGCCCATTAACGGGAGGAAGAGGGTTGGGGGAAAGTTTCCCTTCTCCGATATAAAAAGGGGCTGGAAGGACTGAAATGGGAATATGGACCTTAAAGGATTTGTTACCTGCCTATTGGCTCTGCTGACGTTGATTTTACCACAGGGTAAGGGGCCAAGACCACAAAACAAAGCCCTGAACTGGTTTAGCCCAGGACATCGTACAGGGCGTAGTGCCCCAAGGGAGGCACAATCCAGTCCGCCCATAGAAAGATGGACTGACCTAGGAAGTTGAGTTTTTCAAAATAGATTGTTAGCGCCCCCAGAGAGTTTTGCATTTCAAAATAGAAAAGTATTTAAACATTGAAGTGCAGAAGGGGAGCCACATATTCACTGGATAATGCTGTTTTATAGAACTTACAGATTATCAGCTTGGAACCTCGTTATTGTAGGGGTTTACGTTGTTAGAATGTTTGAAGCCTCATTTAAAGCGGCTGCTGTTTTGAGAGTTGTTAAAGATATACAAGATGGTTGGCGGTTCTGGGCCAGCAATTTTCTGTTCTTAATATCTTACAGACAGCATGAAAGGCACAAAGTTCATAATAAATTAATGCACGTTCTAAGCGAGGAAGAGAGATTGAAATGGGGGGCGACCTGGAAGAAGGGATGGGGGGCCGGGAACAAGGTAGGAATTCCCTGAGAATACTCAGGAACACAGATCACTAGAACAGACCAGAAACTTTAACTATGGATAAGATAAAATCCAAAATAGTCTCACTGAATGTAAACAGGATAAAGAACCATATAAAGAGAAAGCGCCTCCAGAAATTTTTAAAGAGACAGACATGTGAAATACAATTCTTACAGGAGACGCATCTCTTCCCTAAAGAAATACTCAAATTTAAAAGTCAAGAATTCCCAATTGTTTATCACGCATCTCCCCCTAGTGGGAGAAAGAGAGGAGTGGCTAGTATGCTCTCGGCCTCGCTCCCATTTGTGGAGGAGGTAATAAGGGATGAGGGGGCTAGATACGTGATGGTGGTGGGACATGTCCAGGACCTCCAAATATCTCTGCTAAATGTGTATGCCCCTCCGGGGACGCATATAGCTTTTTTCGCAGACTTATTTAAACTAGTGGCTGAAAAGGAAAAAGGGATATTGATCGCAGGGGGGATTGAAATGTGGTTTTGGATAGAGCCTTAGATACTACCTCAAACATCCCGGCCCCAAACCAAAAAGTCTCCAAGCTCTTGAAGAGACTTATGAAAGACACGGTATAACGGATGTTTGAGGAAAAGTACCCCAGGGCAAGAGATTATACATACTATTCCTCTAGATACAACATTTTTTCAAGATTAGATATGTTTTTCACATATGGTCGAGACATGTCAATCTTCGACTCAGTCTGGGTAGGCACTGAAACCATATCAGACCATAAACCACTATACGTCTGACTAGACCTCCAACTCCCAAAAAAGCCTATACATTGGAGGCTTAATATAAGCTTGCTTAGCGATGAAAAGATTAGGAAGGAAATACAAGAAATAATAAAAAAATACCATACAGTCAAACGAGGGCTCAGGGGTCACATCTCAAATTCTTTGGGACACGGTTAAGACATTGATAAGGGGGAGATTGATCTCAATAGCCACCTATAATAAGAGGGAGAGGGAAAAACAAAGAGAACAAATTAAACAGGAACTTCAAGACTTAGAAAGACAACAGAAAATAAAGTTCAATAAAGAAAGAATGGGGAGATACGGATCTTACACAAGGACTCCAAAGGATGCAGCTCTTAGAAACTGAAAAGGCGCTATTATGCACAAAACAGGCTTATTATGAGGGCCCCCCAAGAGCCACATGCCTATTGGCATATCGTCTTAAACAACAGTCAGCCAGGGTAAATGTCACAGGCATCCGACACTTCGACCACGCAATTCTCCACGGATGGGAGCAAATAGTCGAAAGGTTTGTGGCATACTATAAAATCTATACCATCCTCAACAAGATACACGTGGCCTGAGGAGGCTTCTGACTTACTAACATACTAAAATGCCAGCAGAATAGGCCTAACGGTCTTCATGTCTGGCTTGTTTGGTCAGCCAACCCTGGGTGCTGACCTTGCTGCCCCCCACCTTCTCTGGCTTCTCCTTCCCAGCTCTTGCTGCATTGGATTTTGCTTCCAGAACCCCTTCCTTGTACCTGTCCCACCCCTCTTGCACCCCCTCCACTGTCTCTGCCTCCACCCAGCCCCCTAGGCTTCCACCCATGCCCTCTAGTGGCCCCCCTCCTTCCTTCAAGCACCCTGACTGTTCCTCCCCATTTACCCTCTTCATGTCCCTGAAGACCTCTATCATGTCCCCCGGTCCTTCTTCTCTTCCAACGTAGTACATATTTAGCTCTTCAAGCCTCCTCATAGTTCCTGTCCCCAAGTCCCAAATCATTTTGGTTGCCTCCTCTGACCTCTCCAGGAGTTTAATGTCACTTTAAGTGTGGCCTCCAAAACTGCATAGCAGTACTCACAAAGGTACCACCAAGCAGTTATACAGAGGAGTATCACTTCCCTCCTTCTGGAGGTGATCCCTAGCGATGCATCCCAGCATCCTGTTGGCCTTGGCTGCTGCCCTCCTACAAGTCTCCGAGTTGTTCATCTTGACATCCACCACTACCCCCAGGTCCCTCTCAGCCATCGAGACTTGTAGCATCCCCCGGGTGTACACTGGGCCTGGTTTCTGACCCCCAGGTGGAGTACCTTGCATTTCCTGCACTGAACCTCAGCTTCCACTTTCTAGACCATCTTCCAGAGCCTCTAGGTCCCCTGTAGGCCACCCTCCCTCCTCCCCATCCACCACCGCCCAGTTTTGAGTCATCCGCAAAGAGACTCATCTCACTCCTAATTCCTGTCCTTATGTCAGAGACGAGGCGTTGAACAGGAGGGGCCCAAGGACTGATCCCTGTGGGACCCCACTATGACCCTCCTTGGGGATGAGACTATCCTCCAACTCACGACCCTCTGGGTCCAGTCCTGGAGCCAATTGCCTATCCATCTGATCATGTTTCCCCACCCATTTCTCCCAGCTTATCCAACAGGCCCACGTGAGGAACAGAGTCAAATGCCTTGCTGAAGTCTAGAAAGAGGACATCCACTGGTCTACCCAGGTCCAAGGCACTTGTCACCCAGTCATAGAACTCCACAAGGTTTGTCTGACACGATTTCCTTGGGATGAATCCATGCTGTCTATCATCCAGGTCCCCCTCGCCTCTCCTTGACAATGCACTCCATCACCTTGCCCACCACCGATGTCAGGCTGACAGGCCTGTGTTTCCTGCCACCTCCCTTGATCCCCCTTGTGGATAGGCACTATGTGCCCACCTTCCAGTCCTGGGGCACCCACCCTGTCCTCAGAGAGATGGTGAAAGCTCCAGGGGTTTCGCCAGGACATCCGCAGTTCCTTCAGCACTCTGGGATGTAATTTATCCGCCCCGTGCTTTCTCCGTCTTAAGGGAGCTGAGGGCTTCCTCACTCTCTCTGCTGTGATTTCCACTCCACGGGTACCTCTTCTCCCTGCTTAGCCCTCCCCTCCTGCCAGTGATGCCTCCCTCTCTCCCAGATCCACTGATCAGTAAGGTCCCCTCCCTCAGTATCTCTGTCATCTCCCATGTATGATGCAGCACCCCATTTTCCTTGGTGAAACTGAGGTGAAGTACTCATTTAGTACCTCAGCCTGCTCCCGGTCTTGTGCCCATCTCTCCCTGATTTAATCCTGCTAATCTGCCCCTTCACCTTTCGTTTTTCCCCAGTGTATCTAAAGAACCCTTGTTCCCTCTCCTAATTTCCTGGCCAGGTTCTGCTCCTTCTTGCCTTAGCCATCTCACCACTCTAGTGGCCCTTCTAGCCATCAGCTCATACTCCCTCGATCCCTTTCACTCCTTGAGCACTTGAATTGCTGATAGGCTGCCTTCTTTCCCACACCACCTCCTGGACCTCCTGGTCCACCAGCAGGGTTTTGGGCAACACCCGCATTGCGCTTACTTCACAGGTATCACTGGTGGCATCCTGCACCCCTCTCCTGATGATTTCACCTACTATCGGCATCCATGTCTGACCCAATCACATCCAAATGCTCCTTAGGATCCTTCCAATTTCCTTAAAATCCGTCCCCTGAGTCAGTTACTTCCGCCTTTGTGCAGCCTTCTGGCCTCCTAGGTCCAGGTAGAACCAGACCGTGGCATGGTCACTCCCCGCCAATGGGTCCCTTACCTCCAGGCCCCAATCTGGTCACTGTCTGCCAGGACCACATCCAGTACCCACGCCTCCCTGGTCGGTTCCCCCACCTGCTGAGTTAGGAACGCATCTTGAAAGACATCCAACAACCTCTGTTCCCTGGTCACAGAGGCTGTCACAGTATCCCAGTCTGTTCCTGGCATGTTTAAGTCCCCCAACACCACCCCGTCCTCTGCCCAGTCTGCAGTGTCTCCCAACATCTACCACCAGACTCTCCTCCAGCTCCTCTGCCAGGGCAGGGAGTCTATACACCACTCCTATTTTTACTCTCTTGCCCCCCCCCCCTCGTTATCAAGGTGACCCAAATCTCCTCCACGGTTCCCTCTGCCTCCTCTACTCCCCCTATGCCAATGCAGTTTTTGACTATCATTGCTACCCCTCCTCCCTTCCTCCCCCTGTCCTTCCTAAACATAGTGTAACCCTCCAGGTTCAGGTCCCAGTCATGTCCTGCAGTGGCCCAGGTCTCAGTGACTGCTGCCACATCCACTGCTCCCTCAGTTAGCATCACCTGGAGCTCAGGCATTTTATTGCCCAAGCTCCTGGCATTTAGCAGGACTACCTTCCATCCTTTCCCTATAGTTCCATTTCCCCTGCTCGTGTTCCCATGGGGACTTGTTTTCCCTGGTCTGCACTTTACCAGTCGGGCTTTTTCTGTAATCCTCCAGCTCCCGGGGTGGAGACAGAGTCCTCCTCTATCGGCAGCCCCTTGACAGTCTTTTCTCCCATCCCTCCCCTTCACAAATTTAAACCCCACTTTCACTAATGAACCCCTCTATTTTCAACTTAGGATTCCTCCTCCAAATTGAGATGGAGTCTATCTCAGCATACAGCTCCTATCCTCCCAGGTCTCACCCCAATCCCCATCAACCCATAACCTCTGGCCTCACACCACCCCTGAGCCACTGGTTTATCCCCTAATCTTCCTTTGTGTTACCCACTAGCCCTGGCACCGCAGGATTTCTGAGAAGGAAACTGTGCATCCTATGTCATGACAGACCCTGGCAAGCCCCTGAATCTTGCCTGTATCTCTAGCTCGCTATTTCTCAATGTCATTTTGTACCCAGGTGGACCAGTATGTCCGGGAACCCCACAATCCTTTGCCAGCTGATATACCTCGTGCTTAGCCCTGTGCACCGTTAGTCCAGGGAAGCATTTTGTTCTAACTGGCCAGGCTTCTCCCTCCCTATCCCATTTGATACCCCTGATCATAGAATCCCCCAACTTAGCACGTTCCTATGTTTTGTAATATTCAGTGATATTATTCTTTCTGTGGGGGAGGCCCCCCCCCCCCATGCACTGATAAAGTCGTATTTTTTTTTTGGTGGGGGGCGCCCCCACAGAAAGAATATCATCACTAAATAGTACACAACACAATAACAATCTGTGGACGTTCGACCACTGATGCATTTATCAATTTGTTGGAGCACATTGCGATGTACCAGGCTGCCAAACAGGCAGAGGAGAACGAAGAAAATGAGAATCCGCAATACTTTACAACTGCCTACAAAAAACAGATACTGGTAATCAAACAGGGAACTAGTTATTGCTAAACGCCTTTCTGTGATTGCTGTGACAATGAGAAAATAGTAGTGGTGCAGGGTGGGGTGTGCTAAATTTTCCACGTGAAACTGTGGGTTTATTGGCGTCAATTTATATTCCCAGACTTGTGTTGCAGCCACAAGATTTACGGGCGATAGTGGTGAGAGCCAGACCGTGCACTGCTACTATAAAATTTATGTTAGTGCACTGTGCCTATTCCTTGGCCTTTACTATAATGTCACTAGATGAGAAGACAGCAGAAGTCCGTGACTTCAGATGTATTTTTTTCCGATGGCGATGGCATAATGTAAACTTTTCCGTCAGGGCTGGGGTCCGCACATTAAACTACATCTGGAATAAAATATTCATAAATTTTTGGTACATAATACATGAGAGAAAGGATATTGGATCAGAGATCTCTTTTCTGTGAGCGCTCCCCAACGTGCTCAGATGAAGTCGGTGAGATGTTGAAAATACCTTTCTGGTTGCTTAAAATTTTTGAACAGTGCTAGTTTCATTGGAGCTCTGCCCCTCCCCGTGCAATAATCAGCAATTTGAGATGTAACTATTATTTGCAATATAATTTTTGTACTGCTTTCTTTCATCCACCATTTGTGCATGTAATGTAAATAAAAACATTTCAGTGATTTAGCTCTCTGTGATCTGCTCGCTTCAACTGAAATGATCGCTGGACGCGACTTAGCCTGTAGGCAGCACTGCACTGCTTTGAATTTCTGAAAAGTGCAGGCTGCCCACAACCCCTGCGGTAGTACAGCAATACTACAATACATAAACTACATCTCAGCAACATCACTACGCAATAATATATATAGATAAAGTATGGGTCTAGGAGTATACGAGAATTTTACACACCGAGGGGTTTATATGAAGCATCTAACTTGAGGGTGTTCTATAATTAAGTTTCACTGAACCCATATTTTATTTATATAATTGCTGGGTTTCCTTTTTGCCTCAGCAATTGTATAAAATAAAATCTAGCTGTGCAGCCAGGTTTATGAAGATGAAATAGCTGCCGTAGTCAGCCATTTGATTTTAATTATTTTTTTTTTTTTTAATTATTTTGTTCACAGCACTGACTGAGGCAGATTTGTTTTTATGTACTTACGCCCAAGTCGGTGGTGGTTAGCAGTGTGCCGGTAGCGGTTCCCGAACAGGCACAGTGCATGGCGGGGAAGTGCAGCAGCGCATGCTCCTGGTGAGGGAAATCGTGTGCGGTTTGCCGTAATGAACACTCCTTCATTATGGCATTCAGCCACGTTTCCTATGGGGTAAAAGGGAACCGTAATCATTAAAGGATTATGTACTGAAATAGTCTCACGGTCTTAGCAACTGAGCCTGATAAGACGGCGCCATCTAAAACAGTATTATTTCCTATTCTGTGACTTAGCGATTTTAACCAAAAGCAACATGAGCATACCCACTGCCTAATCAATGCCTCCACCATAGTGTGGAGTTTCAGAAAAGCACACAACCGGGTCCAATGTCCTCCACAAACGCCCCTGGCCTATAGCTCCTGAACACCTCCCATGCCACTGACTCATACTCCTCAAGCCCACACACCATACCTGGCCTCTAGATATCAAGACACAGCACCCTCCACCAGCCCTTGCAGGCTTCAGAGCCCCACCCTGGACGCTGGCTTTTGTACCCATAAAGCCCCCGATGCAGGTCCCAACAACCTACTGCCCTAGCAGCAGGCTTCTGTGGCTTCCCACAATCCTGACCGCACGCAAGGACAATTTAACAAAATGGGACAGATATTCAGACTGCACTGGGCAGTGGCGCAAGAGGGGGTGCAACGCATCCAAGATGCGCCAGGGCAGGGAGATATTCAAAAGGTGATGTGCCATGGCACAGCACCGTTGAATATGGCACAGAATGTGCATGACACAATGACAATGCACCAGCACATCTCCCACACAGGGAGGACCAGGAATGCTCCAGAGCAACTGTAGTTGCACTGGGCGCATCACCCGTGATATTCAGACTTGGGCATGCAAATGGGGCCATAATGTATGCATGGCACAAACGGGGCCATTTGCACATCATTATGGTCCCATTTGCATGCGATGTGCAGGGCATCCTGGCGAAATGTGCCTGGCACCCTGCATAGCAACCTGCAACATGCACAGAAGCCCTGGTAGTCCAGTGATCACCCCCCTCCCAACCACAACCCCAAGCGCGGGTAATAGTATAGCAACACAATCCCTGGTAGTCCAGCAGTAACCTCCCCTGCAGCCGCGATCGCGGGGTATCACAACTGTGCAAGCACCCCCCGCACTATAGTCGCTACCGCAATTACATACAAAGGCTACCCATTCAAAGCAGTGTCAGTGGCTCAGTAAGTACCACACTCGCCTCTGAGGCCGGTAGATCAGAGGGCGGTGGGTTCAGTTCCCACATCTGGCACTTGGGTTAATATCCCAGAACTGACACTGTAGTGCAGCATGAGAGGGGTGCTGCACTTCTGAAGTGCCGTCTTTCGGATGAGACGTTAAACTGAGGTCCCATCTGCCTGTTCTGGTGGTAGTTCAGGTGGATGTTAAAGATCCCATGGCACTTATTGAAAAGAGTAGGGAATTTCCGTGTCCTGGCCAAATTTCCTCATTCACTAAAATTACCACCAACAGCTTAATCTGTTTCAAGGTCAGTTGGCATTCATCTGTATCCCTCCCCTGGTCGTGCCTGAAAATAGGCAGGATTTGTATAGTGCACTTACCCGACAACAAAACTAATAAATAAATTCCCTGGTAGTCCAGAGGCACCCACTCCTCCCCGTAGCCATGATCGCAGACAATGCCGTGACACCAGACCTGGTGATCTAGTGGCCCCTACCCTCCTGCCACTCTGAGCTCGCTAAAATCGATATCTTCCCATACCTGGGATCTGCTGGGCTGGCAATAGCCTAGAGGTTAGAGGAACGAGGTGTGAACAAGCTTGATACATCCAGCAGACCAGAGTTGGATCTCTCACAACCTCCACTTGCATACTGTGCGACTGAGCAAGTCACTTAACCTCCCAGTGCTCCCAGGTCACCCCTGAAAACAGGCACTTGTGCCTAGTGCGCTTACCTGGTTACCAAAGACTAAAACAATCTACTGGCCCCCACCACACCCGAGGCACTAATCGCGTGCCCCATACTGAAAGAGACACCTGGGTCCAGTGGCACCCCCTGGCCATCAGCAGGCAACTGCACCCGCCCAGCTGCCTGCCAAATGATAGCTTACAGTATGCGCCTGTAAGCCCATTGGTCCACACTGGCAGGGCCAGATCAAGCTCTGGGGCTCTGGGGCACTGGACCTCTGGGGGTCCATGCGCAGTGTTTATGACATGTGAAAATCCCCAGCCCATCTAGGGGTCTGGGGCATGCCCCTCAGAAAATTTTTGAAAAATGGTTGAAAATGGTGCACTTTAGGGGTTTCCTTATCGTTTTGATTTTTTTTCCTACTGTAAAAGTGACACTTTACGCTGGAAAAATACTGTACATGCCACTGCCTCAAATCATATATTGTATGTTTCCATATTCACATATATGGATAGTGCAAATTGTATGTGCTTTCAGAATATGAATATATAAACATACGGTGGATATTACTACAAATATATATAATATTTGCAAAGTGAGACAGCGAGATAAAGGCAGTGTTCAAACTCTGGGGAGGTCTGGTGGAGGGGCTTGAGTCTGGAAGGTGTACTACTCCATTTCGCAAAAGAAAGGGTGCTACAAGAGCTCGCTAAGCCTAGGATGGACAAGGCAGTGGGACCTGATGGCATACATCCCAGGGTACTAAAGGAGCTAAGGGTGGAGCTAGGATAGCCATTATCAGAACAGTTTATTGAGTCTCTGAGTACAGGAGAGGTCCCATTTTTTTGTTTTGCTTTTTGAGAGTGACATCTTGAGTGCCTAAAGAATTGCTAGTACAGAGAGTACTCAGCAGCCAAAGACAAGTGTAAAGATGATTCACTGGCCACTGAGGTGGATGGCGATAGGGATAAGGCACTGACTCAGGGTCTGTTGGTATCAAAGCCTCACATCACTTTTGCTGGTGCCAAGAAAAGGGCCAGAACTTGGCCACGTCGGAGTCCCTATGGAAGATATCTAGGCAACAAAAATCTCTGTATTTCTCCTATATTATAGTGGCCCATCCGGGCCTGAATGTGGACAACCTCTGTAAAAGTGGTGAGGCCCAGAAGAAGACAAGACTCAGTGTGTACATCAGGGAGAAGAAAGGGGAACCTAGATGAATATGGATTTGCAGGACTGACTACACAGTCAAAGGAAGTAGAGATGTGTTCATCTACCCCAGCACCTTACAGGTAGTGTGCAAACAGCCCAGTTACACGAGAATAAAAGGGGCATACCAATCAAGACAGTCTGACATAGTCAAAAAGAAACAATTTCATCAAGAAAATGGGCCAGCTTCTCCAGCAACCACAGGTATGTACCCTGTGTAAGAGCTAGTGTAGTCAATCCAAAAAGGTGCATAGCACGTCCCATGAGCAGAACAACTTCCAAGTACAGTTACACTGAATAGTGCACAGGGGCATGTGCTGCATTTAGTAACTATCAGGAATATACCCCAGGCAGGGGGGAGGAGGAGGACAAGAAAGAAAAAGGTAGAAATTAGTTGTGCCAGAAAATTCTTTGTTTTGGTTGGTGGAAGGGCCCATGGGATCCTTACCCCTGACACTTGGTCGCTTGTCACCCCATTCTCTATTCATCATAATTTCCCAATACAAAATCAATTTATGCTATTAGAACATGGCATTTGCATGACTTAGCAGTTGCAAATGTATCAATAATGTCATCAAAGCTGATTTGTCAGTATATCACTTTCAATACTTAGAAGAGTGAGTGCACTCAGATGGTCATCTCCATTGTAGATCGTAGTTTGTTTTTAATGAGGGCCATTTTGCTGAATGAGCATTCACCTGAGCAGTTAGTCACCATCAGTGACAGGTACATGCGAAGAGCGTCAGAAACATTCAGAAAGGTCTCTTGCAGTTCTTCAGTATGAAGTAGTGATGCATCACAACCTCTTGCCTTTGCAAAGCTGATGAACTGAGACATTTCACCAGGGAAGACCTCAACAGACAAGTCTGATGGGTATTCTTGAGCTAATTTCTGAGCCTCAAGATGTATTGCCTCATCAGTTAAGACGTCAGAATCCACTATAACTTTGAAGCGATCACAGACACTTTGGTAAGCCGAAAGCCTGTAATTCAAAGCCATAATGAGGCAATCTATTATAACCAAGTAGGTCTCAGTCCAGAATTTCTCTCTGCCAGTTAGAACAACTCCTTCAGATTGCACCGTCGTCATACTGCAGGTTTCTTTTCCTTTTCCTTGAGTGATCAGTTCTGTAATTAGAGGAGCCAGATAATTCTTGTGCTCGCATTTCAAATTTATCGAAACTATCACGTAATGTGTTGACAAAGCTTTCGAGAGATGTCAGTAATTCAACAGCTGATTTAAGATCAATTTTGCTATGTTGCAAAGATTTGCTCGTCGCATTGAATCTGACAAGAATGGTATTCCACAGATCACAAAGAAATGCTGTTTCAGCTAACTCCATTGTTTGGGACAACGAGTCTGCCTCATGTCTTGAGGTGCCATTCTGATGTTCATCATCAGCGATTTCCTCCAGAGCAGCTTTGATGTCGGCATAGCTGTCAAAGAGTGCCTTGGTTGCATCAGCACCTGCAGACCACCGTGTGTCAGACAGTGACTTCAGTGTCAATCCACCACCTTTCTCCTTTAAGTGTTTCATCAACACTGACCAACGGTGTGTAGACGCAGAGAAGAAAGTGTATACTTTCTGCAGAAAGCCAAAGAAGCTGACTGCCTCAACACAGCAATCAACAGAATTAGAACCAACTAGGTTCAGAGAATGGGCAGCGCAAGGTATAAATATTGCTAGGGGGTTCACTTGTCTGAGTCGGCTTGCATGCCAGAGTATCATCCAGCCATGTTGTTTGCATTGTCGTAAGACTGGCCACGGCAATCCATGAAGTCAATGGCTTCAGTCTTCAAGTAGTCTAGCAGAGTATTTGCTAGGTCTTAGCCATATGACTGCTGATTTGCAGGAAAGTCAAGAAGCGCCTAACTGGAACACCACTTAACACATACCGAGCAATCACAGTCAGCTGATCAACGTGAGTTAAATCAGGCGTTGAATCAACAGATATTGAGAAATACTTGCCATTGCGATTTCTCAACAATAGTGCCTTAGTTCGCCATGATTTGAATGAATTTTCAAATATAGTTGAGGACAGGTAAGCAGGCTTCCTCACCAGCATTGCCAAAGTTTTCTATATGTGTGGCCAGAAAGGATCAAACTCTCTATCAATTTATGCAACCAAGGAAGTTGCCATTATGTTTTGATCCAATTATCTCATCATCTCCTCGGAAGGCCAGGCCTCTCTCAGCCAGAAGAGTAACAACAGCCACTACCCGACATAATACATCATGCCAATACTGCTTTCTCTCCTGACACTGCTTCTCCAAACTGTAGTCAACATGGCAATATTCTTTGCGACGGTTGCAAATGCTGAGAATGCAAGCTCTGTGCACGTCACTTTCTTCATGCGTGCAGATTCTCTCGTCAGCTTTTTTCCAGTCATTAAAACTGTCAACTCTGAAACTGATCCTTCTGACTTGTCATCAGCGCAGCAGAAGAAACGTATAGAGATCCTTTGAAGGACTATATAGCATCCATTTCTCAGATGCATCTCACCATTGCTCGCCTGGTGTAGAAACATGATTTTTCATGAAACGGAAATGCCCCTTTGGCTGTCTCTGTGTTGGGTTGTAATAACGCTTTGACTTCATGTAACTGTCAGAGTCAGTCTTATTCTGGCAACTGTCTGGTCCTTTCTCAATCCAGAAGTCCACTGTGTCGGAACGTATGGGGAACCACTCCGCAGGATCAGTTGATCGACATTCACATTCATCAGGTACTGAGTGTGATGAATCGCTGATAGGCTCCTTCTGTCCCAAAAACATGTCATCATTTTCATTTGTGGAAGTGGCAGTCAAAGGACACTGGTGGACAACCAGAGTATTGTCTTCAAAATGTTCTAAATCAGATTCTGCATTAGGATGTGCCTGTGATACTTCAAAGTTGACAGTAGCATTCACACTTGCTGAGGGATAACTAGTTGGGGTAACAAGGACATCAGCTGACACAGAAGCATTAATCTAAAAATTGACTGAGTCGAGGGTCTTTGCCAACACGGAATTCAGTTTATCTTGCTTTCTTCCGCAATGCGACGCTTCAGAGCACCTGATTGCAAAACCTTCGTGGCATTTTCTTTAATCTTATAACACACTGTCTCACACGTCCCAGTCAGACCTGGGAAACAAATGAGGGATTGGAAAAGAACTGCATACAGTAGTAATTGTTAGTAATCACACAGTTAACTGTCAACATAGTTGGAAGCCACAATAATGTTAGTCTCTAGTCAAAATTTTAAGACGCACATTTTTCTTTTCTTTCATTCTTGAACCAAAATACTACGGGATGATGTTTTTAAATGTTTCCTCTCCCAAGTCATTCCCACCATATAAAAATGAAATTGACATCCTTGGTACAGTATTAAAGCAGCACTGCAATAATCCAGTGAAATTTTTACTTATACTTTTTTATGAAATTTTAGATTGCCACTCACCTCCTGACTTGTATGATACCCTTCTTTCCATAATTTGAAGCTGCCTTATTACTTTTTTTTTTCCATGTTTGAAATAATACAAGGAGTTCTCTTTAATATGGCTCGACTAGGACTTCATCAGTATTCTCTGCTGTTTTTGTCCATCAGTTGTTTAAATATCACTTCTGTTGTGTCTAAAATGAACTATCATGTTGCAGGCAGTGCTCCCTGACCTTATGGAACAATAGGTGTTCAAAAACAGCTGATAATATTGATGAAAACCTGGTCCAGGCCATATTGAGAGGAGCCCTTTTATTGTTTCAAACATGGAAAAGTACTAAAACAGACTCACATTGTGGAAAATGGGTATCATACAAGTCAGAAGGTAAGTGCCAATCTAAAATAGCATAAAAAGTATAGGTCAACATTTTCACCAGATTCATGCACGGCTGCTTTAGCCAAATTATCAGAAACATGTGTAGCACCATTATTCATCCTCTCAAGCTGCCACATAGAAAATGGTTAAAAGTATTCCAGGCTTTGATTGGCTGAGGGATTTCTAGCTGGGCATCTATCAGACAACAGATGCCCATCTATTAAAAGTATCAGCCCAGCCAACCCTATGACCATCACCACAGTCCTGCTGTCCAACCTGGTCTCTAATTGGCTAAAACACCCTCATTTCATTTTCAAATCTCCGCCATTGTATTTGTCTTAACGAGAGCTGAGACCACACACCAGTCCACAAGACGTTCTCCCAATAAAATTATGAACCTAATGCGATCCTGCTGAAATAAGCAGAGCACAGCCAGTAGAGAAGAAATAAATGAACCTGTTTTCACAAAGTTACTTTTCTTTCTATTATCTCCCCGTCCACACCTGAGCTGTCACAATTTGGCAGTACAATGGACAACGTGGCATTTTTGCCCCATTATCCACAGAGATCCTGATCACACTTTTAAAATCAAAAACTGAAAACCACCATTTTTTTCCTATCAGTCACCAAGACAGCCACTGAGCTGGCGAAGCTCCAACCCTCATGCACATATACGCAGACACCACCAGAGTGGCAATCTAAATAAAGATCTCCAAAACCAACAACAGCAGTTTTCATTTTCAGACTATGAGCGTTAGCACGCCGTCTGCTCACCGCCACTCACATCCGATGCTCACCTGTCTCTTAACCCAAAGACAAGCAACTCTATTTTTTTCAATCCACATATAACCTAATTTTCTAAGCACAATAACACCTTCTAGGGTGGCGGTATGATATATCCGCCCTTCCAGGGGTTATAAGACCTCCGCCTGTGGCATCAGGCATCATTACACTTAGTATGGTACACCTAATACTGCCCACCCTGTTGGGTATTATTGTTGCACACAGATGTATCAAGCATGCTTTTATTTGAAATTGCAAGCCATGATGTAGCTCTCATACAGATATGTACTGTACACTATTCCATAAATTTTAGTACAAAATGATGATGAAAACTAAAAGGCGGTCTTACTTACTCTGATAAACTCTCCTCTCAGCCTGAAAATGAATGAACTACTTGAGTCGGCCAGGCGCCACAGTCTTCTCTTTACTGTCAGACTGTATAGCAAAATGCTCTAAAAATAGAAAACAGAAAAATAAATACTGTATCTTGAAGCCAAATAAAGCCCTCTGAACTGTAAATGGCATCACTGATGACCTGAAATCATCCAAGCAGACCCCAAAGTAGTAGGTAAGGCTTGGGGTAGGGTGTATTAGTAGGGTATCACAAGTCGTAAAAGGAGGTAATAATCCTCTTTACAAGACACTGGTTAGGCCCCATCTGGAGTACTGCGTGCAGTATTGGAGGCCACACCTTCACAAGGACATTAACCAAATTGAGGCAGTCCAGAGAAGGCAACCAAATGGTGCAGGGACTGCATCAGAAGACATATGAGGAAGATTAACAGAGCTCAATATGTATACCCTTGAGCAAAGGAGGGAGAGAGGTGATATGATCGAGGCATTCAAACACTTTAAGGCATTAACAAGGTGAAAGAGTCTAACATGTTTAAATATAAGAAAATAGCAGGACAAGAGGACGAGCATGAGATTAGAGGGGGTAGTATGAATGTGAGGAAATTCTTTTCACAGAAAGGGTGGTGGATGCATGGAATGGCCTACCACAGGAAGTGGTGGCTATGAATACAGTGCAGGGCTTCAAACAAGCATGGGATAGGCATAAGGGAGCAATACAAATGAGTGTGAATAGATAGGCCACTGACAGAGCAAAGTCCGATGGCACATTTATAAGGTAGAAAAAGAAATGGGTAGACTGGATGGGCCTTGCGGTCCTTATCTGCCATCAACTTCTACATTTCTATGTTTCTATGGAGAGAGCCTCCCTCACCACAGAGGGCTCCAAGGGTATGAGTAACTGCATTGTAGTTAGACAGGGAAGCAGCATTATTATGACAAGGAACATGTTTGCTTTGGGAGACAGTAACACCAGTTGTCAAGTTAAGCAGGTAGGTCACTAACCCTTTAACTCAACATTCTCCATCACAAAGAAATGCCTAATTGCAGTACTTCCTCCCTGCCCTGGTAAGCGTAAGGGGTACCATGATCAGCCACATATGGTATCTTAGGGGATATGTAACTGCGACACTTTTATGACAGGACTAGAAGGCTAAATAGTAAATTCAACTAGCCTTCTAGTCCTGTCACTAGGAAGGAAGTTATTTGCAGATTACATATCCTCAAGTTGAATACTGTCTGTAATTTGTTGTTGAGGTAATAAAAAGCAAATTTCCATTTAATACATTTAAACAACTTAAACTCAAGTAGTTGAATTTGAAATCATGTAGATTCACTCAAAAGGAAGGGCATTTCTATTACATCAACAAGGAAATTACAGTCGCAGTGGTATGTGTGTGTCAGTTTTGTGCTTGTGCTACAGTGCTTCTGTACTTGTGCCGTTTATTTTTTTTTTTTTTTATTTGCTCATTTATTTATTGCTCTATGCCATTACTGCCCTGCACTAATGCCTTGCATGCCATTGCCAATTGCTATGTAAATAATATAACTTTATTAAGCCTTGCCTTGCTAGTTAATAGCTCCCCCCCTCAAAATTAGGGGATGCCATTGCTCATCCATCCTCTATGCCCTGCCCTATGAGTTATGAGACATGGAGGTTATCAGCACAGCAGTCGGAGGAATACAAATTTGATGTGGGTACAGGGCGCTGGCATTCATGATCATCACAACAACAGACTCACTCAACCAGATGCGGCCTGGCCCCGCTCTCACATGTTCCAACAAGAGCGAGAGATGGGCTACAGTCAGTCACTGCTGCTGCCAGGTGTGTGGGGCAGAGGGCTGCTGGATTGTGCAGGGAGGGACTCTGGGAGAAGTAGTGGAGGTGGGATGCAAGCCTGGATGGCGCCTGCCAGTGCCTGGAGCTGTTGGACAATAGCTAAATAATATAATAATAAATAATATAAAATAATAATAGTCAAATTAACTAGCCTGGGATGGGTCCCAGGGTGGTAGCCTGGGTAAAACATTGGCTGGACAACAGGACCACAGAAGGTAATTGCAAATGGAGTCCACTCTGAAGAAAGAGGGTTACTAATGGGGTACCGCAGGGTTCAGTACTGGGTCCAGTCCTTTTTAATGTCTTTATAAGTGACATTGCAGAGGGACTGGAAGGAAAAGTATGCCTCTTTGCAGATGACACAAAGATCTGCAACAGGGTTGATACACAAGGAGGCGTGGAAAGGATAAGAAGGGACTTGGCAAGGTTGGAGGAATGGTCAGAAGTAAGGCAGCTTAGATTCAATGCAAAGAAGTGCAAAATAATGCACCAGGGAAACAAAAACCCAGGGGAAGATTACACAGTGGAGGGAGGTAGTAACAACAACAAAAATGGAAAGGGACCTGGGGGTAATCATATCAGATGATCTAAAGGTTGGCAAGCAATGTGAGAAGGCAGTAGGGAGGGCTTGGGGGATACTGGGATGTGAGGCAACACCAGCAGAAAACAGGAAGTTGTTATCTCCCTGTACAGGCAGTTGGTGAGACCCCATCTGGAGTACTGCATCCAGTTCTGGAGACCCCATCTCTGCTAGGACATAGACAGGATGGAGGCAGTTCAGAGGAGGGCAACTAAAATGGTGCAGGGTCTGCAAGAGTAGCCATATGAGGCAGACTAAAGGAGCTTAATATGTATACCCTTGAGGAAAGGAGGGAGTGGGGGGGGCATAATAGAAATGTTTAAGTACCTCAAGGGAATCAACAAAGTCCAAGAGGGTAGCATCTTTCAGAAAAAGAGATGTGCAAGAACAAGGGGACACAATTTGAAGACAGAGGGGCACAGCTCAGGGACAATGTGAGGAAGTATTTTTTCACAGAGAGGGGGTGGACTCATAGAACAGCCTTTCTGAGGAGGTTGTGGGGTCTAAAACTGTGGGAGAATTCAAGAATGCATGGAACAGACATAAGGCAATTTTTGTGGGGGGAGGAAGAAATAGGCCGTTGGTTAAATAGGATCTGCAGCGTATCCTCTAGGTAGGGAAATGGGCAGACTAGGTCGGCCAAGCGGTCCTTATCTGCCATCAAAGTCTACATTTCTATGGCAAAATACAATTAATTTTCTTTCCAATCTTCGCCATCTGACTCAAGGGACGGTCCCTGCCGGATGAGGACCAGAGGAGTACTAGTCGTCTATTAAGTCCAGAGACTCACCAGCCAGGCTCGGCTCCCACACAGCAGAGGACTGCCTTGTTTTACTAAACATGTGTGCATGTTTGTACTGCCAGGAGGGGCATTATTGATATTTACTTCCATATTTGAAATGGTTTATTGACAGTGCTCAGCTTTTCTGCTTATGCTCGCTTCTGCATGGGATTCAGGAGAGACAGTAAAGAAATAAAAGTCACATACACACACCGGTAATGCAGCCCAGGTTTATTTTTAATCTGTGTTAATAAAAGAGAAACCATTTAAAAGAGGGAGCCATACATGTGAAACAAGGGTTATCTGGGTTTGAAATACAGGTGTGCAGGTGTACTGCTTGGATAGTTTCAAAATTGAGTCCAGAATATGTTTGGAGTTTTTATTTAAATTTTTGTTATCTTTTATTCCCTCTCCACTTCTGTCACATTATCATGAATTACCCTCAAACTGTCTCCTAACTTGACCTGGCATCTCACCTTCTCAAGGGAAAGGTCAATATTTCTTAAAGGTAAAATAATGGCAAAACACAATGCAGGCAAAGCTTATTCATTTGGATTATTGCTCATGAAACTGACAAACAAGGGAATTTATTGTAAAATAATTTCCTTTACCAGCACCAAGACTACATATTTAGTGGTAAATACTCGAGAATCTTTCCAAAGAGAAAAACTATTTTAACTAGCAGTATGCTGGGTCTTCCTGTTGTGTTTCTTTAATGCCAGTCATTACTTAAACTGCAGTACATTTTTTTTTTTTTTCTTCACAAAAAGGCAAAGTGAAATGGACCTGCAGTTTAAAACCTGTTTCAACCCAAATGAGTCTCTAAAGCCGATTTGGATCAGCATCAAGAGGTTAAGACACTATCATCCACACTGAAGGCAAGCAAGGGAGCGACTCGAGGTGGACGGCGGCCAGGCTCAAGTCAAGTCACTGCTGCCAGGTGTGTGGGGCTGGACTGGTATACAATAATCTGTTATTTTAATTCATTGTCAAACTTACATAACTGTAATACAATGTCTAGTAGAACTATAGGTACATAGGAGACTTAGAAATGTGTTCAGTCTTTTGTATGAGTGGTATAGTAGCAAATCTGAGCGCTATTTTAGATGCCAGTAGTGAGTACTACCCAAGGTTACTACGAGGCAAGTAGCTCTAAGCATTTAAAAGCTTTTAATTTGTATATGACATGATGGTATACCATTAACAGGGTGTCATAATAGCTCGGTGAAAGGCGCTGTCAAAATAGTTTCAGTGATAACAGCTAACTATGCATGACAGTGTGGTATGTTAGAGCACTGTACATGTAGCCAGGTAGCTCTTTTCACTGATGGCATCTTGTTTAAGAATGTGAGTGTGGGGTGCTTGAACATGCTGTCAGCATAGCCTAGAGGTTAGAGGCAAGAGCTGTTCATGGGCTCCTGCAGACCTAGGTTCAAGCCTGATGACTTCTATTTTTTTTTTTTTCATGACCACAGTTGCACCCCCACCTCCATCCCTCCAGAGTTGCATCCCCCCAGAGTTCTAATACTTAATTCTCCCGCCTCCCGACTTTCTCCCCCTTCCTCAGCTGCATCCCCTCTGGAGAATGACCCCTCCTGAGTTCCTCCTTATTCCCAAGTTGTGTCCCCCCCCCCCTTGGTTTATGTTAAGGGGGGTGAAGTCCCCCACAGAAAATGTGATCACACCTTGCTGTTCTCACCAACAACATGCGATATGTGATCTAGGTGGGAAGAGACATGATTGCGTGTAGCCAATCTTGCTGTTGCCCTTTTGTCTGTGCTCTTTTTTACTGAGTGCTCTTTGTTTTAGCCCTAAAGTGGGTGAACCTGAAATTATGTACTGTACCTTTAAGAAACCCACCAGTTAAAAGCGATCCACTTGCTGGTGTAGGTGACGCTGAATAAAGCTAGACGCTAAACCGGTCAGGTCGTCAGGGTTATTTCTGCACTCTTGCTATGTATGAATTAGCACTGCCTTAAGTTAAGCACAGTTCTGTGTGTTTTTTTGTTCAAGTATAAACTTTTTACCTGCTTCCTGGTGCCAGTTTACCTTTGTTTGCTATATTTACAGTTTTAAACACTATCTCCAGTCCCTTTACTGTACATTGTCTGTTCACTACAAATGACATTCAGGGATAATGCAGTTTCAGTTCAGTGCCCCACGCTATAGCCTGATGAGACCAGAGGTATCAGGCTGTGCCTGTCTCTACGTGACAAGGAGCAAGCCATGCTGTCTGGCTTGGGATGAGAAGGGATGTCCCCTTCCCAGAGCACACATTCACATACAAACATGAGGTATATGGCTATTTCCTGGTCTGTCCCGAATCCCTCAAATGTGCTTCCATAGGGAGTCGCCGAGTCGGAGACAGTCAGTACCAATGCTCAGAGACAACAATGGCTTACCAACTGGTACAAGTCTGTCCCGGAGGATTGTGCAGGAGAGGGATTGGGGGGGGACGCAGGGCTGGATGGCTGCCTGCCTACCGGCATTGCATGGAGCCGAACACTGCACACGGACGACTATATTTTGTTTTCAACTGCCGTCAGACTCGGCGGGGCGGGAGTCGGGAGGAACAAGAGCAACAGGGAGTACTAGGGACTCGGGAGGCGGGAGGGACTCAGACAAGAGAGAGGAGTACTAGTGTCGACTTCTGACTGTCCATCTCAGAGAACGAGAGAGGAGAGGCCGAGGGAACTGAGGTCGGAGGTGGAAGTATTCGAGGACAGGTCAGGATGCAAGGAGACTACTTTTTAAGAATCATTGTCGGAAATTGAATCGCAGATTATACTTCAAATTAATTAATTCAATTTCCAAAATACTTTTAATTTAAAATGAAAACATGCAGACCAGTTCATCTAACTTCTACCTACCCCTCCCGGCCCCACCCCCAGAATAAGAAAGATTCAGGACACGAGGGGCATTCAATTAAAATCATTAAACAAGAGAGAAAGGACCTCCATCCAATCCAGGCATGACTCGTCCCGACTCCCAGCTCGGCCTCGGGCCGGCTCGAGTTTTCAATTACTCTGACACTGTGTACCTCAGACAGTAAGTACCTGTGTGTGTGAGTGATTTTAGTTTTTTTTTTTTTGTCTCCTCACTAGTCTCAGTAGTCAGTACTGTACCGCACTACCGCCAAGTAAGTTTTATTTTCGAAAACTGAACAGATTAGCCCAGGAACCTCTTCAACGACAAATCAATGAACCCAACCCACGCCTGCTCAGCCTCTATCTCCTCCAAACTTTCATGCAGGACTGTGTAGCGACGCATATACTCACATGCGCAGTCAGATGACATACACCCGCACCCCACATGACTTCTCTGCTAGTTGGCCTGCATATCATGTGATCCCCCGTCATCCCATTGGAGTCTACTAGGGCAAGTCAGGTGACACTGCTGGCAAAACAGGAACAGCAGGGCCGCGGCAACAAGTCCTTTAAAGCAGCGGCAGCCACTTTTAGCAACAACTTCATGCTTTGCCCTATATTTAGCGTTTTCTCAGGGTCCCCATGGTGGGGGCCTGGGCATTTGGCTCCCTCTCTTAATCCGGGGCCTGCACACTGGGCTTGCAGGCATATTGTACTACACAGTCGAGGATATGTGAATGAACCCATCTACAGATCCTGATCAGTAGTACAGTATGTTTGCAGCCCACTGGGTCCACAGTGTGACCAGTGGGCTTCACAGTGCATACTGTAACCGTCATTCTGCAGGCAGCCAGGTGGCATGCAGCTGCCTGCCGATGACGGGGGAGGAGCGCTGAGAGGGCAGGGTGCCACTGGACCACCAGATCTCTCTTTCAGTATGGGGCACTGGTGATCAGTGCATTGGTGGTGGGGGGCCACTAGATCACCAAGCATGGGAAGATATTGACTTTTACAGCACTCAGAGCAATGGGAGGGGTAGAGAGCAGTGGTGGCTGGTGTCATGGCATTGTTGGGATCCTGGCTACGGGAAGAAGGGGCATCACTAGACTACCTGGGAAAGGGAAGCCTTTATGCGCCAATGCGAGCCAATCCACGGGCAGAGGGTGTTTTAGTTGTGATACCCCCGTGATCGTGGGCTACGGGGGTTCCGTCAACCACCAGGAGTGTGTTGCTGTACTATTATCTGCAAACCAGGTTACGGGTGGGTACCACTGGACTACCAGGGATCAGTTTGGTGCTTCTGGACGGTGTTCTGGGCAGACATCTCATGGCTGCCGTGGCTGCTGTGTTGCGCCTGCAATACAGCAGCCTGCCTGTGGGTGGCTGGACGGAGCCAGGATTTTCTGGCTCAACTTTGTGCCCCAGCAGGCGAAGCGGACGGAGTTGCGCCAGCAGCTGCACCACACGTCCCAGGTTGAATATTGGGATGTGTCGATATGCATGGTCACGCCCCATCAGATGCGCTGCATACATTACCACAGTGCCCCAGCGATCGGGATTTGTGCTGCACGGGTCACCCTTTGAATATCGGCCCTATGAGGAAAAAAACTACAAATACAACGAGGATGAATCTAAGGATGTCAGAAACACACGCCTTCTAAATACAAACCATTAATTTTTTTTTGCTAAAAATACTGCTTATGATATTAACATGGGCTGACCAGGACAAGCCCAGTTGTGCAAAACAATAGTAACCCTTTCCATTCGTGTTGTACCCAAACGGAATTACGGCAGCCTTTAAATACATTCTTTAAATAAATAAAATAAAAAGCCTCAGTTGATCATCCTTAGAACAGGGTCGGAGGACACGGAGTTAGCTTGCTACTTCCCAAGCATACCTCTCAATTGTACTACATTACGAGGAACGTCCTCGTTTTACTTCACAAACGCCCCTGTTCCACATTGTGAGGACTTGTCCCACATTCAGTGTCAACATTTTAAAGCAGAAATCTTTAGTAAATGATGCAAAAAATATTATTCAATTAATAACAGACTTTTGAACATAAATGCAAACATTTTAAGTGTGTTCTGAGCTTTTAAGTAAAGATTTAGTTAAGTGTTCCACATTTTGCCTATTTGTTCCACATTTTGGAGGCAATATTCCACATTTGGGGACAAAAGGTTGAGAGGTATGCTCCCAAGTGCCACAACAAATCTTTGGATGTCACTGAAAGCTTGAAGCACTCCATGGATATTCGATGGGGCTGGAGCAAGCAGCCTACAAGGTAGTTGCTGTGCAGATTTGGCTACTGTTCAATGCAAAGTTTTATGTGCACGCGTGAACAACTGCTGGCATGCGCGTTTATCTTTAAGCACCATTCCGATATCCGGAACCGAACTGGCATGACAAATCAAAGGTTTAACTGCACTGCTACTCTCTCCCCATCCTTAAACGTCCAAAAATTAAACATAACTTCAGAGGCTGTGCTGACGCCGACATACCCAAATTCTAGGTGACCGCCAGGTAACTGGAAAGTCCCCTCGGCTGTCGATCCTTTCCTTTTCCCCAGAAGTACGCACCCGGGATGTAAGGGACTCGTCACTACTACACCTACCTCAACCCCAGGACGCTTTGTATCCATGCCGGCTTATTTCAGCAGAAGCACTGGGTCACAGTCTCATGTTTAACCGCGCAAACTACTACGGCACTCGTTCCGCTTTAAACCCTGAATTCCACCCACGGCTTAATCCTGTTCGAGACGCACGCATACTTTATTTCTATTGGCTACTTCCAGCTTTCTCGCGCTTCCTTTCCATTGGCTGCTTCTCTTCTACATTCTCATTGGACACCATCGTAGCCACTCCTGATATGTCTGGATTTACTATGAGCGGCGCATTTAAAGGGACGGAAATTTGTGCTGATTGGCAGCTGTTCATAAAGTTTTTATTCTCAGACACAATATGCATTTTCCTAAAGTATCCATATTTAACTGTACCTGAATAAAAAGTGATAGGTAAAACTGTGGTTTGCATTGTTGTGTTTTTATGGGCAGCATTCTGTTAGAGTTAGAGAACAGTATAGCGCAGTGCTCTAAGGCTCTGAGCTGCAAATTTGGTGATATCCAGCAGACCAGACCTGGGTTTGAATCCACATATTCCACTTGCATACTGTGTGACCCTGAGCAAGTCACTTAACCTACTTGTGCTCCTAGGTTACTCCTGGAAAAAGCTTTCAGCTTAGTGTGCTACACCTGGTTAAACAACTAAATTAAAAAAAAAAAGTTAACTTCATGGAATGATTTATTGGAGTTTCTACTATGTCAGGATTTGTGTACAGAATGCTAATTATGAGCTGCTGACCTATCAGAACCCTGTTTAGAGTTCTGTACACAAACGATGACATAGTTAAAACTCCAAATTATTGGTTCCATGAAGAGAACTGTGACGGAATGCTGCCCATAAAAACAAGACAATGCAAAATACGGCTTTTTATATCACTTTTATTCAGGTACAGTTAAATATTTATTTATTTATTAAATTCTCGGATTACAATATCTTTGAGCAGAAACTGCTCATTTACAAAGGTTCCACGTCAAAGGATGAGGGTCAACATACATACAGAGGTAGTAAAAGAATGCACAATAAACAACCAAAACAACTAAAAGAAAAATAAAGATACTCAGTTATAACATACTTTGAGATAATATTCATGTAACGAGCAGCTTGAGTAGGTAGCTGGCTGCGGTAACAATAAGAGATAGAGGTCACCATAGGCAGTTAGTATTGCAGGCGTAGGACCGGGAGAGAAGTTGGCAGGCTAATGGGCCACTGTCCAATGGTGGTGGAAAATGCCTTGTACCAGTGGAGATGTGAAGCAGGAAAGGAGTCACAAGGAATTCCCAGTGCCAGAGGGAATGAGACTGGGAAAGAGCGGGCTGTGAGACATGAGTGAGCTGGGAGGTGTTTAGAGAGATCTCTGTTCAGAGAAGCAGTCACATTGTGTGGTAGAGGTGAGGTAAAGTTTGAGATTCTTTTTGAAGGGTCCAAGTGTAGTAGAGGAAAGTGCTTCTTTATTGAGGGAATTGAACCATTGAGCGGCTCTATAGATAAAGGACCGCTGACCCATGGAGGTACGACATCTAGGAACCTGAAAGGTTAGAAATTGGGCACCACGTGTTTGTTGAGTGCCACTGTAGGTAGTAAGGAGTGAGCTAACACCAGGTGGCATGAGACCGAGGAGAATCTTTCTGGTAAGTAAGCAGGTCTGGTATTGTATTCTGCTGAGTAGGGGTAGCCAGCTGGCCTGTGCATAGAGGTCACAGGTGTGAGTTTGTCAGGCCACACCCATTAGTAGTCTACAGGCTTTGTTGAAAGAAACTGAGATCCCATGCGGAGGGCATTTGTTGAGGCAGAGCCATAGATGGCAAGGCCGCAGTCAATGATAGAGGTGACAGAGCTGTAGATGGCTAGTTTAAGGGCATCCGTGCAGGCATACAGTGCTTGTGTTTGTGTAGTAGTCCAATCCGATATTGGCAGTTTTGGCAACAGTGTCAATATGCCGAGTGTAGGAGAGGGTACTATCCAGGGTAATACCAAGGTACTTGAACTCCTTGACATGTCTGAGTGGGTTCCTCAACGTGGTTCTTGATGATGAGAGACAGAGACTTGTGCCTGCTCCATCGGTTACAGAAGGACATGTCTTTAGTCTTGCTGTGGTTCAGGACAAGTTTATGAGAACTGAATCAGTCTTCGGCGCGCTTGAAGTCGAGCTGCAGCTGGGATTCAAGGACTGTAATGTCATGGTGGCTGAAAAACAGGACTGCATCGTCTGCGTATAGTAATATTTTTTGGTGGCAGGCACTGGGGAGATTGTTGATGAAGAGGGAGAAGAGTAGAGGGCCCAGAATAGACCCCTGGGGACTCCAGAGTGGACCAGTTTCTCATCCGAAGAGATCCCTGCAATCCTTACACGCTGGGTCCAATTATCAAGGTAGCTGGTGAACCATGGAAGGGCATCACTGGAGATCCTAATGGAGGACAGTTGCTTGAGCAGCAGGGGTGGTTAACTGTGTTGAATGCCTTGGTAAGGTCTATAAATACTGCCCCTCCACAATTCCTTTGTCAAGCGTGGCATGGATGAAGGTTGTAAATTCAGTAGTGCAGTCGGTGGTGCTGTGCCCTTTCTGAAGCCATGCTGCTCTGGGCACTGTACATTGTACTTATCCAGGAATTCAACTAGTTGGTCCGACACTATTCGCTCCAGCGCTTTAGATAGTGGGGGGAGGAGTAAGATAGGTCTGTAATTGGTGTGGAGCATCCTATCTCCGCTTTTGTGAACCGGTGTGACAGTGGCTTTCTTCCAGAGAGAGGGGAAATGGCACAGCCTAAGTGAGAGATTGAAGATCTTGTAAGTGGTTCTAAGATTTCATCGAGGACTTGTGCCAGCAGTTTCAGGTCAAGGGAGTCACCACTGTACCCTTGTTTGCCGAATGGCCTTTTGAATGTATTTTCTAGCTACTTGTGGTGGGACCTCTAAAAAAAAACGTTGGGGTTGTATGTCTCTAGTTGGGGAGAATTCTGGGAGGAGCTGGAGGGGAGGTCTCAAAAAATTTGGTGGAAGGACACTGTCCAGGTTTGTAAATGCATTATTAAAAGTGCTGGTGATGGTACCTAGGTCGAGTGTAGGAGTGCCATGAAGGTTGAGCATAGTGGGTGGTGCTTTAGGATCCTTGCCTGTGAGTTCTTTCGTTGTTCAGAATTTTTTTCCTGGCCCCAAGAGTTGGTCAGAGCCTCTTTGTAATAGCATCGTTTAGCATTCCATTTTGAAGTGCAATAATTTCTGGCTGCTTGTATAATTGTATGTTTACTTATGTTCGAGTTGCACAAGCACAATGCCAGAGGTGGTCTCTGTGCTTGAGTAGAGTTAAAAGATCAGTAGTAACTCAGGGTTTGTCTGTCCTTTGACCTTCATCTTTTCA
This sequence comes from Neoceratodus forsteri, assembly GCA_016271365.2. Lineage (NCBI taxonomy): Eukaryota > Metazoa > Chordata > Ceratodontiformes > Ceratodontidae > Neoceratodus > Neoceratodus forsteri. The sequence continues at coordinate 1,128,337,397 of CM057459.1, read as the reverse complement.
CTAGTGCATAGATGTCACTGGCTTCAAGTGGAAACGTTTGATAAATAGGTCCAGAGCTTTGTTGGTGTCACTGAGGGAGTCAAGCACTGCCCAGTTCAGCCTGGTAAGATGGGATTTTAAATATGTATAATTTAAGTTTTAAATATGTATAATTTAGGTGAATGCATATCATTTCTGAGAATAAGAACTTTATAAACAGCTGGCAGTAAGAAGTGATTTCCTGTCCTCTTTAACTATTAAAAAAAAACAGCCGTGCATTCTTTCACTCCACTCGCCCATCTCGCTGTATTATTCGCATTGTTAGATGCTTGGTAGGTGCAACTATCAGTTTAATGTAGTGTGCCAAATGACTGAATGAGCAGAAGGCTCTATTCTACGGGGTATTTGATGCACTTTATATTTGTCCATGCACCCAGAAAAGTCAATTGTGGGTGTGTGTGTTTAAGTTTATTGTAGGAAACTCATCTGAGCAAGCTCATTCACAAGCGGTCCTTTGACACAGACAGGTAGTTACACATTGTATGATCGAAAAAAACAGTACAAATTCAAGTACAGAATTATGGGCAAGCATTAACATGTTACATAAAATGACAGAGTAAAACTCGAGTACAGAAAAAAGGTACAACGTGTGTGGTTGTACTATATTATGTTTAAATCTGAATGGGGTTCTAGACACTGTAAGGAGATTTAAACCATTTACTTTCAGGAGCGGGGGCAGTCAACCATTTAAATCCCCTTTCCAAATTCTCTCTATGGGGTATTTCATTCACTTATTTTTTCTTTTTAGTCATTCTGGTTTGCATTAATTAATCAGTGCATCCGTAAAACTAGCATAACTTTTCTTTTGTCAGTGCAACCAGAAAAAGTCAAGTGTGTGTGTGTGTGTGGGGGTTGTACTATATTATATATAGAAACAAAGACAAGGTGCTGTGTCAGCATGTGGTCTGAAAGCAAAACAAAATGGTTATATTAAATGCACGCTGAAAATAGAAAATGGAGTTAAAAATATACGTTTCAACCATAGGTCTTCTTCAGGAAATATCTAAAATAGAAAAAAACGAAGTTAGTTTTTTATATATAGTATGTGGATAGTATGCTCTCCTATTCCAACCATGCTGAGAATGTTGCCAAGGCAGTTAACATTCGCCTAGGCCTTCTACACAGGCACAAACACTGCTTTATTACCAAAGCCCTCAGATTGGCTATCCAAAGTTCAATTGTGTCTATTATTGACTGTGGTTTGGTTATTTATGGTACCACCACAGACACAACCCTACCGTGGCTTACACAGCTCTGAACAAGGCATGCCATCTACTAATTGGTGCAGCGATCGTACTCCCACTTGTGACCTTTACAGACAGGCAACTGGCTTCAACTCCAGGCTTGCATTGAATATCAAGCCTGCCTTTTGGATAAGAAGGCAGAACTTGGTCTTCTACCACCAGATTCCCTTCAGCTTATAAGTCCCTTCCGGGGCACTCGTACCACACAAAGTTCTGTGAGCCAAACTTTTACTGTCCCTCGCTGTCGAACCTCACTCTGACAGCAATCCATTGCAGTTAAAGCTGCTAATTTATTTAATTCCCTTCCTCCTAAGATTGTGACGGCTGCAACCTTGGGGCCATTTAAGCGGAAGCTGCATCAATTCTTAGTTTCCAGAGCATCTTGTGGCTGCTATACCTAATCATTGCAGACAGCTAAATGCACTGGGACCTCCCTCTTTTACCATTTGCCCCTGTATAGCCCTATCCTGTTGCCACGCTGTTCCACTTACAGCACTTCCTTCCTTCATCCCTTTCCCGTCCCCATTCCTGCCCTCTTTTCATCCTACCTCAACCCCCCTTCCTTTACCTCTCCACTTCTCCTTCCCTCCCTCCTCTCTGTTTCCTCACCTTGTTCTCTTCCTCTATCCACCCCGTGGGTCTTTTCCTGCATAAGCTCATTGTGGCAGCTCCCTCCTTGCTCTTATTTTGCTCCTTACACCCCCCCCCAGTTCACCTCCTGTCCTTCTCTCCTTGTAATCCCTTTTACCCCTCTTCAGACAAGACCACTGGCTGCACTTGACACAATATTTATCTTGCCATATTATTCTTTTAATTACTTTCCTCATATTGTACTATTTACTGAAACCATTGTAATTTGTTATTCTTGTGACTTGACATGGAACCTCTGTAAAAGAGCCCTTGGCTCAAAGGTCTTTCCGATTTGTTAATATTTTAGTTGCTACTAAGTGTATTATTTGATTATACAAACGTGTACAGTGCCCCACTGAATTTAATGCATCCCCTAGCCCAGCACATATGAATATGCTACATCATTTTATTGAAAGTTGCAATATGATTGATGTTAGATACTAGGCAGATAATAGATGCAATGTACATGGATGTGAATAAGCTCATGTTTAATACGTGGATGAAAAGAATGAAATGGAATACATAGGTGAGATAGTTATCCATAGGGCATTTTTGATGGCAGTTAAACTTGACTCCAAAGTAAAGCTTTGCAACAATGTAACATCTCGGAACATGAGGGTCGGGAGTTACTTGGGCCCAAAGCTTGACTGCCGGTACACCAGTGATACAAGGGTTTCCAGATTTTAGCGGAGACTAAATCAGTGAACCACAGTAGATTGTTATATATTGAACACCCTGGTGATAAACTAGGACAAGGCCTGGAAAAAATACAAGCTCTCCGCCATACCTACTGACCTGGTGAGCTACAAAACTCTCAGAAACAGGTGTAAGCTGGCCATCAAAACAGCCAAGAGGAGTATGTCACAACTTCAGAAAAGAATCGAGGAAACCCTAGACTTTTCTGGGCACACATAAATGGGTTATTAAAGGGAAAAGCAAGTCCAAATCGGCTCCATTGAGGTAAATGGTCAACTAACAAACGACACCCCCACATCGCCATGGCACTCAACCACCACTTCATGAACCTTGACTCTTACAAGGCTGGACTACCTCCCTCTACCCTGACCCTAATGGGCAGTCACTTCCTAACCTTGACCGCCCAACCTTCCACCTCAGACTGGTAAAACCAAAAGAAGTTCTCTCATTACTAATGACTCTTAAAACCTCTGGCTCCAGGGGACCTGATGGGATTCACCCCAGGCTATTGAAGGAAGGGGCTCAGTCTCTAGTCAGGCCCCTGACCTGACTCTTTAATCGATCCCTAAAAGAGGGTGCAGTCCCTGAACAATGGAAACAGGCCCACATGGTCCCAATCCACAAGGGAGGCCATCAGGTGTCTATTAGCAATTACAGGCCTATTTCTCTGCTTTGCACCCTGGCAACGATACAAGAGAGGCTGATCTATGGGCAACTCCGAGATACCTAGAGTTCCATCAACTTCTGGCACCCTCCCAGCACAGCTTCAGAACCAGGCATGGGACAGACATTGCCCTCACCAAATTCTTGACTGATGTACTCAGAGAACTGGATAAGGGGACCCCTACCAGTCCGGTCTTTAGCTACCTATCCAAGGCCTTCAACCTGGTCAATCACAATCTGCTATTGACTAAGCTGGGCAATGTAGGCCTTGACAGCCATTCCCTCACATAGTTCGAAAGCTACTTAATTGGACCTACACAGAGGGTAAAATGGAAAGACTCCATATCGGAGCTGCTCCCATTAAAAGAGGGAGTGCCACAAGGGTCGATTCTTGGCCCCCTCCTCTTCTCCCTTTTCACCAATGAACTCTGCAACCACTGTGGTGGGAGCTCTGTGGTCCAGTATGCAGATGATGCTGTCATCTATCGACCCTCCACTAAGCTGGGAGACCTCAGCCCCTTGCTACAAGGAGACCTGAGTTCCCTCGAGCAATGGCTTGTTAACAACAGAATGGTCCTTAACACAGACAAGACCAAGGCCATGCTGTTTGGTCCAAGATCCCTTGGACATGATAGAAACCAACACCTACACCTGACCTCCACGTCGGGCAGCAGGCTAGAGGTTGTGGCATCACTAAAATACCTTGGCCTCACCCTGGACCAGGGCTTCACCCTCAAGGACCACGTGGATCAAGTTACTAAAAACTTACATGCGAAACTAGGCATCCTCTACTGACTGAAAGACCAGCTGATACCTAAAGCAAGGGTCTCCATAGCCACCAGCGTCCTCCTCCCGACAATTACCTATGCGGCCCCAGTGGTCCATGGAGTAGCTAGACTTGAGATGAATAGACTCCAAGTTCTGTACAATAAGGTGGCTCGGTTCGCCGCCCAGTCAAACCCCAGGCACCATCACTGTGACATGCTAGCCCAACTAAACTGGCTCTCCTGGGATGCCCTTCTCCAGTACCCCTTGCTTTGCCAAACCTTCAAATAAATTAGCCCAACCCACCCCTCCCAGCCTCTCAGGACTTATTGCACTAAAGAATAACCTCAGGCTCTGGCTCCTCCACACAACTGATCGCACTCTCCTAGATGTCCCTAGAGTAAGAAACAAGGCGGGGGGCAAGTCTTTCGCTCACACGGCACCCACCCTATGGAACTCCCTCCCTCCCGGAGTGCAGGAAGCACCCTCCATCAAAAGTTTCCGCACAAGGCTTAAGGCTCACATGATGGCTACCTCCAAATGTAGCTGCTAGAGATATGGGTCCACCACCCAGACAACTAACCCTCACAGTCCGTTACTGCCTGCTGTGCGCAATCTGTCTCTGCAATTGTGGTTCACACCCTCCTCTTTATTTTAGTGTCAAAACACATGCACTGCTGTATGCTTATCTCAGCAAATGTAACCAGCCGACTGTACACCTCTGTATAACTTGTATCAACTGTATTTTCTTCATTTACCACACTGTGATTTATCCTATGTTATGTAATCCCGGGTCGCCGCTGAAAAAGGAACCTCTGGGGCCCAGTGGGCTTATCCGGTCACCAAAATGTAATAAATATTCTCAAAGCTGCCCATGAGTTGCCTGTGGTGGCAATTAAAATAGACTCAGGCTGTTGTGACCTGTGGCATGACAAGGCCAGCCTTGATTAAATCTCCATGTACTGCATTGTTCTTCGCTGTGTTCTCCATTCAAGAATCCCATGGGGTTCTTTCTGACCAGACATGTAGCCCAGTGGGGTTCTCTCTGACCAGACATGTAGCCATGTAATGGGCTTTGGTTGCTTTTGTATCAGAGTGTACAAAGACAACCTGAACAGTGATCCAGCTGTGCATGCCTAGGCAAATAGGTCAGCAATAGCACATGTCTTCTCAGACCTATATTAACTCCCTCTGTTTCTTCTCTCTCCTCCACAGTGGACCGGCAGTCAAGAGGACTGCATGGCATAGCTCTCCCCCACATCAGAAACCGGAGCCCAGCAGAAAAAAATACCCCAGGTACTTAACCTCACAAAGAAGCAGCTCACCTGATCGCGATCGTTTCCTGGAGCGCTGGCTTTGCTCCGCCAAACGCTAGGAGTGCTGGCTTTGCCCCACCAAACGCTACACGTTCCGCTCCCTACCGCCCCCACCACCACCCTCGGTCGGCATCCCAATATATAGGTTGATTTCTGATCACATGATCACGAAATAACCTATCAGGCCACTTTCCCATCTGCAGCTTATCTTTTTCCACCACTAGAGGCCCCCTTACTTTTTTTTCTTTTTTCCCTTTTCTCCAGTCCTGTCACTTACTTCCTAACTCTCTACCCTACCATGCTCCCACTTACCCTCATCACTCTTCCTGCAATTCTCTCAGACACCTTCGCCTCCCACCATAACGCGAAATGGGGAGCAAAATGAAACCCTCTGTCAGCATGCAGCCTGGCACTCCCAGCCCTGCCCCCCTGCACCTGAACACCCAGTCTCTACAAACCCAGACCGAAAACTATCGACAACCCCCACTACAACACATACATAGACACCTCCAGCCTCACCCCTAGCTGCCATCTCCCACGCAACAACCCACTGAGCCCTCTCTGCCATCCTCCTTCCACATCCACAACACAGCAAACCCCCATTTTCCCACTTACCCTCCTATCTGCCCTCTGGCCTGAAACTACCAATACCCACCATCCACACACACAGCATAAATGCCAAAGACCTGCTACTGAGCAAACTGCAACCGCCTCAGGTCTCTCATTCTTCTTCTTCTTCTGACAGGCAATGTCCACCTAACCCTGGCCCCTAAATCCCCACCATCCCACCCATCTCCTGGAAATGGCCTGTGCATCTCCTCTCTAAACATTTGCAGCCTACAAAAAAATGGGACTCCTTTCAAGGTTGGGTTCTCCAGAATCACCCAGACATCATTGCCCTGAGTGAAACTTGGCTCTCCCCTCTGTTCCCACTCGGCAGTTAACCTCCTGGATACTGCCTCTATCAGCTCTGACTAAGTGGGAAAGCAAGGGGTGGCTGTGCTGTCTACCTCAAGGGCTCCTTCACTGGCCACCTACTCCCTCTGCCCATACTAACGTCCAGGGCTCAGGCCCTCACTCTAAAATTAACTCTAGGTAAGTCTACATCCCTCTCCTCCTCACCAGGCCTATGTCCTCCCAGGGACCAGAAGCTAGCCTTCAATCCATCATGTCCTACCTGCACCCTACCCCAAAGCACAAAAAATACTACTGGGGATTTCAACATAAATTGGCTGGCCAAAACAGCCGTCCCATACATCAACGAGGCTGCTGCCTCGATCTCACTCAGGTCATCAAACCCCACCCGGCTACATGCCCGCATCGCGGTCATCCTCCCTACTAGACCTAGTTTTCACCAACCCCCCACAAAATAACAAACATCCAAGTCCTCCCCAACACCCTAAGTGACCACTCACCAGTACTCTGCAACTGCTCTGTATCCCCCTCAAAACTGCTCCTAAATTACTGCACAACACAAACTATGGCCTGGTAAACTAGCCCTTCTCAAGGCCCACCTCAGAGAATGGGACTGGACACCCCTAACTAATACCCTCGACCCGGACCACACCCTTGAACTATTTATCAACACCTTTAACGCAGCCTGTGACAAGTTCACCCCCCTCACCAAAACTATGACCAAAGGGAATCATGCCCCATGGTTCTCGGACCACCTCCAAGGCTTACTACGTCAGCGTGATGCACTATGGCACCTTGCCAATGAGATCAATGGCCTCAGGACAGGCAACATTATCAGGAGGCCGAAACAAAGTGCACCTGGGCCATACGCACCGCCAAAGTGAACTATTACAAAGCCACCTTAACCTCCACCTACGGCACTGGATGCAAGATCTGGGAGAACATAAAGGAACTCTGTGGCAAAGCCCCAAATCTGCCATCTGACCAAATTCTAATAGATGGTAGCCTCTCCACCGACCCCTTCAGGATAGCCTCGGCCCTAAACACTGCTTTCACTGATCTCTCTCCCATGTGCTGCCCCCAAATTTCTTCGATCCCCTGCCTGCCTGTATCGCCCCACATCCTCCCCTTGCTCCACCCTTCTACCTATGAGTCCTTACCCCAGAGACTGCCAAACCCTACCTTACCAAAGCTATCAGCCAAAATCACTATAGTCACGACTCCCTGGACCTCAGACTTCTCTGCCTCACCCTCCAGAAAGTCCTGGCCCCTCTCACCCACATTCTCAATCACTCCCTCTGTCAAAGGAAATTCCCCACCCACTGGAAATCAGCGTACATCACACCCATCCATAAAAGTAGTGACCCGCATCCACAAACAACTACCGCCCCATCTCTATCCTATACCCCGTCTAAGGCACTAGAATGCATATTCGCCAACCAACTCACTGACCACCTAAATAACTATAACCTTCTATCCAGACAGCAGCACAGTTTCCATAAGGGTCATATCACCACCACCGCCCTCCTTGAATTTACATCCTATGGCCACTCAGCCGTGGACCATGGCCACCTCACAGGCGCCATCTTTGTGGACCTAGCTAAGGCTTTCTATACCATAAACCATGCCTCTTACTGAACACCCTGGCCTACACAGGTTTCTCCAGTGACACCCTAAACTGGTTCACCAGCTATCTCTCCGATAGAACGCAGATAGTCAAGATAGGCCCTGTCCTGTCACCCTTCCTCCCAATCCATCAATTGTCCCACAGGAGTCCATGCTTGGCCCCCTACTTTTCAGCCTATACCTCAACTCCCTCCCATCCTCATGTCCCGAGAAATCTGCTCCTACACGCGATGATGCGGTCTTGTTAGCTTCTGACCCGCACCCCTCAAACTCCACCAATCTCCAGCACTCTTTCCGTGAAGTGAAGACTGGCTCACCACCAACATCTTATTATCAGCTACAATAAGACTAAAGTCATGATATTCGCCCACCCTCTGAACCCACTCAAGAACCTCTGCCCCCAACTTCTCACTGCCAATCAGACCCCCTTAGAACAAGTAAGCAGCTTTAAATACTTGGGATCACATTAGACCCCACCTCAGCTTTAATCAACATATCCTACACCTATCAACAGCCCTTAGCTCCAGACTAGGTGTACTCTACCAATACAAACACTGCCTCACCCCTAGAAGCTTACAACTTACCATAAACTCCTCGATCCTCTCCCTGCTAGACTACGGCATCCTAATCTACAGTGCTGCACACCACAACCCTAAACAGACTCCGACTCATGCTTAACAAAGCCTGCCATCTAATCCTTGGATGTGATCGTTTCACACCTCCCGCTCCTTTACAGCAGCACAAACTGGCTAAACCTGGACAGCAGAATCAGGTACCACACCTGCCTTATGACCAAAAAGGTATTACTAGGCCTCACCCCACCCTCCTAGACCAAATTATCCTCCCAACACCACCAGGCAAAACAACCCGTAGCTCAAGCAAAAGCGGCTACTATGGGTACCCCATGACCAGACCGCCCAATTCCAACGAACCTTCAGTTACAGAGCCCCTTCCTGGACTAATGCCCTCCCTAGCCATATAACTGATGAAATAAGGCTTGGCCCTTATAAATCCAAGCTAAGGGAATACTTTCAGGCCTCTAACTGATGTGACTGCCCTTGACACCTGATCTGACTTTGCCTCTTTCAAACTAACTATTATTGAGTCCCCGTCATACCTCTCAACTGTCCCTGATTTTGAGGGACATCCCTGACTTTGCCTCAGATTTTTCCTCTGTCCCTTGTAAAATTTGTGTTCTTGTGACAGAACTGTGGGGATTGAAAGCACAAAGTAATGCCAAACATTAAAGTCACAGACTTTTTATTCTTCAGAAAATGTATCTTAACACAAATCCTTTATTCTATCAGCTTTCCAGTGAATAGTATCAGATTTTAAGATGTGTCCCTGGTTTGACGTCTTAGTCACTGATTATTTTAAACCTTGTCCCTAATTCATGAGGCAAGAAGTTGAGAGGTATGGTCCCGTTACCTAAATGCACCTATGAAACTATATGACTATCAGTCTCCTACAGAACCCTCTGTAACTTTTCTGGCTGTGCTAAAGCACCTAAACTTCTGTTAGCCATCTACTGAACAACTATGTAACCTCTTTGAATGTTATTTGTAATGTGCTATAATCTGTATTTCAAGTGCTGTCCCTGTACCTTTTATGTATGACGTGGAACCTTTGTAAATGAGTCTCTGACTCAAGGTCTTTCTGAATATTACAATAAATAAATAAAAATAAATAAAAATATCTCTCCCATTGTCACTCCAGCTATTGTAGACATCATAACAAAGAAGTATCACTGTGGCAAAGTAATTTTAAAACTAGAATTATGGATCAGTTTCACTCTCACTGAACCAGTACACACACCTCTCCCATTTGTTCTTAAACTGAGATAGTTTACGATCTCCTCTGTAGACTGCTCAGTTATCCATCGCTACCTCAATAAAGAACGGCTTCACATCATTTTGAACAGTCACCGCTACTAGAAACCTCAAACTGTCACTGCAGTTGTTTGCCTGACAACGTAATTTGGATGGCTTAGCTGTTATTCACATTGGAATCTCTATGTGTGTATGCCTCAGTCATGCCCCTTGTCTCTAGTAGATATGTTGAGGTTCTGCAAACTTCCTATTAGCTGCTCCCCTGCTGCTGCTGTATTATCTTTCTCATAAATTCCTGTATATATCCTCTTTAACTTACCATTGTCCTTCTTATGACGGTGGTTGCTCGAACATGGTGTTTCCAGAACTGCACATAGTACTGCAGGTGCGGCCTGACCAATGGACTACACCGTGGTCAGATAATTCTCACTACAACTTAGTATCCTTAATACATTTGGTTGGCTAAGTCTGCTTACTGGCTGTGAGATTTCTGTATGTTTTGCTATTGTTTCTTAAACTACAGGAGAGAGGGATTAGTTAATTCTAGTTGCTGTTGAGGAGTTGATGTAGAGAGATTTTGTAAGTTTTGATATTGCTTTATTTTCTTTTTAATTTAGCTTAAAGGTTTCTGTGGCTGGAGTGACTGTAAAGCCCCACCCACCCCTTCCAGCAGCCTTTCTTAAGTACTGAAATACCACTGGAGGTTGGGTTTGAAGGCTTTGAGGGAGGAGTTTGGGAGTTGCCAACTGACCTGAGCCCTCAGAGCAGGTCAGTAAGGAGGAAACAAGGAACAGCCATATGAGTGAATTCTTAAAGACATATAAATATATAAAACTTATGAATAGATCTATAGTCCTTATGAGTAGGATTATGGTTTCCAGTTAGTACTGTAGTTGGCTGTCTTATGCTGCATGCAAGGGCATTTGGGAGTACAATTTCTGTTAGAGGCTGGGCTAGGATTAGTTAATTCTACTTGCTGTAGGGAGAGTTAGTGTGGAGAGGCTGTATAGGTAGTGTGGACCATGGCTAGGATTGTAGGGTGCAATGGTTGTGGGGCAGCAATGCAGATGAACATACTGTGGAGGCTGGGAGGGTGCCCAATATGCCACAGGCTAAGGAGGCTTGAGGAAGAGGTTCAGTAGCTTGGCAGGGAGCTGAGGAGGTTGAGGGGAGGATTGCATTGGTAGGAGGACTGACATCTGAGAGTATTGTGGGGGCATCACAAAGAAGGCACAGTGGGTCAAGGGAGGGGTCAGGGGGAGGAGGCACAGTAGACAGGAAGCCAGTTGTTGAAGGGTGGACTGTAGTAGGACCTAGAAAAAGAGGAGCAGCAGTAGGCAGGAGGGAGCAGGAAACACACAGTAAGGCAAAGGGGGAAGGGAACATTTTTGCTGTACTAGCAACACATGGGAAGGAGGACACAGGAGGAGATTGCACCAGGGATAGTACTCACAAAGAGGAGGGAGAGGGGGGCATTACTAGTGGAGAGCTTGAGCATGGCATGGCAGGAGGAGGGATAATACTCTGAGAGGTGAGGAGGGAGAGGGAGAGGAAGATTGTCAGTCAAACAAGAGGAGGAGGAGTCTCAATTGAGAGGGGTAGGGGGAAGACACTGGGACACATTGTAAAAGCACCATCTTGAGTGGCCCCAGAAATGAGAACCTGGGTGGGGGGTGGCGAGGCACAGGAAAGAGGAGAGAGGTGTACTGGTGTTAGGGGCTCCATACTAAGGGGATCAGATGGGGCAGCAAGGGGAGAGGCACAGTCGGATATGGGTGGAGTCCATACTGGGATTAAAGGCAGACAAGGCAGGACAGGCAATCCTAAGGTGCGTAAGGAGGGGCAGGAGAAAACCACACATTGTGGTACATGTGGGGACAAATGACCTAGCTGGGGAAACAGAGGAGGCAACAAAGGAGAGGACTGAGGAAGTGGGAAGGTTGTGCGAGGAGACTGTGGAGTCTGTGGCATTCTCCAAGGTGCTCCCAGTACCCTGCGCAAGCACAGGAGAGGATTAGGGAGTTGAAAACATGGTTGGTAGAATGGTGTCAAACTGAGGGGTATGGGGTTGTGGGTGGCTGGGGCAGTACCTGGGATAATAATCTGTTTGCAAGGGATAGGCTGCACCTGAGTGGGAAGGGGATGCAGGTGTTAAAGCAAAGACTGGAGAGGTATATTGCGACAAAGGTGGATTTAAACTAGATGGGGGGTGGCAAGTAGACAGGAGGTAGGCAGGGATCTGATAGAGTAGAGTCACAGACTACCCCCCAGGCTAGCAGGGAAGGACTCGTGGTGGCCGAAAAAGGAGGGAGTAGAAGGGAGGAAATGGAGGCTAGTGAAGGGAAGGGAGCAGAAGAGAGGGTGGTCTCCCTAAATGCAAGAAGCTTAGGCAACAAATCAGCTGAGCTACAGGCACTCTTAGCAGTGTGGAGGGTGGATATTGCAGCTGTCACAGAAACATGGGCAACTGAGCATCAGGACTGGGATCTGGCAATCCCAGGATACAAATTATACAGGAAGGACTTAAGGAGGGGAGGGGCAGTGGGGTGGTAGTCTATGTGAGGGACAGGTTCAAATGCACAAGGGACGAGGGGGAAGAAAGGAGACCAGAGGCAGTCTGGTTGCAGCTCCTAGACTCAAAGGGTAGGAAACTGAGGTTTGGGGTGGTATACAGGCCACCGTCCCAGTCTGAGGAGCTTGACAGAGAATTAGAAGGACAAATCAGAAAGGTATATAGAAAAGGGAAGGTGGTCATTGTGGGGGATTTCAACTTGCCGGAGGTTGACTGGAGCATTCCGGTCACCTCCAGTGTTAGGGAGCAAGTGCTCCTGGATACGATCCAGGAGGATCTCCTGACACAGTTAGTTAGTGTACCTACTGGGCTAAAGAACATTTTAGATCTGGTATTGTCGAATGGGGAGGCAGTAAGGGAAATAAAGGTGGAGGACCCACTAGTCAACAGTGATCACCAAACGGTGTGGTTTAATATCACGATGTGCGGGGAGCCAGAGAAATCAGTTACTCAGGTGGTAAACTTCAGGGGGGGCAGACTTTGGGAGGATGCAGGTAGTGCTGAAAGGGAAACTGAAGGGCATAAGGCAGGAGATGGATGCAGTGCAGAAATGGGATATTATTAAATGGGGGATTACAGAGGCAACAGAAGCCTGCACCAAAACACAGAGTAAGAGGAGCAGAGCAATAAAACCATGCTGGTTGAACAGCAAAATGAGAGGAGCACCAGAGGTATAGGAGGACGTGGAAGGAAGTGGACAGGGAGGAGTATGCAAGATGGTCCAGGGAGGTGACCAGAAAAGTGAGAGAAGCCAAGGCCCAGAGGGAGCTGAGATTAGCGCAGGGAATTAATGGGGGGTGGGGGAAGACTTTTTCAGATACATCAGGGAGAAAAGAAAGTGCAAGGAGACAATAATGAGCATAAAAAGGGGTGGGGAGTGGACGGAAAAGGGGTAGGAGCAGGCAGAAGCACTGAATGAATACTTTTTCTCAGTGTTCACGGAAGAAAAGGGGGGACCGCTACCACCATGGGCTGGGAGGGTGGAGACAGGGGGAGAGGAGGCGACAGATGGAAGAACTGAGGCAAGTAGAGTCCTACAGGGACTGAGGGCACTGAAGGTAGACAAGGCACCAGGGCCGGATGGTATCCACCCCAGGGTGCTGAGGGAGATCTGTACAGCACCTCACTGGAGTCAGGATGTGTACCATTGTACTAGAGGATGGCACATGTAGTACCATTACACAAGAGCGGACCGAGGGATGAACCGGGTAATTATCATCCGTAAGTCTCACCTCGTAGTGTGCAAACTCATGGAAACGATACTAAAGGAAAGATTGGTGTTGTACCTGGAGGACAGTGGTCTCTAGGATGTGAGGCATTGGGTTCATTTCAGGAAGTCTTGTCAAACCAACCTGATACAATATGATGACTGGGTGACAGGTGAGCTGGATAAGGGTCATGTGGTGGATGTTCTTTACTTGGACTTTAGCAAGGCCTTCGATTCTGTGCCTCATGGGCAGCTTGGGAGGAAGCTAACTGGTGTAGGGGTAGGGCCAAAAATGATGAACTGGATTACAGGATGGCTGAGTGGGAGGCTGCAATGGGTGGTTGTGAGAGGGGAGCTCTCAACTCCAAGGCTGGTGACTAGTGGGGTGCCACAGGGCTCTGTGTTGAGGCCAGTATTATTTGGGCTGTTCATATCAGACATTGCACATGGGGTGGTGAGCAAGGTAAGTCTATTCGCTGATGACTCCAGTATCAGAGCAGTGGTGGTTGGAGGGGAGGGATGGAAGCAGCTGTAGGGGGACCTAAGCAAGCTAGAGGACTGGTCAGAGAGGTGGCAGCTGGGGTTCAATGCAAAGAAGTGTAAGGTTATGCACTTTGGAGTGAAGACCCAGGACAGGATACTGGCTGGGAGGTTAAGCTGGGGATCACTGAGGAGGAGAAGGACCAGGGTAATGATAACAGGGACCATGAACAACACTGCCCAGTGTAGGAAGAGTGGCTGCAAAGCGAATAAAATGTTAAAAAAGGCGAGGGGCTCGGTTCCATGGAAGAGAGGTGAGCTTGTCTCTACAGGTCACTGGTAAGGCCGCACTTAGAGTATTATGTGCAGTTTGTAGGTCATACCTAAAGCGGATATCAGGCTACTGGAAGGGTGCAGAGAAGGCAATAAAGATATGTAGAATGGAGGGAGAGACTAGGACAGCAGGCTGAGAGACCTGAATATGTACACTCTGGAGGATAGAAGGGACTGGGAGACATGATAGAGACATTCAAGTATCTGGGGGAATCAATAAGGATGGGGCAGATGGGGTCTTTAGGGTTAAGGAGGGAGGTCACCAGGGGTATGGGCTAAGAATAGAGGGGAAGATTTAGGAAGGAAATGAGGAGACACTATTTCACAGAGATTGTGGTAGCAAAATGGAGCAGCACTACCAGAATGGGTGGTGTCATATAAATCTGTGAACAGTTTCAAAGGGCATGAAACAGGGAACAGGGAGAATGAGGGTGGGGAGGTGGGGGTGGCAGTGGGATGACAAAGGGGAGGGTGGGGCAGCTGCAAGTTAGGGGTGCTAGCTGCACACTCGAGCAGACTTAGACCGGTTGGTCTGTTTCTGCTGGCACATTCATATGCTCGTATCCTATTAGCCTTCCCACAATCTTTACTCTGAGCTTCCCCCTTCTGTCTTCAGATTGTGATCCCCCTTGTCCTTGAGCATCTTTTCCTTTCACAAAAACTTGGCTCTTGTACCTTGTTGCACTCATGAGTTCTTTGAATGTTTCTCGTATGTTCCCCCTTCCTTCTTTCCTTCAGGAATACATATTTCATAGATACAGAGATTTTTTTGCAGATAAGGACTGCCAGACCTATATAGTCTGCCCATTTTCGTACCATTTACGTAAGATGCAGACTGCAGATAATCTGCAACTTTCCTCACCTCACTGTGTCTAGTGTCCCTTTGTGCCTGTCCCACACATTTTGGAATTCATCCGCCCTTTGTTGCCCCACCACTCCTGCATCAAGTCTGTTCAAGGATCCATTACCATTTCTGTAAATAAGTGCTTCCTCACATTATCCCGAGGCTGGCTCCTTTTCTCCTATTTTTCCACACAGACTCCGTTCATGCCATGATCCAGTGTTACCCCTGCCCCATCACCCCATGATATCCTTAAAGTGCCCACAGCTTGGCCCCTGTGGTGGTGTCTCCCTGTGTCCTGCTCTTTCTAACCATGGGAGAAGATTAGCTCTTTTTTGGGTTCTCTAGAGCAGTGTGATAGTGTGGCGCCTGCAGACAGATGAATCATTCTACAGCCTTGTGTTTTTGATCCATTTGTCTTGTCCCCGAAGGCTCTCATATGCTCTGTGAGAGAAACAGTATTACATACTTGTGGCTGCCCTCCTCGTGGAGCGTCATCCCACCTTGAACTGCTGCTCCTTCTTGGGCTGACCCCCATGGTCACCTAGGTTGCAGTGTCCCAGCAGAGCTACTAACCTTCCTTCTCGAATGAGAAAAATGCATTTTGATGCTCAGTCCTCCTTCCTAGGTTGCTTACCCCACCCTTGTTGCACTGTCTCATTCTCTAACCCTGTGTGTCAGGGGAGACATCAGTGCCTCTGCCCTACAAGTACCTATCACAGCTTTTCTACCTCCTATAAATTTAGATCTTGTCCTTAGTTCGTGTACACCTCTTTATGCCTGATGTGACCCCCTGCACTATTTATCACTTTGAGTTATTTGAATGTGTCTATCGTGTCCCCACTTCCCTCTTACCTCAGGGAGTACATATTGATTAACTTCGGTCTCTCCTCATATGGTGTCTAACATACTAACATACTAAAATGCCAGCAGAATAGGCCTAATGGTCTCTTGAGTCTGCTCGATTTTCAGCACCGTCACATCAGAGGCGATTTGGTGTGTCCCCAGGTTATACTTTCCCAGTCCCAGATGCTACACCTGTATTGGGCCTGGTCGGTTACCCTCCCTGTACCTGTCCCATCCCTCTTAAACCCGTCCACAGTCTCCATCTCTACCAGCTCCTAGGCAGTGCATTCCATGGCTTCACCACCCTTTCAGTGAAATAACATCTCCTTTCTCCCTCTGAGCCTGCCCTTCCAGCTTACACCGTGACCTCTTGTTGCCCCACCTCCTTTCTTTGGAGCATCCTGACTGGGCCTCCTTTATTGATCCCTTTCATGTACTTAAAGACCTCTTTCATGTCCCCCTGTCCCTCCTCTCCTCCAGGGTGTACATGTCAAGCTCCTTGAACCTCTCCTCATAGGTCCTCTCCCCAGGCCCCAGATAATTTTGGTTGGCCTCCTTTGTACCCTCTCTAGGAGTGTAATGTCCCTCTTTAAATGTGGTCTCCAAAACTGTACACAATACTCGAGGTGTAGCCTAACCAAGCAGTTGTACAGTGGAAGGATCACTTCCGCCTTTCTGGAGGTAATCCCCCTGGTGATGCATTCCAGCATCCTATTTGCCCTTGTCGCTGCCCTCCTACAGGTCTCTGAGTTGTTCATTTTGACATCTACCACTACCCCCAGGTCCCACTCACTCTCCGTGACTTGAACCATGTCTCCTCCCAGGCTATACCCCTGGCATGGATTTCTGACTCCCAGGTGCCGAACCTTGCACTTCCCCACATTGAATTTTAGTTGCATTTTCCCGACCACCTTTCCAGAGCCTCCAGGTCCTCCTGCAAGGCCACCTTCCCCTCCTCCCCATCCACCACTGCACCTAGCTTTGAGTAATCTGCAAAGAGACTCATCTCACTCCTGATCCCCCTCCTGATGTCTGAGATATAGGTGTTGAACAGGACCCTGCACTGACCCCTGGAGAACCCCACTAGTAACCCACCTTGGGGGATGAGGCTAACCCTCCAACCATCACCATCTGAGTACACTCAGAGAGCCAATTTCCTATCCATCTTAGCAACTGTCTCCCTACTCCCATTTCCTGCAGCTTAGCCAGCAGGCCACTGTGAGGTACTGAATCAACGCCTTGCTAAAATCCGGAAAGAGGACGTCCTCTGGCCTACCCTGGTCCAGGGCCCTCGCCACCAGTCATAGAACTCAACAAGATTTGTCTGGCAATCTTCCATGACAAAGCCATGCTGCCTATCGTCCAAGTACCCAGTTTGCTCCAGTAACCTCCCCCCAGCCTTTCCTTGACAATACCCTCCATCACCTTGCCGACCACCGATGTCAGGCTAACAGGCTGTAATTTTCTACCTCCTCTCTTGATCGCCTTGTGGATTGGCATGACATGGGCCACCCTCCAGTCTTGGGGCACCCACCCAGTCCTCAGAGGCTGTTGAAAAGCTCCGCGTAGAGGGACTGCCAGGATATCTGCCAGTTCCATCAGCACCTGGGATGTATCTCATCTGGCCTAGGTGCTCGCCATCCAAAGGGACCTGAGGGCTTCCCTTACTCTCTCTACTGGGATTTCAGCCTCGTCCTCCCTCTTTTCACCTTGCACTGTTGGGCCCCACCTGTCTATGGTGGCCACTCCCTTTCCCCAGACCTATCAGGGCCCTTGGTCTCTACCAGTCTCACCCCTTGCTCCGGTTCGCCCCCGCTCCCTTTACAAGACATAGCCCCCTCCATCCCCCTGGTATAAACTGAGCCAAAGTACTCATTTAGGACTTCTGCCTGTTCCCCCGCCTCCTGTGCCAAATCATCCCCTATCCTTATCTTGCTGATCTGGCCCCTTTCTTTCCTTTTCCCTATGTATCTAAGAACCCTTGTCCCCCTCTGGATCCCACTACCAAGGACTGCTCCTTTTGCTGCTGCTGTCACCACACTGGTGACTCTCTAGGCTGTCAGCTCATATTCCTCCTGATCCCTTCACTCCTTGACCACTTGAAGCACCTCTAGGCCGCCTTCTTTTCCCTCACCACCTCCTGTACCTCCTGGATCCACCAGCAGGGTTTTCTGGCCTTACGAACTACGCCTTTCCTTGCACAGGATCTGGTAACCTCCTGTATTCCCTCCTAATGATCCCCCACCTGCTGTCAGCATCCATATCCGGCCTTATCCTGTCTAGATGATCTTTAAGGATCCTTCCCATCTCCCTGAAATCTGCACCCCTAAAGTCGGTTACTACCATCCTTGTTCGGCTTTCCTCCCCCCCCCAGGTCCAGGAAGAACAAAACTGTGGCGTGATCACTCCCAGCCAACAGGTCCCTCAGCTCTAGGCCCCTAATCTGATCACTGTCCTCCAGGACCACGTCCAATGTCCGGGCCTCCCTAGTTGGCTCACCCACCTGTTGTGTCAGAAACGCATCCTGGAAGACATTCAGCAGCCTCTGCTCTCTGGCCACTGATGATGTCATAGTCCCTCAGTCTGTTCCTGGCATGTTGAGGTCCCCCATTACTATTACCCTTCCCTTTCCTAATCTACAGTGTCCCTCGAGATTTGCCACCAAACTTTCTTCTAGGACCTCCGCCAGTGCTGGTGGTCTGTAACCACTCCAACCTTTACTCTCTTACCCTCCTGCATCAGCAAGGTGACTCAAATAGCTTTTATATTCCCTGGCATAGCCCCCTCCCATTTTCATAGCCCTTTTCTGAACTGCTCCATCTTATCTATGTCATTCTAACATGAACACTGTACTCAAGGCAATGTCTTAACAATGTCCTATATAGTGGAATCACCACCTCTTGTTATCTGATGTTCATGCATCTGCCTATACGCCACAGCATCCTGCTGGCCAGTCTAACTTTCTTCTTGCATTGACCAGCCACCTTTCACTCATCAGATGTAATACCCCTAGATACTTTCCTGCTTAGTTACCAACAGGTCCCCCCACCCCAACTAAAGAGTTCCTGTGTATCAAGGGAGTGTATTTGCCCTTTTTTTCATTGAATGTCTGCTGTTGTATATTTTACTATTTCTCCTGCTTACCTGGTGCCTTCTTATTCTTTCCATCCACTCCAAGTGTGTCCACCCTATTGCAGATATATGTCATTCCCAAAAGGCTGGCTTCCCTCAAGCCTCTTCACAATGTCTCTGATTAAAACTTTAAGTAGAACTGTATCTAGCAGTGACCGCTGAGGGTACCATGCTGCTCCCCTCTGAATGGACTGATCTCCATTCACTACCACCCTTGTGTCCTAGCACCCATCCAATTTGTAGCCCAGTTTACACCCATGGATCTGACTACCAGTCTGCTCAACTTATATATTTCCTTTTATGTGGGATAGTATTGAAGGCCTTGCTACAATCCAGGTAAGCCACATTCACTGTCCCTCCCTGATCTATCTCCTTAATCAGCCAGTCAGAGAAATCAATCATGTTTGTTTGTCAACACCTTACTGCTATGAAACCATGCTGCCTCATATCCTGCCGGCTGCTGTGCTCGAGGTATATCACAGTCCTGTCCTTGGCCAGTGATGCCATCACTTACCCTACCACTGAGGTTAGGCTGCCTGCCTATAGGTACCAGTCTACTCCCTGTTCTCTTTCTTATGGAAAATGACAACATATTCCCTCTTCCAGTCTGATGGAACATCTCCTCATTATAATGATTTGTTGAACAATGCAGGTAGTGGTGCAACCTGCCAGCTCAGTCCTAAGTTCCTTTTGGATTCTGGGATGTATTTGATCTGTCCCATTTTTCTTATCCACTCTCAATTTTTCTATTTCTTTTATGACTTGTTCTACTGTAAATGGACTACTG
Source organism: Neoceratodus forsteri (assembly GCA_016271365.2). Taxonomy (NCBI): domain Eukaryota; kingdom Metazoa; phylum Chordata; order Ceratodontiformes; family Ceratodontidae; genus Neoceratodus; species Neoceratodus forsteri. The sequence continues at coordinate 1,128,317,476 of CM057459.1, read as the reverse complement.
TATATTCTATTCCCTTAGCAAACCTGTCACCTAGCTGCATTCCATCTCAGTCCCTTTCTACCATTAACACACAGGAAAACCTCTGTGTTAATGGTGAAAAATGTTTACTCTAAGAGCAGAGGAGAGAGAGAGGTGATATGATCGAAACATTCAGATTGCAAGGGCATTAACAAGGTAAAAGAGTCTAACATGTTTCAATATAAGAAAATAGTTGATTAAGAGGACACAGCATGAGATTAGAGGGAGGCCAATTAAGGGATAATGTGAGGAAGTTTTTCACAGAAAGCATGGTGGATGTGTGTACTGACCTACCTCAAGAAGTGTGGATATGAATACAGTGCAGGGCTTCAAACAAGCATGGGATAGGCATAAGGAGCAATACAGATGAGTATGAATAAATAGGCCATTGACAGAATACCATCTTATAGCACATTCATGCGGTAGAAAAAATGGGCAGACTGGATGGGCCTTGAGGTCCTTATCTATCATCAGCTTCTATATTTCTATGAAAAATTTTGTTCATGATTTTTCTTATGTCTGGTCTTCTTCTGCTTCCCCATTCCTTTTTAAGTCTCACAATCACATCTCTGGCTTTTCTCTTTCCTCTGACATATCTAACAAATATCTTATCCACTTTCTCTATAGCTTTGCCTAATTTTTCCTCCATCTGTGCTTAGGGTTTTTGCAGCCTTCCTTGCCTCCTTTCTTTTTCAGATGCAATTGTCTGTTTTATTCACTCTGTGCTTTCTTCAGACACATACCTCTAGTTTGGCAAAATCTGTCATTCTGGAATCAACGACACTTGCCTTTGTGTGTTTGAATACTTCTACTGTCTTCACTTGAAGCCACACGGTCGATTGATCCCTGTACCCCTCATGACGCCTACTTCCATATCTATCGCTTGGTCCCCATTGGTGAATATCAGGTTCAATATTGCCTGCTCATGTGTGTGTTTCAGTGTAACTCCCTGTTACCCGGGATTACTAGAATCCCAGTAAGACCTAGTGGTAGGCAGGGAAGGCAGCTTGTGAAACTGCAGTTAAATGGATTTCACACTGTCTCACTCTGTTCTCAGTCTCAGCTGAGACTGAGGGATGACATCACCATAGAACTTTCACAGCTGCATAAGCCACACTGGAATGTTGCAGTTGGAGGTTAGCATAGAACGCTGGGGATTTTGAATTCAGTCTGTGTGCAGTCTTGGTGAGAGACAGTAGTACAGCTGTCTGTGTGCAGGCTCTCAGAGCTTTAAGCTCTGTTTTAGAAGCTACAGTTAAGAAGGTGTGTTTCCACCATAAGAGGAACACAGAAACTGGTTGTTGAAGTGGTGGAGACCGCTGTTATTGGTCCAAGTGCCCCCATCCCTGAGGATGGGACAAAATTTGTCTGTTTTCAGGGCAACCCTCCTGGTTCGGCTAAGGAAGAAGCTGCCTATTTCATGTTGTGCTGCGGCACCAGAAGCTCTGAGAGAGAAATTCCTGTTGAGGAATCACCTGTGGGGCACCTGCAACCAAAGGTGAGTTAAGCTCTGAAAGAGGGCCATGTGTGTTTCACCTTAACAGAAGGAAACTAAAGGGACTGTTACTGTGGGGTCAGGAAAAAGACAGCCAAGTACAGTTGTAATGTGGGGATTGGACTGCTTAATCAGTGAGGGGCCTAGAGCAATGGGCTATGCCAATTAAAAGTATGTTTAAGTCCAGCACAAAGGGAAAGCAAGACAAGTAGAGGAAATGTGACATACTTTTAGCTGTAATCTACATTGCCAAGCTTTACAGTATGAGGTGTTTACTGTCCAGAGAAATGGCCGGGTATGAATTGTGGGAGCGAGAGGTGGGAGACCCTCCATCAGTAGTAACCAAATTCACCTCAATGGATTTGCTGTGTGGCACCTTTACTTTCTCTCAGGTACTTGGCCAGTGCCTGAGGAAAGTACCCAGACGTGGGATTAAAAGGAAAATTCCCTGATAGAGCTGAGGTGCTCTTAGGTGGTTTAGGGAGCCACCAGTAAATGTTTCCATGAAATATGGAAGGTGTCCGAGTGGCCGGCAAGGGAGCCGATCCAGGGAAAACCCAGAATAGTGTACAAGTTCAGGCTGTGTGCCCGGTGGGTTCAGAGCCTGAGGGCTAAAGTGTTGAGGAAGTGTTCTTGATTCTTTTAATCTGCATTACCAGGAGTGTAGCCCCGTGGGGGTCCATCTATGCTTTGTTTATTCTGTTTGGATGTGAATAAAAGCCACACTTTAGAATCCCATTTCTGGTATTGGACGTTACAGTTATTGCTTCCTGTGTTCGGAGTTACTTGGGTGCCCCTGTGCAGAGTAGCCAGACCTAGCCCTTGTGCCGAGTGACCTATTCCTCCCTGAACCCAGCCCACCTGGTATTGCTGTCAGATTCAAACAGCATACTGCCTGTCGTTGCAAAATGAAGGATGGTGGGGTTACATCAGTATTTGCTGCCTCAGTCCAACCCCGTAAAAAGCTTCCACAATGTCTCTGCCTTACGCTCAGGCTGTTGTATATGTGCTCTTATTGAATTCCCCCATCAGTAGTATTTCCCCTTTAGCTGCCATTTCATGGATGATTTCTAATATTGTCATGCCCAACTCTTCCCCCTGTGCCAGTAGTCTATAGATCATGCCTGCTCAAAAGGCATCCCCATTCACTTTTTCTAGAGTGACCCACAGTGTCTACGCCTACTTCCTTATGCCATGTACTTATGCATCTTTTCTTTCCTCCCTAACATAGATAGCCACTTCTCCTTCCCTGTTTCCTACCCTGTGTTTTTTAATTAGAGCATACTCGGGTATCGCTGTGTCCCAGTCATGGTTCCATGTGTACCATGTCTTTTAATAGTGACTGTGTCCATGTCGTACTCTGATTGCAAGTCCATTCATTCTGCAGTTTACTTAGCTTTACAACTTGCAGACTGTTGAATCCAGTTCAGTCAGGCTTTAGACCTTACCATAGCACTGTATCTGCATTGGCTAAGGTTACCAATGATTGTCAGACTGCCTTAGATACAACAAATGATGTGTGTGCTTTGTTTCTCGACCTGAGCAAAGCTTTTGATACTGTGGACCATGACTTACTCCTGTGTATTCTAAGAAGTATTGGAGCAGACCAACTGGCCGTGAACTGGTTTACTAACAACCTTACTGAATGTCAACAGCTGGTTAAGGCTGAAGGGGGCCTCTCTCTTCAAAAAACCCTGTTAAGGGCCCGGTGGCTCTGAGAGGTTGAGGCACTGGACACCACACCTCGTGCCATGCCGGCGACCCAGGTTCGAGAACGGACTTTGGCCACCTGGGGCTGGTAGGGGAGAGGAAGGATTGAGCATCCCACGACTGCACTCCTTCCTCTAGGGTGGGCACGGGACATGCACCACGCTGCAGCGGCACCTAGCAGGAGCTAGGTGCACTGCCAGTGGCGGGCATACTAAGGGGAAGGAGCGCGGCAGGTGTCTGCACGTAGGTGCATCAGACACCATTGCACATCTGGCTCCCTTAGTGGTTGTAATGGCGGAAAAATTGTGAGGGGGCCCACGGTGACTCATGGATGAGCCCTGGACCCCCAGACACGAGAGGCGTAGCAACCTGAATCCTGGTACAGACCCCTGGGGGGGTCCTGCTTATGAACCAGGCCTGTGTGGGTCAGGCACACAGATGCGTACGCCAGACCTGGTCCGGGGGTGCAGGCACCAGCGGCTGGCAGTTCCTGTGACCTGCTACGCAGAGGAGGAGGAGGAGAAAATGTAATAATAAAAAAAAAACCTGTTGAGGAGTGTTCCCCAAGGGTCAATTTTAGGCTTGTTACTGTTTGCTGTCTATGTTAACAGCATTAATTCTGGTATCTCCACAGCAAACATCCACTTGTTTGTGGATGATACTGTCTTGTACATTGCCAGACCTACTCTGGATCTTGCCTGCAGTGATCTCCAATGAGACTTTGACCATTTACAGAAAAATCTACTTGAACAAAAACTCCTGGAAGGGTCAGAGGAAGGCAACCAAAATGATTTGGGGCCTGGGGACAGGACCTATGGGGAAGGCTTGAAGAGCTAAATATGTACGCATTGAAAGAGAGAAGGGACCGGGTGACATGATAGAGGTCTTCAGGTACATGAAGGGGTAAATAGGGGAGGAGCAGTCAGGGTGCTTGAAGGAAGGAGGAGGGGCAACTAGAGGGCATGGGTGGAAGCTTGAGGGGAAGATTCAGGAGAAAGGAGGAGGAGGTGCTACTTCACTGAGAGGTGGTGGAGCCATGGAATCGCTGCCCAGCAAGGCTGGTGGAGAGCAGAGACAATGGAGGGTTCAGAGGGGTGGGACAGGTACAGGAAAGGGTTCTGGAAGCAAATCCAATGCAGCAAGAATATCCAGAACTGGGAAGGAGATGCCAGAGAGAGGCAAGGGGCACAAGGTCAGCTCCCAGGGTGGGGACTGACCAAGCGAGCAGGACGAAAGACCTTTAGGCCTATTCTGCTGGCATTTTAGTATGTTAGTAATTAAAGCTCCTCCTAAATGCAAAAGACCAAGGCTATGCTAATTGCTCCCTCTACCTTTACAACTAAATTCAGTCCCCCTGGTTCTGCTCCCTTTGTATCCACATTACTGGGTGAGCTGCTGGAGTTCGTTGAGAAATTTAAGTACTTTGGGTTTTGGATAGACCACAAATTGTCCTTTGTCCATCATATCGATGAACTCTCAAAAAAATTGAAACAGAGACTTGGTCTCTTTTTCCGAATTAAAAATCTAATTACGCTAGAAGCTAAAACTAGATTGGTCCATACTACATTCTTGCCTCTTTTAGATTATGCCAATTTTCTGTATGGCCAAGGCCCAGAGCTCTCCCTGTCTAATCTGGATGTACTTTACCCTTGAGCTATTCAATGCACAACTGGTCTCCTTATGCCACCCACCACTGCGAGCTCTATGCCAAGGTAGGGTGGAGCTCACTAAGATTCAGATGACAAAAGAACACAGTGCTCTGACTCACAGAGCCATCACTAATATGTTCCAAATTATATTGTGCATTGCCTGCCCACCTGTGGTGTTGGAAATTACACCTTGAGAAGCCTATCTTATATCTCACTATTCATCCCTAAGGTGAGAACCAGATATGGCAACTCTGTAATAAGTCATGTTCTTCCTGTTATCTGGAACACAATATAGAAAACTCTAAAGTTGGCAATCCCTGTGAAACTGAGCTTCTTTAAATTCCTATACCAATGTTCTTTTACAGAAACCTGTACTTGCTTCCGTTAAAACACTTTTTCCGCTCCTATCCCAGGATTAGGACCTCTCTTTTTAAGCTCCTCTCCCTATGTCTTTCCATTCCTTGCCTCACTTTTACATCATAACATTACCCTGATTTATTCCCTAACTATGTAATGCCCTCCCAAAATGTACCCCTCTTACCTCACCCTCCCATCCACTGGTTGTTCCATGCCCTCTGGTATTGCCTCCCTCCTCTTTATTCTCCTTCCCCGCCCTACCCTATCTTGCTGCATAGGTTCTTGTTGCAGCTAATGTATATAGGTTTCTTGTATCATAATATGTATTCTACTTTCTTCTCAAGATATGTGCACTCTCTCGTTGTCTACACTTGCATTACTGCACTGTATGAATTCAATTTGCTGTATCGCTGTATAGATTTCTGCCTTGTACCTATAGCTTATTTTGCATTATATATTGTTTGTACTTCCATTTGTTGTAACACTGTATATATTGTTGCCTTGAACCCATATATGTGAATGCCCAGGCTCATCTCGTAAATGGGTTCTTCTCAGTGATGCTCGCCTGGTTAAATATTGATTGATTGATTGCCAGCCTTGAGCAGTTGTTGACATCGCGTTCATATTTTTTTACCCCAGTTTTACTTTTCCACCCTTGCCCTTGTGCATTTGGTCTAGCACCTCTCCATTGGTCATACTTCTGTGTTCTTCATTCATTTGTGTTTGTAGTCTTCCCATTGTATTCCTGATAGCCTTTATCTATATATGCCTTTGTATTTTTTTTGTTTTGGAAGTAGTTACATGTGGGGTGGGGGGCACACTTGAGGGACCCATAGAGGAGGTGTCGAATTAATGCATCTGGATATTAAGCAAAGGCAATAGAAGGAGGAAACCATTATGGTTTTGATAGAGGTTTCAAACAACGTAAGGGACAAAAGGGCATGTTTCAGTAACTATATGATGTGACTCAAAGGGGGGAGAAATCAGAGGTGTAACCAAAGGAATTTAAGAGAAGCGGGGAACTCTTAAGAAGTGCAAAGGTTTTGATTGAGGAAAGTTGAGCTCAAATGGTGAAGAAAGGGGACAAGATATTCTATAGGTACATCAGTGAAAAAAAATAAAGCCGTGGTGGTGATGTTGTAATGCTCACAGGAGATATAGGGAAGTGTAAGGAGGGATACTCAAAAAAAGACTTAAATACTGATCAAATACTTCTGTTCAGTATTCAGTGAAACTGGAGATGGTGAGAGACCACAGCTGGGTAACTGGCATGATGGTGGTGAAGCTAAATGCAAGTCCATTCGCAGTGGAGATAGTCCTGGAGAGTTCTGGAGAAGCTCAAAAAAGTGAAGGCATACAAAGCAATGGGGATATGTGCCCCCCCCGAAGATATTAAGGGACCTGCCAAAAGAGCTGGCAGTGCCTGTAGCAGCCACGTTCACCGAGTCACTCAACATAGGAGTGGTAAAGGGGAAATTGTTTAACCAGGAAAGGCACACTAAAGAAGAGAAGGAAGGTGGCTACTGGAATCAAAGGTGCTCAGACAATTATTAGTACAAACCGAAGGAAAAGTCTGGCAACTCAAGGACCACATCCACTTATAAATTAAAGTGAAAACATCGTGTGTTATGGCATTGTTTGCACAGTGGTAATATTTTTGCTACTACTACTATACTATGTATTTATAATACATTTTAATAAAGACACACTAAGCCAGAGCTTGTTTCCAGGTGCAACCTGGGAGCACAAGAAGTTAAGTAACATGCTCAGGGTCACACATTATGCAAGTGGGAGCTGATGGGATTCAAACCCAGGTCTCTGGGTTTGCAGTTCAATGATCTTAACCACTAAGCTATATTGCCTCCTAGGAGTGGCTCAGGAGGACTTAAACTTAGAAACATAGACTCTGATGGCAGATAAGGACCGCTTAGCCCACCTAATCTGCCCAATTCCCAACCTATTGGACAAGCTGCAGATCCTAGTTAACCCACAGCCTACTTCTTCCTTCCCCACAGAATTGCCTTATGACTATCCCATGCATTCTTGAATTCCCCACTGTTTTTGACCCATTATTTTTGTCTGGTTGACAAATGTAGTAAATCATGGTGGTGGTGAATGGGCGTACCTACCTCGATTTCAGCAAGGCTTTGACACGAGTCCTACATAGAAGGCTGGTTATTCTTCATTAGTTACATTATGGTAGGGCTGGAGGTGAAAGGTCTGCCTGTTTGCAGATGTCACCAAGATCTGAAACAGGATGGATACTAAAGACAGGGTGGAGAATGAGGAGGGACCTGGAGAAGCTTGCAAATTGGTCTGAGGTGTTGCAACTAATGTTATGTTCAAAGAAGTGCAAAGTAATCCCCATTAATGAGGGAACACAATGGATAGCTACAGGAGAGGAGGTGTTTTTTTGATGATCACCAAAGAATAAAGGGACCTTGTGTTCTCATTTCAGATGACCTATGTGTCTAAGCAGAGTTCAAGGCGTGTGTGGCAGTCCAGTAGCATGCTGCTGCTGTGTACAGACACAGGTATCACTGTCAGAAGGTGGGAGGTAGTGATGCCATTGTACAAAACAATGTAGAGTCCTTACCTATGGTCATGTGTGCAGTTCTGGAGGATACACCTTCATAAGGACATTGATAGGGGGAAGTTAGTTCAGAGAAGGTTGACTAATATGGCGCAAGACTTGCACCAGAAGACATATGAGGAAAGATTAAAGTACCTCAATGTGTACTCGCTGGCACAGAGGAGGGATCAGGTGTACATTATAAAACCATTCAGTTAATTTAATGGCATAAACCAGCTGCGTGGGCAGCTTTCTTATTATATAGAAGAAGTATAACAAGCATTTGTCAATGCCGAATGTTGCTTGCTTCTATGTGCTGTTTAGGTATTTGAAGTCATTGGAGTGCAAATATTGAAAATTTGCGAACTTACAGGTCATTAGGGCTATAGCACTACGCTTCATCAAAACAGTCATTTTTAGGAATTTTTCCCCAAATTTTCAACATAGCCATTTTAAGACCTCTGCTCATGAACAGTGTCACTGTGATTTTGTTAATGTGTCCCATACATTGAGTTTGCACCGACTGATGCCATTCATGCATATGGCGAAACATGTTTTGGGCAGGATGTGAAAATGACAGCTGTACTGCTCATAAGGAGGTGTGGTAAAATGGCAATGTTGAAAATCTGGGTGAAAATATTGAAAATTCTTGAACTTACGAGCCTCTGCGTAGGAACTGCATAACCTTGCGCTCGTCAAAACAGTCATTTTTGGAATTTTGCACCAGATTTTCAACATAGCCATTTAAGACCTCTGCTCATGAACAGTGTCACTGTGATTTTCTTAATTTGTCCGTACATTGATTTCGCACACTGACTGTGCCATTCTGCGCTACATGGGGAAACACATTTTGGTGAGATGTGAAAATGACAGCTATACTACTCATAAGAAGGTGTGGTAAGATGGCAATGTTGAAAATCTAATTGAAAATATTGAAATTTCGTGAACTTCACAATGAGCCTGCGCAGGAACTACTTAGCATACGCTAAATAAAACAATAATTTTTGAATTTTTGCACCAGATTTTCAACATGGGGTTTTAGGACCCCATCTCATGAATGATTCATTGTCATGGTGGTATTCAGGCCGAAGGGTGATTTCGTAGTCACTGCGCGAAATCACCCTTCGGGCCCGAATAACGCCATGACAGTGACATCATTCATGTGAAGGGGTCCCAAAAACCCCATGTTGAAAATTTGGCGCAAAAATTCCCAAAAATGCCTGAGATATGCAACAAAGTCAAAACCTCCCTATCTAGGCCATTATACAGCTTACCGGCATTTCTCAGTTACGGTCGGCTTTGAAGAGTGCAGAGCGTGTTCCAGTCCACGAAGATCGTCGCGCGGAGTCCGGAGGTAAGTATGGGGTGGGGGTGGGGATGCTGGGTGCGCAGTGGGTGGAGTGCGGGTTGTGGAAGTCGGGGAGGCGCTCCAGGGGACCGTTTTGTTTTTCAGGTTAAAAAAAAAAAAGGCGTTGTGGGACGTTTGCCATGCTGGGGTGGGCTCCCAAGCGTGCTTAAGGGCGTGGGGGCATTCAGCTGGCGGGGATTGAGGCACCCCGTCGGCCAAGGACTCATTGCCACGCTGGGGTGGGCTCCCAGCGTGGCACCTAACTGGGGGAGGCGCGGCTCAGCCGAGCGAGGTTGGGCACCCGTTGTCTCGCCAAGTGCGTGCGGTAGCGCACCTGCGTGTGGGGCTACGCTGAGTGGGCTTCTTATCTCTGCTCACTGAGCGTAGCTCCTACTCAACTATAGCCACTGCATTTTGGAGCGTGTCATAGACAGCTCCAAAATGCGATAGCTACTGAAGCAGCCTGCCAGCTCACTGACTGAATTGGAGGAGGACGACACCTCCGAAATCTCGATGATGGCACTATGTTTCTTGCACATGTGCAAGCAACATAAAATAGTGTGCATGATATGAAATTGGAAGGTGGCAGATTAAGGGCAAATGTGAGGCACTTTTTCTTCACGTGGAAGGAGGTGGACAACCTTAATAGTCTGCCACAGGAGGTGGTGGTAGTGAGCACAGTAGAAAGATTCAGATATGCCTTGGACAGACATAAGGGTACCTTACAGTTGGGGAGGAGGGGTGAAAAGCAACTGATGAGATAGTGTCAGAATCCACAGTTTTGTCTTGGGCTTACGGGCCGACTAGACTGTCCTTAACTTCCTACAAGCTCTATGTTTGCACCATGTCTTCCATAGAGTCTTTAGTCTCCATTCTTTTATCATTTCCCCTTCAGGCTTTGATGCCGGCCATCACCATTTTGATTTCCTTCTTTTGTACTGTCTACACCATATCGATGTCCTTGCGGAGTTGTTGTCTCTAGCACTGTGTAACTTACTTGAGGTGTGATCTCACCAGTGAGCTGTACTGATGTATTATTACCTCTCTCTTTCAACTTGGTTTCCCTTGCCTAAGCATCCCGGCAGCTTTCCCTACTACCTTGTTACACTGTTAAGCTACCTTCAAGTCATCCGAAAAAGCCCACAGGCAATTGATGCTATCTTACCTGCTTTCCTGATCCCTTCTTCCTGACCGTTAATACCTCCCCTCCTAGCTGTTATGTTACCCCATGTGTATGTAGCCCATGAGCATGATCTTACACATTTTTGCTTTACAGCCCCACCAAAACCGTGACCATTCTGCACTTTTTGTTTTACTGTCCCTCATTCGACCTTCTCCTCCCCATGTGCCTCTAGAAACATAGACTTTGGCGTCAGATAGGACACGGGTCCGAGTCTGCACATTCCTTACCTATTGGATAAGCTGTAGATCCTAGTTAACCAATAGCCTACTTCCTCTTACCCCCTCCACTAGACTTGCCTGATGTCCATCCATGTATTCTTGAATTTCCTCGTAAATTGTACTCTTCCCTGGGGTTTTGTTTCCCGGTGTAGTATTCACACTTTTTCATTGAAGCTAAACTGCCACACTTTGACCATTCCCCAACCTTGCCAAGTCCCTCTCATCCTTTCCACCACCTCTTATGTATCAACCATGTTGCAGATCTTGTGTTGTCTGCAAAGAGGCATACTTTTCCTTCCAGTCCCACCTAATGTCACCTTTAAAGACATTAAAGAGAACCAGTCCTAGTACTAAACCCTGTGGTACTCGTTAGTAAACCCCTTTCTTCAGAGTGGACTCAGTTTACTATTACCCTCTGTGTCCAGTTGTCCAGTCAATGTTTCTCCAATGCTACCACCCTGGGACCCACTCTCAGGCCTGCTAACTTGTTTATTAATCTGTTGTGTTGGACTGTCTCAAAAGCCTTGCTAAAGTACCAGTAGACCGTGTCCACGGCCCCTCCCTTGTCTACTACGTTGGTCACCCAGTCAAATAAATTGATTAGATTCATCTAACATGGCCTTCCTGCTGAGAATCCATGCTGCCTTGTGTCCTGCGCCCCGCTTGCCTCTAGGTAATAAAACAATTCTTTCTTTCAGAAGTGATTCTATCATTTCCCCACATGAGGTCAAATTTAACAGGCCTCTTTTTTCTTTTCTGTCTTGCTCTCACTTTTGTGAAGGGGAATCGCATCCACCCTACTCCAGTTGTTGCATACTAAACCATCTTCCCATGATGTGTTAAAAAGGGTACTGAGCTATGTTGTGTCACTCTCCCTTTAGTTATTTTAAAATTTTGGGGTGAATCCCTTCAGGCCCCATTGCTTTGTCCACCTTCAGTCTTAGGAGTTCTTTCAGGACCATTTCTTCTGTGAATGGACTGGTATCGACCCCCCCCCCCCAACCAGAGTGCTTCTATTTAGGTACCTCTCTCTCTTCTTTTTTTTTGTGAATACTGAGCAGAAGTATCGTATTTGTTCAGTATCCCTGCTTTTTCTCTGCAACAACATTTTAACACAAAAAAATGCATGATTATGCACATAGGCGTAAGAACACAAGTGCAAAATACTGGTTAGGAGGGGAGGAACTTGAGATAACTGAGCAAGAAAACGTATCTGGGCAAGGGTTGAAATTAGCACATCTGACTACCTCAGGGCAGCACCTATTGCCAATGGTGTATGTGCTACCTCCAGGGCAGCACCTATTGCCAATCGTGTATGTGCTACCTCCAAGGGAGCGCTCTATTGCCAGTGGTGTATGTGCTACCTCCAGGGCAGCACCTATTGCCAATCGTGTATGTGCTACCTCCAAGGCAGCACCTATTGCAAGTGGTGTATGTATTACCTGTAGGCCAGGGCAGCACTTATTGCCAGTGGTGTATGTGCTACCTCCAGGGCAGCATCTATTGCCAAAGGTGTATGTGCTACTTCCAGGGCAGCACCTATTGCAAATGGTGTATGTATTACCTCTAGGCCAGGGCAGCACTTATTGCCAGTGGTGTATGCGCTACCTCCAAGGCAGCAGTTGTTCTGAGTCGTTTATGTGCAACCTCTAGGTTGGCAGCCAACTACTAAGATGGTATGTGCTAGCTCAAGGGTGGCAACTATTGACAGTGGTGGATGTTCCACCTACTGGTTAGTGCCCTTTGACAATGGTGGATGGGTTTCCTCCATTGGCACACCTATCGCCAGTGGGGTATGTTCAAACTCTATAGCAGCACTCATTGACAGTGTGGCTTGTACAAACTATGGGGCAGCAATGACTACCTCCCCTGCAAGATGAGGTGCCAGTGGTCCATGTGCTATTTCAAGGGCAGTACCTGTAGCCAAATGCGTATGTGTTTCGTGAAGGCCACTACATATACCCAATTGGTTTTGTTCAGGCTTATACGCTAGCACTATAGTGCCATTTTTAGCCATAACCGACTACCAGCAATGTGGCAACATTTGTCCATTAAAAGTAGTGTGCCTCAGTTTCAGAACATGGTGCAGCAGTCAAAACTGCAGATGCATGTAAGGGGAGGAGCAAGGAGCCGGCTATGGGAGGGGCTAGTAGAAATGATGAGGGACATGAAAGGGAGGAAATGGAGGAAAAGGGTGGTCAGGTGCTCCTGTTGGGTAATTCCATGATCAGGGGTATCAAATGGATAGGGAGGGAAGCCTGGCCAGTTAGAACAAAATGCTTCCCTGACTAGCAGTGCACAGGGCCAAGCATGAGGTATATCAGCTGGCAAAGCATTGTAGAGGTTCCCCGACATACTGGTTTACCTGGGTACCAATGACATTGAGGGAAATAATGAGTTTAGAGATACAGGCAAGGTTCCGGAGCTTGTGGTCTATAACATAGATGCAGAATTTCCAAGGCTAATAGGGAACACAAAAGGAAGATTAGAGAGATAAACCAGTGGCTCAGGGAGTGGTGTGGGGCCAGAGGGTATGGGTTGATGGGGGATTGGGGGAAGACCTGGGAGGATAAGGGGCTGTATGCTAGAGATAAGCTCCATCTCAATTTGGAGGGGAAGGAAATCCTTAAGTTGAAAATAGAGGGGTTCATTGGTGAAAGGTGAGGTTTAAACTTGTGAAGGGGGGGATGGGAGAAAAGGCTGTCGAGGGGGGTCTGATAAAGGAGGGACTCTGTCTCCACTTCCGGGAGCTGAAGGAATGCAGGAGAAGGCCAACTGGTAGGTGCAGACCAGGGGAGACAGAACTCTACCGGAATGCGAGTAGGGAAATGGAAGTATAGGGAAAGGGTGAAGGTAGTCCTGCTAAATGCCAAGAGCTTGGGCAATAAAATGTCTGAGCCCAGGTGATGCTAACTGAGGGAGAGGTGGATGTGGCAGCAGTCACTGAGACCTGGGCCACCATAGGGCATGACTGGGACCTGAACCTGGAGGGTTACACCATGTTCAGGAAGGACAGGGGGAAGGGAAGGGAGGAGGGGTAGCAATAATAGTCAAAAACTGCATTGCCATAGGAGGAGTGGAGGAGGTGGAGGGATCTGTGGAGGCGATTTGAGTCACCTTGACAACAAGGGGGGGCAAGAGACTAAAAATAGGAGTGGTGTATAGACCCCTGCGCTGGCAGAGGAGCTGGAGGAAAGTCTGGTAGCAGATGTTGGGAGACACTGCAGATTGAGCAGGGGAAGGGTGGTGGTGTTGGGGGACTTAAACATGCCAGGAACAGACTGGGAGACTATGACATCCTCGGTGGCCAGGGAACAGAGGTTGTTGGATATCTTTCAGGACGCGTTCCTAACTCAGCAGGTGGGGGAACTGACCAGGGAGGCGCAGATACTGGATGTGGTCCTGGCAGACAGTGACCAGATTGGGGGCCTGGAGGTAAGGGACCTGTTGGCGGGAGTGACCATGCCACGGGTCTGGTTCTGCCTGAACCTAGGAGGGTAGAAGGCTGCACAAAGACGGAGGTAACTGACTTCAGGGGCAAATTTCAAGGAAATGGGAATAATCCTTAAGGAGCACTTGGATGGGATTGGGCCAGATGTGGACGCTGACAGTAGGTGGAAAATCATCAGGAGGGGGTGCCAGATGCTACCAGCACTGGCGCAAGAGTAAGACAAAATGCAGTAGGGCCTGAAACCCTGCTGGTGAACCAGGAGATTCAGGAGGTGGTGAGGGAGAGATGGTGGCCTATAGGCAATTAAAGTGCTCAAGGTGTGAAAAGGATCAGGGGAGAGCTGATGGCCAGAAAGCCACTAGGTTGGTGAGGGCTGCCAAGGCAAGGAAGGAGTAGAACCTGGCCAGGAAATTAGGAGTGGGAACAAGGGTTTTAGATACATTGGGGAAAACGAAGAGTGAAGGGGCAAATTAGCAGGATTAAAACAGGGAAGGGATGGGCACAAGACCCGGGGGAGCAGGCTGAGGTACTAAATGAGTACTTCGCCTCAGTTTTCACCAAGGAAAATGGGGGGCTACATCATACATGGGAGGAGACAGTGAAACTGAGGAGGGGGACCCTTACCGATCGGCAGGTCTGGGGAGAGGGGGGGCATCACTGGCAGGTGGCGGAAAGGCAAAGCAGGGGGATGAGTTAGCGGAGGTGGAAATCACGGCAGAGAGAGTGAGGGAAGCCCTCAGGTCCCTTAAGACAGAGAAAGCACCAGGGCCAGATAAATTACATCCCAGAGTGCTGAAGGAACTGGTGGATATCCTGGCGAACCCCCTGGTGGAGCTCTTCAGCATCTCTCTCTGAGGACAGGGTGGGTGCCCCAGGACTGGAAGGTGGCGCATATAGTGCCTATCCACAAGGGGGAATCATGAATTTGGCAGGAAACTACAGGCCCGCCAGCCTCACATCAGTGGTGGGCAAGGTGATGGAGGGCATTGTCAAGGTGTGACTGGGGGATCCTGGAAAGTTGGGGTGCCTGGAGGATAGACAGCATGGATTCATCCCAGGAAATCGTGTCAGACAAACCTTGTGGAGTTCTATGACTGGGTGACAGTGCCTGGACCAGGGTAGACCAGTGGACAGCCTTTTCTTGACTGCAGCAAGGCGTTTGACCCTGTTCCTCACGGGGCCTGTTGGATAAGCTGGGAGAAATGGGGTTGAGGAACCAGATGATCAGATGGACAGCAGTTTGCTCCAGGACCAGACCCAGAGGGTTGTGGTTGGCGGGATAGTCTCATCCCCAAGGAGGTCATTAGTAGGGTCCTTCAGGGATCGGTCCTTGGGCCCCTCCTGTTCAATGCCTATGTCTCTGACATAAGAAAGGGTATCAGCAGTGAGATGAGTCTCTTTGTGGATGGCTCAAAACTGGGGTGGTGGTAGATCTAGAGGAGGGGAGGCGGCCTACAGGGGACCTGAACGTCCTGGAAAGGTTGTCTAGAAAGTGGAACTGAGGTGCAATGTAGGGAAATGCAATGTACTGCACCTGGGAGCCAGAAACTCAGGCCAAGTGTACACCCGGGAGGTTACAAGTCTCGATGGCTGTGAGAGGCCTGGGGGTGGTGGTGGATGTCAAGATGAACAACTCGGAGACTTGTAGGAGGGCAGTGGCAAAAGCCAACAGGATGCTTTGATGCATCGCTAGGGGGATCACCTCCAGAAGGAGGGAAGTGATACTCCCACTGTATAACTGCTTGGTGAGGCCGCACCTCGAGTACTGCGTACAGTTTTGGAGGCCACATTTAAAGAGGGACATTGAACTCCTGGAGAGGGTCCAGAGGAGGGCAACCAAATGATTTGGGGCTTGGGGATAGGACCTATGGGAGGGGCTCAAGAGCTAAATATGTACACATTGGAAGAGAGAAGGGACTGGGGGGGACATGATAGAGGTCTCAGGTACATGAAGGGGTAAATAGGGAGGAGCAGTCAGGTGCTCTCAAGGAAGGGGGGTAACTTGAGGGCATGGGTGGAAGCTGAAGGGGGAGAGATTCAGGGGAGAAAGGAGGAGGTGCTACTTCACTGAGAGGGTGGTAGAGCCATGGAATGTGCTGCCCAGGGGACTGGTGGAGGCAGAGATGGTGGAGGGGTTCAAGAGAGGATGGGACATGTACAGGGGAAGGGTTCTGGAAGCAAAATCCAATGTAGCGAGATTATCTGGGACTGGGAAGGGAGAAGCCAGAGAGGGAGAGGGGGGCAGCAAGGTCAGCTCCCAGGGTGGGGGCTGACCAAACGAGCAGACACGAAAGACCATTAGGCCTATTCTGCTGGCATTTTAGTATGTTAATATGTAACTGTAGAGCGCAGCAGACACAGCACCCTTGACTGTATAGAGTCAGGAGCAGGTCACAGCAGCCTTGTCTGTTGTGGCAAGGGTGAGGACAGCATGGTGCAGAGGCTAGACCTGGGGTGTAAGCACAGGGAAGCATTAGGGCATAGCAGCCATTACTATGGGACATGGTGCATGCGGAGTGGCAGCCCTAACCATGTTGTGTTTCGGAAGTGGGTAGTAGGCTCAGAAGCCCCACCTCTGATGTTCTGAAGGATCTGGGTGTTGCAGCCCTAATTATGGAGACAGCGTCATGGGCCTTTGGGTGTAGGACAGCACAGCAGCTACAACTGTGAAGACAGGAACATAGGCCATCACGCTGCTGTGGTCCTGACATTGGGGTGGTACATAGAAACACATGGTACTGCAGCACCAGCTGCTTGGACAGGAGATGGTATGGCATCATGGTACAGCAGTCAGAAGTGTTGGACCAGGTGCAGCCATGCCCGGTTGGGCAAGGCAAATGTGAATCAGGTTGTAGCAACTATCAAAGTCTGGTAGCAGGGGCATCTAGGAAAGACTGTCCCAACTATGAAGGAAGGGGACCGGGATTCGCAAATGCCATGACTCTTGTTGCTGGTGTCAGTATAGTGCAGCAGCCCTGGTTATGGGACCAAGTACATGAGGAGCAGCTACAATACCCATTTTGTGTACTGGTAGTGACTAGCTGGTACAGCAGAAGACCTACCTCTGGCATCCGGGGGAAAGTTGGGGAAGCAGTCACAGCTCTGGATGCAGTGGGCATGGGACTCTAGGGTTTAGAAAGGTATCGCATGGTGAAAAAGCCTCTTCCCTGGGTGGGGGAGAACACAGGGAAACATCAGGGTACAGCAACCCTGACTATGGTGCAGGATGCGTCAGGTACAGCAGCCCTACCCATTCTACATAGAAACACAGAATATGACGGTTGATAAGGAAAAACCGGTCCTCCGAGTCTGCCCATTTTATTACTTGGTTAGGCAATCCTGCTGTTATCTGGACTGCCATTCCCCTGTTCAGCTGCACAGCAGGGTGCCTTTGCTTATCCAATGCACTTTTGAATCCCTATATGGTTTTCACTCCGCCACCTCCGCTGGTTGGCTGTTCCATGGATCCACCACCCTCTCTGTGAAAAAATACTTCCTAGCATTCCCCCAAGCCTCCCTCCCTCCAGCCTCATGTTCTGTCCCCTGTCCTTGTGCCATTTTTCTCTGAAATATGCTCCCATCCTGTGCCCTGTTTATTTATCTATGGAATGTTACAGTCTCTATTATATCCCCTCTCTCTCTTCTCTCTTCCAGTGAATAGATATTAAGTTCCTTGAGTCTTTCCTCGTAGGCTTGTGGTGCAGTACATGTATCATGTTTGTTGCTCTTCTCTTGACTGCTTCTGTGCTCTCTCTTGACTGCTTCCATGCTGTTCATGTCCTTCCTGAGACACAGTCTCTACAACTGGATGCATTATTCCGGATGTGTCCTTACTAGAGATCTATACAGTGGCATCAGCACTCGGCTCCTCCTACTGGTTATGTTCCTTCCTATGCACCCCAGCATTCTGTTTGCTTTCCCAGTGCTTTTGCATTGTTTGGATGATGTCAGGTCACCGGATGCTATAAACCCATGGTCTATCTCATGACTTGTGGTGGCTAGAACTGCCCCCCTTTCTGTTTCCTCTATTTGGTTTCTGTGTACCAGGTACATTATCCTGCACTACTTAGCGTTGAAACCCAACTGCCAAATCCTTGCCCATCCCTCAAGTAATATTCTTCAGGTGAAGCTACCTCTGGCTGGAAGCTGCAATACTGAACTTAGGATCTGCAAGAAAGCGAGTTTGGCTCACAACAGAGGGAGGTGAACCTTACAATTTACAATAGTCTTTGGTTTGTAGCAGTTCATCAGAAAAGCTAATATTCTTCAGGTGGAGGCTACTTCTAACTGAAAGGTGAAATAAGGAACCTAGAATTATCAGGAAAGACAGTCTTTCAATCAACAGAGGGAGGCGGACCTTGCTTTACTTTTGTTACAATTGTTAATATTTTCAGTGCAGGAAGAGTTTAAACCCAGAGGGACCGAATACTTTTATTGTGTCTGTCCTTGTGCACAGCTGACTTGATTGGAATTATTGACTGACTGTTTGCATTGCAATATTTGTAGTACTGTGAGATATTCACTGGGCTAAGAATTTGTCATAAGTCCTGAAGTGAGTGCAGGTTACAGGCTGTGTATTTGACCCAGACAGTGCCCCAGGAGGTGGAAACTGTTTTTCTGTGTTTATCTCCGTCTGCCTTAAAAGGCAGTTTTGGGGCTGACTGCTTTCAGAGCACAAATCACCAGGCTGTTTTGGGGCTGGGGAGGTTTACCTGAGTCTGACTTGGATGTTTGGACTTTTCTCTGTTTGATTAGCCGGGTATTTTCTCTGTCAAACTGCCGTGTAGGGCATCTTGCTAACAGGAAGGCACTCATTGCAGAGGTGGGTCAGAGCTTTTAGCTGATTGTTTTGTGAGGGCACAGTTTAGGCCCAAACCCTACCCACCCCTCACACCATCCACCCCTGGAAATAGTTCCTTTATACCTGAGGTTCTGACATCATTTCCTCAAGAGGGCAAAGTGCATATCACTGTCATATCCTCTCTAGTGCAGTGCACTGACAATATAAGCATACACATTGTATACTATATATATATTTCTATATAACAAACCAATCACACACATACACACACAAAAAATAAAATTATAAACAAGAAGGTAGACAGACATGTGGGGAGTAGTGCAATGTAATGGCTGTGGGGCAGCAGTCTTCCGGGAGTCTTTCTGGAGGCTGAGATGCTGCCCTATTTGCAGACAACTCTCTGCCCTGAGGGATGAAGTTGCCCGTCTTCAGGCCACACTGGACAGTAGTAAGGGAACCTCCCCCATCCAGGGAGCACCAGAGCTACCACCACTACCTCAGAGGTTGCAAAGAAAGCACAGCAGTTAGACCACAGTGGGCTCAGGGAGGGTGAGGGTGGTGGAACAGAGGCACACCCAGTCAGTTGTTCCACTCCATAATCCATACACCATTCTGGGGGACCATAGTTCCTCTATGGATGCACCTGCAGAGGAGTCTAAGGAGGTTGCGGACAACTGTCACAAGGGAGGCCCACAGGAAGGAGGCAGAGGACACCACAGGGAAAGGAAGCAGATCCTGGTGGGGGACTCAATTATTAGGGGGAAAGAACCAGGGGGAGAAGGGAAAACTGAAGTAAGGTGCCTGCCTGGTGCCATGGCTTGGAGAGACAGGAAGCGCATCCTCAGGATCACAAGAACAGCTGCATGGGAGTCTGAGCTAGATGTCATTGTCCACCTAGGGACAAATGACTTGGCTCATCATGAGATTAGAGCAGTGCAGGAGGACATTGTAGAGTTGGGGAGGGGCCTAAGACAAGTAGCACATACGGTGTCCTTCTCAGAGGTGATGCCTGTCTATGGCATCGGTGAGGCAAGGGTACTTTGCACCATGCAATTTAGTGAATGGTTGAAGAAATGGTGTGGAGCACAGGGATTTGGCTTCACTGGGGACTGGGGTTCCACCTGGAGCCTGGAGGGACACCAGACTATACTGGCAGGATGGTCTGCATCTGTCCAGGAAGGGAACAAGCCTTCAAACAACATGAAGTCTTGCTATATTATGACATATGCAGTATAACCCCAGGTTAGAACTGCTCCGGAGGTGAAAGAGTTAACTTTCCATGCAGGGCATGGAATCTTGAGCGCGAGCTCGGTTGAACACTCTGTCTGTTGAAGCTCAAACTTAAACTGTCAGATTCTTTACTCCGCCTCACTGAACAGTCGGTCTGGAGATTCCTCCTGCTGCTCGGTTCGTTTGTCGGTTTAAAAGTGTAATTCTCAGTTTATTTTACCGAAATTTAACCGCAATCGTCGGTTCAAGCTCTGTCTGTGGTATTGTAAGTAATAGATAGGCTTTTGTTTATTTTCTTCTGTGTGGAACTTGTAAACGTCTTTTCGGTTCGGTTTGAACCGATCAGATTGGGTTTAAAATTACTTTCTAGTCCTTTAGAGTGTGGTTCCCGGTTCTTATCGGTTCTAAAAAAAACGGATTTTATTACGGTTTTTTCCACGACCCGTGACACGGTTGGGAACCGATAAGAGAGTCTTGCTTGGCGGATTGCCATTAACGGGCAAGTTTTGGTTAGGCTGGCACTATGTCTGAGAAACCCAAAGGAAAAACCGGACCCACTGGGTTTCAGCACTGTGTCCTCTGTGGGGAAGCCTTTGCTAAGACTGACCCACACACCACTTGTGTATATTGTCTGGGGTTTGACCACCTCAATGCAGACTGCCAGATTTGTAAGAATTTTCCTGCTGCCACCGTGGAAAAGAGAGTTGGTAGGCTCAGGGAAAGGGAGGCCAAAAAGTCTGTTGACCCGGATGGCCAGCCCGGTTCGGTTCCAACCAGACCTGAGGAGTGCCCTCTGACCAGGCGATACTTCCTTGGGCAACGAAGAGCCAGCTCTGAGGAGCCGTTCCAACTAAAGGACTAGAAAGTCAGCTAGTTGGGGCCAAAAGTTATTTCTCCAACCGCTGAGAAATGGCCAAGCTATTCAAATTGTCCAGTCTCTTTCCCAGTTCCGTCCGAACCGACAACATTAGGGAAGCGCTGGTTGGACGGTTCCTCGTTCAAGATTATGATTTTGAGGATTTTATGAACCGGAGGAAGGGAGGAGGGATATGAGGAGGTGAGTGTGATTTTGAAAGTCTGGATGTGCCCATTGAACCGGACATCTCTCCAGACAGACCCTCAGGGTGTCCCCTCCCAGGCTATCTGAGTCCCCTTCTCATTTTTGTTTTACAAGAAAGTTGCTGAGACTCTGCAGCTCCCTGTTGAGGAAGCTGTTGATGATCAAGAGCAGCCTGATTTTGTGGAAATGATGGATATTCCAGAGTCTAGGAGACTGTCTATTCCCTTGCACAAATCTTTAGGAAACAGACAGTAAAAATTTGAAAACTCCTCATTCTATCCTCCTGTGGATAAAAGGATGGACAAGAGGTATGCTTTATCAGGCTCTGATACGGAGTTCCTCTCCCAGCAGTGCAGCCATGTGGGTAGTGCAGGCTGCAGCCTGTGACAAGGCTAATATTCCTCTAGCCTCTCACCCTCCTGAAAAGGATTCCAGGAGGATGGATGCCATGGCAAAGAAACAGTACATGGCAGCATCTTTGGGACTCAGACAGGCAAATTATATGGCTTACGCAGCTAGGTACCAGAAATCCAGATGGGATACTGTCCTGGTCCTTGCAAAACAGGCCCCTGACCAGCTTGCCAGGGAGCTGGAGCAGGTGGCTGCGGGTGGTATTGAAGCATCCAAGGTGCAATTTCATGCTGCAGCAGACTCTAATGATGTATCATCAAGAGTCATGGCTACATCTGTGTCTCTTCGCAGAATGGCCTGGCTCAGATGTACTGCCCTGTCACAGGATACTCAGTCTAAGGCTATGGATTTTCCTGTTGTGGGCAATTCTCTGTTTGGGGAGCAGACAGAGAATTATATGAAGAAAATGGATGAGTATAGGACCACCTATAGGAGTGCACAGGCCAAAGAAAGGCAAGCCACCTCAAAGGCAGCATGTCAGGGCAGGGCAGGCCTTTCATAGGCCTTTACGCCCCAGGCCTCCTCTTCTGCTTATGCCCAGAGGGGGTTCTTTAGAGGAAGGCAGAAGGGGTTCTAGTAAGCCTGCTTCTACCCCTCAACCCAAAGCCCCTGCAAAACAGGCTCCTGATGGGGTGGTCAGGGCTGATTCTCTCACACCGGTGGCAGACTGAGTTTACTTGTCCAGGACTGGAAGTCTTTAACATCAGACAAGTGGGTCCTGGAAGTAGTAAGCCAGGGACTGGTTCTCAGCTGCAAAAAATTTCCAAAGATGAGAGCCAGGTCTTTCTCACCTGCAAACCCATCAGAGGCACTTGCCATGGAAGCAGAAGTTTCTTCCCTCCTGGCTCTCAGAGCTGTGGAAAGGGTGCCTCCCATACACCAGGGCAAAGAGTTGTACTCCAGGTACTTCCTTACCCCAAAAAAGACAGGAGAATGGCGGCCCATCCTGGATCTCAGGTATCTAAACAAGCACCTTTTAAAACCAAAGTTCAAAATGGTGACTCTGGGAATTATTTTACTCTCTCTAAGGCCAGGGACTGGCTAGCCTCCCTGACCTCAAGGATGCCTACTTCCATGTTCTCACCAGAAGCTCCCATCGAAAGTACCTCAGATTTGAACTGCCCTCAGGCCATTACCAGTTCAGAGCAATGCCCTTCGGCCTCACCCCGCCCCGAGGGTGTTCACAAATGCCTGGCAGTAGCAGTTGCTCATTTAAGAAGGCAAAAGATTGCCATCTTTCCTTATCTGGATGACTGGCTCATTGTAGGCCAGTCTCCAGAACAGGTCAAATGACACTTACAGGTAACCCAGCAACTGTTGACATCCCTAGGTTTCCTTCTCAATCTTCTAAAGTCAGTTCTGGAGCCTGTCCAGCTTCTCGCCTTCATAGGTGCAGAACTGAACACAAAAGAAGCCAGAGCCTTCTTCCCTCTGGAAAGAGCAAGGACCTTGGTCTCTGGCCTTCTTTTCACCCTGCAGGTCTCTCGACCAGCAAGGCATTTTCTACAGCTCCTGGGGCACATGGCTGCTTCTACAGCAGTAGTGCAGGAGCAAGATTTCAGATGAGGGACATCCAGTTCCTTTGAGAGCCTTTTGGTCTCAAATGACAGATCCTGTAACCAAGTTGATCCCAGTGACTCGAACCCTGATCCAGGCCCTTCAGTGGTGGCAGGATCAGAGCAATCTGAGACAGGGGTTCTTCACCCCAGTCTCACTCCTTGACCCTTACTACAGATGCATCCCTCTTGGGGTGGGAGCTCACATGGGCTACCTTTCCACCAAGGGCTGTGGTCCCTCAGGAATCTCTGCTCCACATCAATTTGCTGGAACTCAGAGCAGTTTTTCTAGCACTCCAGGTTTTTCCACATCTGTTCAGAACAAGGTTGTTCAGATCAGAACAGACAATACCACTACAATGTGGTACATCAACAAGCAAGGGGCACTTGGTCTACGGCCTTGTGCACCAAGCAATGAAGTTGTGGTCTCTGGCGTATTCTCTGAACGCTTCTCCTCACGGCTGTTCACCTCCCAGGCAAGGACAACGCCCTAGCTGGATGCTCTCAGCAGGATTTCCAGGGCCATCACAATGGGCACTGGATCCCCTAGTACTGGAGGTAGTATTTGCCAGATGGGGCACCCTGCAGATAGATCTCTTTGCAGCCCCAGACAATCACCAACTTCCCTTTTTTCTGCAGGCCCCCAGTGTTGGGCTCAGTCCCTCTGGATGCCTTCCTACTCAGTTGGGAAGGGAAGTTTCTCTATGCTTTTTCCCTTCCCCCTCCTTTTCAAGGTGCTAGTCAGAATCAGATCTCAACCCTGCAAGATGATCCTGATTGCTCCAGATTGGGCCAGGCAGCCCTGGTACCCACTCCTCATGTCCTTAGCAGTCCACCTTCCCCTGTGTCTTCCCAGGAATCACAACCTGTTAACCTGTGCCCAGGGAGAGTTTGGTATCCTAACTCAAATCTCTCAATCTCAAGGCATGGCTCTTGAAGAGTTAGAGTTTGCTGACCTACACCTTTCCCAAGGTGTATTGATATATTGAAGGCCTCTAGGAAGCCTTCCACCAGGGCTACTTATAATTCAAAATGGAAAGATTTTCCATATGGTGTGCTGGTAAGCATATTTCCCAGAATCTGCTGGCGTGCTCACGATCCTGGATTATTTGGTGCATTTGAATTCCTTGGGCCTGAGACCAGCTACTCTAAAAGTGCACTTGGCAGCTGTGTCTGTCTTCTTATCAGCAGGTAAGCCCTCTTCTTTTCAGCTCACCCTGTGTTCTCCAAGTTTTTAAAGGTTGCTTCACACCAACCCTCCATTCAGGGACCCTGCCCTGCTTGGGATCTTAATATTTGCATTGCTCAGTTTATGCAACCCCTTGAGCCATTGTCTTCAGCAGAGCTTAAGTACTTGACTTGAAAACTGTATTTCTGGTAGCCCTCACCTCTGCCAGGCGATAAATGAGCTACAAGCATTGTCAGTGGAGCCTGATTTTATCTCCTTTCATAGAGATAAGGTGGTCCTCAGGACTAACAGGAAGTTTTTGCCTAAGGTGGTTTCAGACTTCCACCTTAATCAATCCATGTCTCTTCCTGTGTACTTCACTGACCATTCCTCCTCTGGTGAGAGGAGATTGCACAGTTTAGATGTCAAAAGAGCCCTTAGTTACTATATAGAACGTACCAAGGGTCACAGGTTCGAATCCCTCCAATTGTTCCTCACTTATGGTGAGGTTGGTAAAGGGAAACCTGCCACTAAAAGATCCATTGCCAGGTAGATTGTCTCTTGTATCCACCTGCTATGAAAAACTGGGTAAGGTTCCTCCCTCAGGCCTGAGGGCTCACTCTCACCAGAGGTACAGCTGCTGCCTCTGGCTGCTGCCAGGGACATCCCTATCCTAGAGATATGTCAAGCAGCTACCTGGAAAACAGTTCACACTTTTACTAAGCATTACTCCCTGGATATCCAGGCTAGGAGTGATGCTCGATTTGGCATAGCTGTGCTTCAGAGCCTATTTCCCAAGTAGGTTCTGTCCCTCCTCCATGGAGGTACTGCTGTGTAGTCTGCATATGTCATAATATAGCAAGACTTCATGTTGTTTGAAGAAAAAATTACTCACCTTAGTAATGTTGTTTCTTCTAATGGAGTCTTGCTATATTATGACCTCCCCCCCAGCCTGCCCCTCTCAGAACCTCTTTTTTGGGATGTGGGTGGGCAGTGCAATGTTGGCACTTCATAGATGCCCACTTTATTTTCACCCTTTCTTAGGGTGCTTAGGTGTTATGCTTATTTTTTCTTTCTTGAATCCCCTGACTTGAGTCTTTGTTTTGGGATCAAGATCAAAAATGTGTTTTTGTAGTTAGTAGCCAGTGGCTAGTGTAGGTTTACGGCTTCCACACAGAACCTTAGTGAGTTTTTGCTCATAAAGATCTGACAGTTTAAGTTTGAGCTTCAACAGACAGAGTGTTCAACCGAGCTCGAGCTCAAGATTCCATGCCCTGCATGGAAAGTTAACTCTTTCACCTCCGGAGCAGTTCTAACCTGGGGTTATACTGCATATGTCATAATATAGCAAGACTCCATTAGAAGAAACAACATTACTAAGGTGAGTAATTTTTTCTTTTGGGCAATCGGTTTAAATGCTTCATTGGCAAATTTTTAAACTAGTCAAAGGGGGAGGCACTGATAAGCAGCAGGAAATTCCCAGCCTCCCCCTATAAAAGAGGGTACAAAATGAGAAAAAGACCAAGGTAGAAAGGACAGTGGGGGATGCTTCTAGAAAAGGTAAAGCCATCAAAAAATGGAGAGCAATGAATACCAATGCCTGTAATCTGGGTAACAAGCTTCTTGAATTAGTGGCCTTGATGGAGGAGGAACATTTGGATATCGTGGCAGTCACAGAAACATGGTACACACAGAACCATGACTGGGACATAAACATACCAGGATACACTATCTACAGGAGGGATAGGGAGGGTAAATGAGGAGGAGGAGTAGCTCTCTACATAAGGGAAGGAATCAAAGCAACAGAACAAAAGGGTAAACAGGGAGAAGAAGAAGCACTGTGGGTCAACTTGAGACAGGCAACGCACCACAATCTGCACAGGGTTAGATACAGATCCTCCTCTCAGGGGAGGAATGGACAAGGAAATGATAGAAAGTATACTTAGAATGGCAGAAAAAAGGGAGATATTGCTGATGGGTGATCTGAATATGCCAGATGTTAACTGGAGTGCAGTTGCAGCAGCCACTTCTAAGAGTAGGGTTATTCTAGATGCCCTACAGGGGGCATGCCTTAGACAACTAGTATTGGAACCCACTCAAGAGGGAGCAATCTTAGACCTGGTTCTCTCAAATGGAGATGGAGAGAGGATCACAGATGTAGAAGTGGGTAGCCATCTGGGCACTAGTGACCATCGAACAGTATGGTTCACAATAAACACAGCTGCAGAGACAAGCCATACAAAGGCAAAAGTACTGGACTTCAGGAGGGCTGACTTTGCCAAAACGGGTGAGTGCCTAAGGAATGCACAAACAAGCAACATATGCAACACAAGCAGCTCACCTGAGGAGCTGAGGAAGCCGAATTTCCAGCCTGATAACTTTCGAGGCAGCCCCCCAAGCTCACTGCCGACCGCGGCAGGCACTCGGGACAAACAAGCAACACATGCAACACAAGCAGCTCACCTGAGGAGCTGAGGAAGCCGAATTTCCAGCCTGATAACTTTCGAGGCAGCCCCCAAGCTCACTGCCGACCGCGGCAGGCACTCGGGACAAACAAGCAACACATGCAACACAAGCAGCTCACCTGAGGAGCTGAGGAAGCTGAATTTCCAGCCTGATAACTTTCGAGGTAAAGACAGCCTCTTCTCTTCGTCTGGACGCCTGCAGGTGCTACCTGATGAACACTTATATTTTATGAACTTTGTTCCCTGTTCACCACTGGGTGGGCTTGTTATTTGCTTCTCTTTGTGCTACTAATGCTGAAGTGTAAAGCTAGGGATTCACTGGGTGCCCTAGAGTTGCCTTGCTGATTATACTTTAAAGCCAGATATATTAAGCAGCTAATATAGAGCAGACTTGTTTAATATTGTGGTATTGATCTAATTGCTGATTATACCTTAAAGCCAGATATACTAAGCAGCTAATATAGAGCAGACTTGTTTAATATTGTGGTATTGGATCTAATTGCTGATTATACCTTAAAGCCAGATATACTAAGCAGCTAATATAGAGCAGACTTGTTTAATAGTGGTATTGGATCCAATTGTGCTTGTAACTGAAGGTATTAGGATAGCTGGGTCCTAGTGTGACCTCATTTTGGAATAGCCCTGTTTGCTTAGAGTGGAGCCCCTTTGTGTAAGTCACAACATTTTCTCCTGCTGCACAGTAATGAGAGGCTTTGTTTTCTCCACTACATAGGCAGCCCCTCCCCCAAGCTCACTGCCGACCGCGGCAGGCACTCGGGACAAACAAGCAACACATGCAACACAAGCAGCTCACCTGAGGAGCTGAGGAAGCCGAATTTCCAGCCTGATAACTTTCGAGGTAAAGACAGCCTCTTCTCTTCGTCTGGACGCCTGCAGAGGGGTGCTACCTGATGAACACTTATATTTTATGAACTTTGTTCCCTGTTCACCGCTGGGTGGGCTTGTTATTTGCTTTTCTTTGTCCTACTAATGCTGAAGTGTAAAGCTAGGGATTCACTGGGTGCCCTAGAGTTGCCATGCTGATTATACCTTAAAGCCAGATATACTAAGCAGCTAATATAGAGCAGACTTGTTTAATATTGTGGTATTGGATCTAATTGCTGATTATACCTTAAAGCCAGATACACTAAGCAGCTAATATAGAGCAGACTTGTTTAATAGTGGTATTGGATCCAATTGTGCTTGTAACTGAAGGTATTAGGATAGCTGGGTCCTAGTGTGACCTCATTTTGGAATAGCCCTGTTTGCTTAGAGTGGAGCCCCTTTGTGTAAGTCACAACATTTTCTCCTGCTGCATAGTAATGAGAGGCTTTGTTTTCTCCACTACATAGGCAGCCCCCACCCCCAAGCTCACTGCCGACCGCGGCAGACACTCGGGACAAACAAGCAACACATGCAACATAAGCAGCTCACCTGAGGAGCTGAGGAAGCCAAATTTCCAGCCTGATAACTTTCGAGGTAAAGACATCACATACGGTGACATCACGTCCTGTTGCCCAGAACCTATCTCCCCACTTTCCTGTTTGCAGGTTATACCTGCTAGCCACTAGAGGGACCTATGCTCCCTCGCTACTTCCTACTCCTACCTGTACAGTACTACTTCCCTTGGATCTGCTCACCACAGTGTATTGGCCCTGCCTCACGCTCTGCCTGTGCCTATCCCCACTAGCAGTGCACTTGCCCACTTACCCATCTGCTACTCCGCACTGTGCCATGGCACCCCTCCTCCCTTGCTCCTGAACCTGCTCTTGCCCCTTGGGACCTCTGTGTGTCTCGGTCCTCCCTGCCTCCCCTAGCTTCCTCCTCGCCTCAGGCACATCTGGGTGTCTTCTTATTCTTGCCTTCCCTTCCTGTACCACCCTGCCCACCCCTGCTCCCTTAGCCTCCCCCATGTCAATCGTGGAAAACCTCTCACCATCTCCAAGCCAGGGTGTTAGACATGCTACTACTCCTGTCAGGGAACATTCATCCAAACCCTGACCCGGTTCCCAGGAGCTCCCCAACTAGCACCACAGGCCTATGCATGGTCTCCATGAATATCTGTAGCCTCCTAAAAAAGTTTGACTCACTACAATGCCTGGTCACATCAATTAACCCTGATATCATCGCTCTGGCTGAGACTTGGCTGTCGAAATTCTCCCCTGACTCCCTAGTCTCCCTTCCTGGTTTCACCCTCTTCCGGTTCGACTGTGTTGGGAGACGGGGCGGCGGCTGCACTATTTATGTCAAGAAATCTCTCCCCATACTAGCCCTGCCTGCTCCCATCCTTGACTCCAGGGCCCAGGCGCTTACGCTGAAACTAACCCCTGACCCTTTAAAGGGACCCCTTTATCTGACTACTGCATACGTGCCCCTCAGGGACTAAACGCAGGCCATTGCCTCTCTTACAGAATACCTTTCCTCACTACCTCCTTCAGTTGATCAAATTCTGGTGGGTGACTTAAATGTCAACTGGCTCAGCCCCTCCTCCTCCTCTACCCATGACTCCTTTTCTACAGTAGACCTAACGCAACTAGTTACCCACCCTACCAGGACTAACCCCAAGAGAGGCTCCAGTACCCTGCTTGATGTGGTACTCACCAACCGCCCTAATCAGATCCCCAATGTACAAGTCCTCCCAGACTCTCTCAGCGATCACTCCCCCATTCTATTCCACTGGTCATCCTCAGTCCCCAACCCATAGCACAGTCCACATGCCAGCAGCGTCTAATACCTGGTGGACTGATAAAACTTAAGGAACTTCTGTCCCAAATTGACTGGTCTCCTATACAGGCAACTCCTGACATTGACACAGCTCTCTCCTTCTTTACCTGAACTTTTAATAATGCCTGTGATATCTTTGCCCCAATGCCGACCCGCCATTCTAAAAGGCAGAATGCCCCCTGGCAGGGTGCGAAATTCTTATACCTTAGGTGCCCCAGGGCAGGCACTTTTACATCAGGACACCTACTGATCTTCAGTACCTGCCCTGCGGGGCACCTAAGGTATTTCTGCTGTCTCCGTTTTTTGTTTTGTTTCGCTTGTGGCTTTAAATTAAACTGGGGACTTTTTTTTTCCTTCGGAGTGAAGACCCGGTGAGTGCAGCGCAGAGAGCTGACAGTGGGACACAATCACGAGCTACACTAAACTGCTTGTCCCAGTGTCAGCTGACATGTTAAGATGCTGGCTAAGAAGAGGAGGGTATTATTTGTCCTACAGCCAACCACAATGTAGCAGGGGTCCTTCTGTCACTGCTGGAGGCGGGTTTCACCATCGGATGCCAATTGTGGACTGCAGTTTGCATAGCGTGCCCGCCCCTTCTTCAGTGTGATGCCGGGACCCTGCTGCAAAGCGTGGCAGTCTGCACTACAGTGTTGAGCTGTTAGGTTGTGTGAGCGAGAATGAACCTCAGAGAAGCACCCACTCAGCAATCATGATCGCAGATTGCGATCAGACTGATAGGTTAGTGACCGATTGTTCTGTGTGTGAAAAAAAAATCGAAAGCTCTTTAAGAGCTACACACTGCCCATATACCTTTAATTGCTGTACTTTGAATTGGGGGGCTTAGATATAGGCGGAGAGGCGAATGAGACCATGAGGTTCTGTGGTAGCACTGAGAGCAAATCGATTCGGGACCTTCACCAGGTGAAGGAAATGTCAAACAATATAGAAAAAAGTTACTTTACTAAGACAGGGCTACTGTATATTATAGTAGTAAGTGGGAACAACTCGGGAGTGCTGTGCAGTCATTGAAAGGGATAGTAAATGTAGCACATTATTACCACAACTTAAGAGCTGAAGTTAATTAGCTGGTCTAAAGCAAGCAGTTTATGGTCTGTCTGGATCTGATTCTACTGCAACAGGCATACAGCTGCTGGAAAAAAAATCAGCCAAACAGACTACTAGCCTGATTAGACCTCCATAGTTATAATGTCTTGGTGTAGTAGGGGCCATTCATATACGTTTTTCAGGCTGCAGCAAGTTGGCAACAGAGTCTGTGTTTTTTCCTCCTCAGTTACTTGATTACAGCTTCTTGGGGGAACTTTGCTGTGTATAATTCACAGCATACCTCTCAACTGTCCCTGATCTTCAGGGACGTCCCTGATTTTACCTCAACATTTTACTCTGTCGCTCCTAAAAATTGTGTTTCCATGACCAAACAGTAGGGTTTGTAAGCACAAAATAATGTCAAACATTAAAGTTACAGATTTGTTCTTCCTTAGAAAATGTGTTTTACACTAAACCCTTATTCTACCAGGCTCTCTCGTAGATGTCACCAATTTTGAAGATGTGTCCCTGATTTTGGTCCTTTGTCCCTGATTTTTTAAGCCTTGTCCCAGATTTATGAGGCAGGAGGTTGAGAGGTATGATTCACAGACAGTAAAATCTGTCTATCGATAAAATCTGAGCCTGTGTGTTAGTAACTGCCAGCTACTGAGGCATAACATAAAATTAAAAAAGCTTTTTATAGTAGAGGCCTGGTAAGGAGCTTGGCTAATAGAGCTATTGCCTTGGACCTAGTTGTACAATAAAGTACCACCTAGCTAAGCTAACCTAAATAAAGGCTGAGGTTGAAACTTCAGACTGAGAGGGGGTGCTGCTGCCAATCTCTAAAGTTAAAAGCTTTTAACAACCTCCTCTGACCTCTGTCTATAAATACAGGGTGGGGTCTAAAATAAAACATCTTAAAGTTTGAAAAGCTTTTCTACAACTTAGCTACTGTTGAATTTTATTACCTAAAATCTGAATACTGTTTAAAAATAATCTGTTTAAAACAAATTTTATCTAACCTAAAATCTGAATACTGATATAAAACCCTGGTTAGTTTTTTTTTTTACAAGCTACTCTGTGGACTATCTCAAATCTGAATACTGAGTGATATAAAAAAATCTCTTAAGCTTCTTTTATAAGCTAGTCTCTACTTGTCTGTGGCAGACTACTCTCTGAATAAAAAAGTACAACTGTGAGCAAAAAAAACAAACACTTAAGAAATAATCAGACACACAGTCAGTTTTAAGTTGCTACATTTGTTATATTGACAAAGACTATACACACAATTTTTCTTGTTATGCTTAATGACAATAAAAGACAGACAGCTTAAAGTTCATTTCAACAGATTAAACATTTTCTGAGTGCGTATAGCATTAGCTTAGTCAGATACCATGAGTCTTTTTATATTTGGATTTAAGAAAAGCGTATTGATGAGTCTGTGGGATGATGGTGGTGATGAGAACGAAAATGCTTGGTCCAGTGAAGATGACTTTTAAAATGATGTAAACTAAGGGGCGGCATGTAAATATTTTTTTCGGCATGTACTTTTGCTGACTACATGCCCAAGTGGGCATGTACTTTTTTTCATGAATTTCATACCCTGCCCCTGGGTAACCCCAGCTTTGATCCACCAACTCAAACATAGGGACAACCTATGGCACCGTGCCATTGAGGCTGGCCGGCCCAGTGACAGGCAGCTGTATGCTGCCGCCCGAAACAAGTGCACTCGGGCCATCAGAAAGGCCAAGTCTGAGCACTATCGGTCCTCACTCACTGCCTCATGGGGGAATCCCAGAACCTTCTGGGATAACATTAAACAGTTAAATGGGAGTGCACACTCCACCCACCCAGATCAACATTAATGATGCTCTCTCAGACCCAGCCCTCACAGCCAACCACCTCAACACCTCATTCACTGACCTTAGCCCTATCCTCCCTACAAATTTTTTTGACCCTCCTCCCCCAGCACCTGCTGTAAATCTTTCTTACCCTTATTTTCTCCTCTGCCGTGTTTCTGCCCAAGAACTTAGGCCGCACCTTGTAACTGCCCTCAAGAGTAATAGTACGGGCAGTGACACCCTGGATCCGTGTATCCTACGGCTGGTCTTAGACACAGTCCTTACCCCGATCACGTGCCTCATCAACCGCTTTTGCCTGGGAAGGTTCCAACTGCCTGAAAGTCGCCACTGTCACCCCTATCTTTAAAGGTGGTGATAGGACTGTGGCTGGAAACCATCGGCCAATCTCCATTCTCTCTCCTCTCCAAGGCCTTGGAAAAAGTGGTTGCCTCTCAAATCTCTGACTACCTCTCCACCTATAATGTCCTATGTCCTGAGCAGCATGGCTTTCGAGTGGACCACAGTACCAACACAGCCCTCCTAGAGTTCTCCAACTTTTTCCACTCCTCCTTAGACACTGGTTCTCTGGCTGGTGCAGTCTTCATTGACCTCTCTAAAGCTTTTGACACTGCCTCCCACCCCCTCCTTCTTGATGCCCTTAGTCTCTCTGGTTTTGCTGCTGGGCCTATCTCCTGGTGCACCAGTTATCTGTCTGACCACTCACATCGTGTAAAAATTAATGGGACCTACTCAAACATCTGTCCCATCTTTTCTGGGGTTCCCCAGGGCTCCATTCTGGGCCCCTTACTATTCTCCCTTTACCTTAACACCCTTCCACGCTCTTGCTCAGGGAGCATTCTATTGTACGCTGGTGATACAGTCATCTTTGCCTCGCGTCGTAACCCTATTGCCCTCCAGGACTCGCTGCAGAAGTCCTTCGCCGAAGCCGAGGGCTGGTTCAAGGAACATAGATTGGTGATAAATCTTAAAAAAACAAAAACCATGTTCTTCACCCATCCTCAAAACAAGTCCTGCAACTTCAAACTCCTCATTCACTCTGGGTCCTCCTTCCCACTCGAACAAGTTTGCTCCTATAAATACCTAGGAATCCATTTTGACCCTCCTCTCCTTCCATGGACACATCGCTGCCCTAGCCACTGCCACTAATATCCGATTGGGCATCTTACATCCAGTATAAACACTGCCTCCCCTGGAGGCTCTTCATTCGCCAGTCACCTCCTCATCCTGTCCCTAGTGGACGATGGACCGGTGTATGGTGCTGCTGATCAGACCGCACTCCATAAAATTACTTTTCTCTGAATAAGGCCTGCAGGTTAATTACTGGGGCACCTAGGCTAACACACACCTGTCTACTGTACACTAAAGTGCTGGTACTTCTGATCTTGACTAGCTCCCAAATATCTGACCTGTACCCTTACAAAAAAGACCCTCCTTGGGCTATCCCCGCCAGGATTGACCACCACCATCCGCCGCTCTGTCCCACTAGTTCATACTCAGACCTCTGGAAAAACCTCTCTTGTTATCCCTAGAGCTAGGACCTCTCACAGCCAAAGAGCCTTCAGCTTTAGGGCCCCCTCCTGGTTCAACACACTGCCCCCCTCCATCTCCAAAGCTCCGACTATATCATGCTTCAAAACTTCCTTATGAAACCACCTTGTTAACACCCGAAGCTGTAATTGCCACTAGTCAAAGCCGTACTCAATACTTATGACAAAGTTTACTACTAAGCTGCTAAGGACAACATAACTCTGGTATTGTTTGCATCAATCCTACCTGTACCAGCTTGTTTGTATCTATGTCTTAAGTTACTGTTATACTGTTATACTGTGTATTTTCGTTTGTCTTACTGTGACAAGGTACCTTTGTAAATGAGCCTATGGCTCAAAGGTTTTCCAAACTGCTGTTTAAATAAATAAATAAATAAAATAAATGAGAACAATGGGGAATAATAAAAACTGCCATCACAGAGGTAACAAGCCTTTGTGTGATGCAAATAAACAAAACAAAACGATGTAAGAAACCACTATGGTTCTCAAAGGAGGTGGCAGTGAAGGTTCAAGAGAAAAAGAAAGCATTCAGGAAGTACAAGGAATCACAGAAGGAGCAGGACAGAGAATTGTATCAGTTTAAGCAAAACGAAGCTGGGAAGGCAGTCAGAACAGCAAAGGCCCAAACCAAGGAAAAGATAGCCAACTCAGTTAAGAAGGGGGATAAAACCTTTTATAGGTACATCAGGGAGCGTATGAAGACCAAGGGAGGGATAGTGAGGCTTAATAAAGGGAGGGGTGGGTAGAGGGTGATGGTGAAAAGGCAGAGATACTAAACAAATATTTTGCTCAGTATTTACAAATGAAGAGGGAGGTACCTAAACCAAACAAAAGAAACACTCTGGATACAGAAGTTGATACCAGCCCATTTACAGAAGAAAGGGGTTTGAAAGAACTCTTAAAACAGAAGGTGGACAAAACAATGGGGCCTGATGGGATTCATCCCAGAATTCTAAAAGAACTAAGGGTAGAACTAGTGACACCACTGACTACCCTCTTTAACAAATCATGTAAAGATTGGGTGGTACCTGAGGCCTGGAGGAGAGGGCAGATGTGATTCCCCTTCACAAAAGTGGGAGCAGGGCAGAAGCAGGAAACTACAGACCTGTTAGTTTAACCTCAGTGATAGGGAAAATTATGGAATCACTTCTGAAGGAAAGAATTGTCGAGTACCTAGAGACCAGAGGGGCACAGAACCCAAGGCAGCATGGATTCACAGCTGGAAGGTCATGCCAGACGAATCTAATAGATTTCTTTGACTGGGTGACCAAAGTAGTAGATCAGGAGGGCTGTGGATATGGCTCACCTAGACTTTAGTTAGCATTTGACACAGTCCCACACAAAAGATTAATATACAAGTTAGCTAGCCTGGGAGTGTGTCCCAAGATGATGGCCTGGGTAAAGAATTGGCTGGAGAATAGGACACAGAGCGTAATAGTAAATGTGGAGTCCACTGAAGAAAGGGTGGTTACTAGTGGGCACTGCAGGTTCAAAGATAGGACCGGTCCTTCAAGCGACACTGCAGAGGGACTGAAGGAAAAGTATGTCTCTTTGCAGATGATACAAAGATCTGCAACAGAGTTGATGCACAAGGTGGGGTGGAAAGGATGAGAAGGGACTTGGCAAGGTTAGAGGAATGGTCAAATGTATGGCAACTTAGATTCAATGCTAAGAAGTAGGTAATGCACCTGGGAAACAAAACCCAGGGAAGAGTACACAATGGGGGTGAGATACCAACAACAGCAAAATGGAAAGGGACCTGGGGTAGTCATATCAGATGACCTAAAGGTGGGCAAGCAATGTGGAGAGGGCAGCAAGGAGGGTTGGGGTTACTGGGATGCATAGGGAGAGGCATCACCAGTAGAAAACAGGAAGTTGTTATCCCTTTGTACAGACAGCTGGTGAGACCCCATCTGGAGTACTGTGTGCAGCTCTGGAGACCGAATCTCCGCAAAGACATAGACAGGATGGAAGCTGTCCAGAGGAGGGCAACTAAAATTGTGCAGGGTCTGCACTGGAAGACATATGAAGAGAGACTTAAGTAGCTTAATATGTATAGCCTTGAGGAAAGGAGGGAGAGTGGGGACATGATAGAAACTTTCAAGTACCCAAGGGAATCAACAAAGTCCAAGAGGTTAGCATCTTTCAGAAAAGAGGTGTGCAAGAACAAGGGGCACAATTTGAAGATAGAGGGGAGGCTCAGAGGTAACGTAAGGAAGTATTTTTTTTCACAGAGAGGGTTGTGGATGCATGAAACAGCTCTTCCGGAGGAGGTTGTGGAGTCAAAAACAGTGGTGGAATTCAAGCATGCATGGGACAGTCATAAGGCAATTCTAGGGGGTGGGGGTAGGAAAAAGTAGGCTGCTGGTTAACTAGGATCTGCAGCTTAGCCATTAGGTATGGAAATAGGCAGACTGGGTGGGCCAAGTGGTCCTTATCTGCCATCAGATTCTATGTTTCTATGTTTCTTTGGTCATTTCTCATTTTATCTAGCCCTTCCTGTGTGTTGACTCTGTTGCAGATCTTGGTATCATCTGTGAAAAGCCATACTTTCTCCTCCAGTACCTCTGCAATGTCCATTATAAAGACATTAAATAGGACTGCACCCAGCACCAATCCCTGTGACAACCCTCTGGTCACCTCCCCCTGTTCAGATTTTATGCCATTCTACTAACACCTTCTGGATCCCGCCTGTTAGCCAGTTTCTAACCCATCGTACCACTGTAGAGCCAGCACCCAGATTGCCCAATTTGCTAAGCAACCTTCTGTGTTGAACGCTGTGGAAGGCCTTGCTGAAATCCAGGTAGGACACTTCCATTGCCCCTCCATGGTACACTACCCTGGTCACCCAGTCAAAGCAATCAGTAAGAGTAGTCTAACAGGACCTTACCCCAGTGAATCCATGCTGACTGGGGTCTTTTGCAACACTTGACTCCAGGAACTTCACCACCCTCTCCTTAAGCAGGGACTCCATCATCTTCCCTAACACCACGTGTTAGCTTACAGGTCTCTAATTGCCTGCCTCCTCCCTACTTCAACTCTTCTGCAGGAAAACACCTCTGCCCTCCTCCATTCCATAGCTACCCCCCAGTGATTGGTTGCAAGGGTCATCAGCTGTCCTGCAAGGACTTCCCTGAGTTCCTTTAAAACTCAAGGTTGAGTCCTGTCTGGCCCCATTGCCTTATCTGTCTACTTTCCAGAGTTTCTCAAAGACTTTATCCTCCGTAAATGGGCTGGTGTCCACCTCTCACCCCTTGTAAACCTGTCCTAGTGAGTCCGGGCCCTTCACCTGCCTCTTACTTGGTAAATACTGAGCAAAAATACTTGTTTGGTATCTCAGCTTTTTCAAGGTCATCCTCCATCCAACCACCCTCTCCCTTATGTCTGACAATAACAGTTCTGGTCATCTATCTCTCACTTATATAATGAATGAAGGTCTTGTATCCCTTCTTATTAGCCTGTACTATTCCTTCCTCTGTTCTTGCCTTAGCTCCTCTCGCGTCTTTCCCAGCTTCTACCTGCTTCTCCAGATATTTCACTCTGTCTTCTTTCTTTGTCTCTTTGTATTTCCTGAATGCATTAATTTTGTTCTCTCACTTTGTTTGCTACTGACTTGGAGAACAATAGTGGCCACTTCTTTTCTTACATTTGCTAAGCAGTCTGACACATTGACTTTTGTCACCCCTGCTATGGATCTCTTGAGCCGACCCTACTCTTCCTCTACCCCCCCATAGCTTCTGCTGACAGGGCAGCTTTGAACTGTTCCCCCATTTCCACGTAGTTGGCCTTCCAGAAATCTAGGACCTTAATCTTTGTATGGCTTTCTTCTGCCAATGTGTTGACTCCCCCAGACCCAGAGGTGGCCCTCCCTGGCCTCAGCTTCCTCCTGTACCTGTCCCAACCCTTTTTGAATCCTTCCACTGTGGTCTCTTCCACCAGACTCCTGGGTAGTGTGTTCCATGGTTCAACCACCCTCTCTGTGAAGAAGTGTCTCCTGTGCTTCCCCTGTACCCTCCCCTTCCAGCTTCCACTGTGCCCCTGGTAGTCTCTCTCTTAAGCCTGAACACTTCCCTGGCTCTGCCCTTATTTATCCCCTTTACATACTTGAAAATCTCTATCATGTCCCTCTGTCCCTCCTCTCCTCCAATGCGCATAAATTGAGTTCATCCAGTCTTCCTCATAGGTCCTATCCTCCATGCCCTGAATCATCCTGGTTGCCCTCCACTGGACCATCTCCAGCAGCGCTATGTCCCTCTTAAGATGGGGTCTCCAGAACTGCACACAGTACTCAAGATGCGGCATAACCAGGGCATTATACAGAGGGAGGATCACCTCCCTCCTCCTAGAGGTAATCCCCCTGGTTATGCAGACCAGTATCCTGTTTGCTTTTGCTGCAACTCTTTGACAATTCTCTGTGTTATTCATTTTGCTTTCCACCACTATCCCTAAGTCCCTCTCACCCGATGTGACTTGCAATGTGGTGCCACCCAGGGTGTATGCATGTCCCGGTATTCTGACACCCAGATGCAACACACTACATTTCCCTGCATTGAACTTCAACCCCCACTTCCTTGCGCACCCCCCCAGGGTATCCAGATCCCCCTGCAGGACCTCTCTCCCCTCCTGCCCATCTGCCAGTGCTCCCAGTTTTGAGTCATCCACAAAGAGACTCAACCTACTCCTAACACCACACCCTATGTCCGAGACATAGAAATTGAACAGGAGTGGCCCCAGGATCGAACTCTGGGGAACCCCACTGATGACTCTCCTGAGGGAGGAAACTATCCTCCAACCACAACTCACTGTATTCGCCTGTAAGCCAGTTTTCCACCCACCTGAGAAACTGTCCCCGACCCCCATCCCCCCCAGCTTTGTTAGTAGACCGTTATGGGGTACCAAATCGAACGCCTTACTGAAATCCAGATAGAGGATGTCCACTGGCCTATGTCGGTCCAGGGCACTCGTCATCCAGTCATAAAACTCCACCAGGTTAGTCTGGCACGACCTCTCTGGAACAAAACCATACTCCAATCCTTTCTGTCCACTAAAACAAAACCATACTGCCTGTCATCCAGGTGTCCCAACCTTTCCAGATGCCCCCCCCAACCTCTCCTTGATAATGCCCTCCATAATCTTGCCTACCACAGACGTTAGGCTAACAGGCCTATAATTCCCCATCTCCTCTCTGGACTCCCCCTTGTGGACAGACACCACATGAGCCACCTTCCAATCTTGAGGCACCCGCCCTGTCATCAGGGAGATATTGAAGAGTGAGGCCAGCGGAGCTGCCAGCACATCTGCCAGTTCCTTCAGCACCCTTGGATGCAGCCCATCTGGCCCCAGCGCCTTCTCAGTCTTTAGCAACTGGAGGGCCTCTCTCACCCCATCTGCTGTGATTTCGCCCTCCCATCCCCCCTCCTCATGCATCCTCTCCTCCCCCTTGTAGATATGACCCATCCCCTGCCCTAGTCTTATCCAGTCCTTCAGTCTCCAACTGACCTCTTGGTTCAGTGGGCTCCTCTACCCTCCCATCGGGTTGGAAAGCTCCCCCACCTCTCCCGGTAAAGACAGAGGCAAAGTGCTCATTTAACACCTCTGCTTGTTCCCCAGCTTCCGTGCCCATCCCCCACCCCAGTTCTAAACCTGCCGATCTGTGCCCTCACTTTTCTTTTCTCCCTATGTATCTATAGAACCCCCACCGTGGATATCCCTGGCCAGGTTAAGTTCCTTCTTGCTTTGGCCCCCTTCCCACCCTGGTGACCGTCTTAGCCAGGAAATCATACTCTCCCTACTCCCTAGCCCCCCTTGAGTGCTTTAAGCGTGCATAGGGAGCCTTTTTCTCCCTCACCGCCTCCTGCACCTCCCGGGTCCACCAACATGGTTTACTAGCCCTACATTGCTTGCATCTTACCTTTGCACAGGCCCTCAAAGCCTCCTGCACCCCCTTCTTAATGGTCTCCCACAAGCTGCCAGCATCCATGTCTGGGCTTATCTTATCCAAGCACCCTTTAAGAATCCTTACCATGCCCTCAAAGTCTGCCACCCTGAAATCTATTATTTCTGTGTTAGTGCAAATTTCCTCTCCCCCTAGGAACATAAGAAACCACACCGTGGTATGGTCACTGCCTGCCAATGGACTGCTCACCTCCAGGCCCCTTATCTGGTCACTATCTGCTAGGACAATGTCCAGGATCTGATCCTGCCTAGTAGGCTCCCCCACATGCTGGCCTAGGAAGGCATCCTGAAAGACATCCATCAACCTCTGCTCCCTGGCCACCGAGGATGTCATAGTGCCCCAGTCTGCTCCCGACATGTTCAGGTCGCCCATGATCACCACCCTGCCCTTTCCGAGGCCACAGTGACCCCTGATGTTCTCAGCCGGATCATCCTCCAGTTCCGCTTCCATTGTGGAGGGTCTGTACATCACTCCTATTTTTAATCTTTAACCCCCTTCCTCGGTTGTAGGGTTACCCAAATTGCCTCCACACCTCCTTCTACCTCCTCAGTTCCACCAACTACTATGTCATTTTTGACTATCAATGCCACCCAACCCCCTATCCTTCCTAAACATTGTGTATCCCTCTAAATTTAGGTCCCAATCATGCCTCTGGGTGGCCCAAGTCTCAGTAATTGCCGCCAAGTCTGCTGCACCCTCACCTAGCATTGCCTGGAGTTCTGGCATTTTATTACCCATGCTCCTGGCATTGATCAGGACTCTCTTCCACCCAATCCCTTCCCCCCTCTCCAGTCTTCTCAGCTCCACGCAATCCCCCATCTCTCTTCCCCCCCTGGTCTTTTAATGCTACCCACCGCCCACTTAGCATGTTCTAGTCCTGAACCCTCAAGCTTCCTCGCTGGGGCCTTCAGTCTTTCTGTCCCTCCCCCTTTTACAAGTTTAAACCCCTCCTATCACCAATGAATCCAAAAAGTTTTAGTTTAAGGATCTCCTTCCCCTCCAGGTTGAGGTGCAGCCTATCCCTGGCATATAGCCCCTTGTCTTCCCATGTATCACCCCAGTCCCCCATCAATCCATACCCTTCTGACTTGCTCCACTCCCTGAGCCACTGGTTCACCCTCCTAAGTTTTTGCTTATGTTCCCCGCTTGCCCTTAGTACTGGCAGTATCTCTGAAAAGGAGATTGAACATCCTATAGAGTGGCAAACCCTGGCCAATTCCATGAATCTTGTCTGTATCTCTAGTTCACTGTTCCCTTCTAAATTGTTTGTTCCCAGGTGAACTAGAAAGTCTGGGGATCCTCTGCATTCACTTGCCATTGAGTATAGCTGGAATTTGGCCTTATGTACTGATAGGCCTGGGACACATTTAACCTTGACTGGGCTGCCTTTTCCCTCCCCAACCCCCTCCCACACTAAATACCTCTAATCATGGAGTCACCCAGTAGGAACACCTTCACCTCTCCCCCAATACACTAGCCCGTTTGTGCCATTTCCAGACTCCTTCTTCTGTCTACGTCCCCCGGCTTGCTCCTTGCACTCCCTTCCCCAGCCTGGGTGTCTCTATTTTGTGGGTGCCCTTCCAGGCTCCCTTTTCTGCCTATGTCCCCCAGTTTTCTCCTCTCACCCCCTGCAACTTGGGGGTCACAGGTCTGTATGTGCCCTTCCAGACTCTTTCTCCTGAATATGGCCCCCTACCTGCTCCTCGCCCCTCCCACAGCCTGGGCATCACTAGTTTGATTGTGCCCTTCCAGGCTCCCTCTTCTGTCTCCCTCTCCCAGTTTTCTCCTCGCACCCCTAACAGCCTGAATATCACTAATGGCCCCCTTAACTCTTCCCTGGTTGGTCTGTTGCCATTGACTTCTCCACCTAGGCCTCGTATTCCTGCTTTCATTTTCCCCTCCCTCCCCCCATGCAGATGTAAAAAAAATAAATAAATCACAAAACCAAACAGCCAGTAATGATCAGGGAGCAATACTCATGGACACAGGGGCATGAATGCTACTTTTCAAGACTTTTATTCAGAATATTGAAGAAATGGTGCACGTGGTCTTTTCATGAGTTCTCAAAATGGGAAGACTAACACACTGCAAAGTGTGTGCGAGGTCTCACATTGCAACAACGGAAATAATAACGTGACTCAGTGGCATGGAGACAGGCTGTACTTACAGTGTTCTGCTATCCGTAACACCAGAATATGTACACAATGTTAGCATACTTTACGAAATACTTTATGAAAGAGCACCTAGCTCGTGTTGCGCCCCATCACACAAAATTACTGATGATGTAGTGGGAGGAGCAAAACTGACTTTTTTTCATCCAGAGTGCTGCTCCACACAGCAGCCCAGTACTGACAGGTTGAAAATCATTCAGTTTGCAAAAGAAACAAATTCTTTCAGATAAAGGAAGTGATAGCTGACTGCATCTCAAAATTACTACGCATTCATGGCAGTACACTAGCTATTTAAGCCCATTATTTATATTGCTAAAGTAATCGTGCACCAAATTGTGAGTTACAGACAGTAAAGAATGAGTTTCAGACATAGTTCTGAGATGAGCATGACAGTTCTTCGTGATGCATTACACATGTGCGTAGTATGTTTGTGGCAACATCCAATATTTTGGAACCCATAACATGGGTTACCCAATCTAAGTTGTCCATGCATGGGGTGTCCACTTTGTGAACGTCTTGCAAATATAGGCTAGAAAAAATAAGAAACAAAATTGCATTAAATGACAAGAATGCCAATATTGTGGGCTACATGTTTCACGTTTTATAACATTATGAACATGGTTTTGCATAGTCAAATAGTAAGTTACATTAATGGAGAAAGTGTTAAATCTAATGCAATGATTGGAAGGTATAAACTGAAGGAAATGGGGGTAGGGAGACAGTTGTTAAGATGGACAGGAAATTGGCTCTCTGAGTGTACACAGAAGGTGGTGGTTGGAGGGTTAGCCTCATCCCCAAGGTGTGTTACTAGTGGAGTTCCCCAGGGGTGAGTGCTGGGGCCAC
This sequence comes from Neoceratodus forsteri, assembly GCA_016271365.2. Classification (NCBI taxonomy): domain Eukaryota; kingdom Metazoa; phylum Chordata; order Ceratodontiformes; family Ceratodontidae; genus Neoceratodus; species Neoceratodus forsteri. Next base: position 1,128,274,637 of record CM057459.1, on the reverse strand, counting down.
TCCTGCTCAACGCCTACGTCTCAGACATCAGGAAGGGGATCAGGAGCGAGATTAGTCTCCTTGCAGATGACTCAAAGCTGGGTGCAGTGGTGGATGAGGAGGAGGGGCGGGTGGCCTTATAGGAGGACCTGGAGGCTCTGGAAAGGTGGTCAAGAACATGGAAACTAAAATTCAATGTGGGGAAGTGCAAGGTTCTGCACCTTTAAGTCAGAAATCCAGGCCAGGGGTATACCCTGGGAGGAGACATGATTCAAGTCACGGAAGGTGAGAGGTTAGATGTCAAAATGAACAACTCAGAGACCTGTAGGAGGCAGCAGCAAGGGCAAATAGGATGCTGGAATGCATCGCCAGGGGGATTACCTCCAGAAAGGTGAAAGTGATCCTTCCACTGTACAACTGCTTGGTTAGGCCACACCTCAAGTATTGTGTGTAGTTTTGGAGACCACATTTAAAGAGGGACATTACACTTCTAGAGAGGGTCCAGAGGAGGGCAACCAAAATGATCTGGGGCCTGGGGGACAGGACCTATGAGGAGAGGCTCAAGGAGCCTGACATGTACACCCTGGAGGAGAAGAGGGATGGGGGACATGACAGAGGTCTTTAAGTACATGAAAGGGATCAATAAGGGAGGCCCAGTCAGAGTGCTCCAAAGGAAGGAGGGTGGAGCAACGAGCAGTCACGGGTGTAAGCTGGAAAGGGGCAGGCTCAGAGGAGAGAGGAGGAGATGTTATTTCATTGAAAGGGTGGGGGAGCCATAGAATGCACTGCCCAGGGAGCTGGTAGAGGCAGAGACTGTGGACGGGTTTAAGAGGGGATGGGACAGGTATAGGGTGAGGGTAAATCTGACCAGGCCCAATACAGGTGAAACATCTGGGACTGGGGACAATATAACCCAAGGGGATGGGGGGGACAACAAAATCGTCCCTCAGTGCGGGTACTGAAAATCAAGCAGACTCGAGAGACTGTTAGGCCTATTCTGCTGGCTTTTTAGTATGTTAGTAGTATTGGACTGCACTTTTCCACAGCACTGATATGTTCACTAAATTGACAAATCTTACTTCGAGAGGGCTCTTGTAGTAGGTAATTACATATAGGACTGAAGCCGGCAGGCGCTAGGACCCCACGGAAAAATTTCTAGCTAGCAGTCTCTGGCAGGGGACCGCCCCACATCAGGTGACCGATGTCATGTGACATCAGTATAAAGGGGCGGTCCCCCATGCCCGCATTCCAGTTCTTTCCCGCCATTAGCTTGTGTAAGCGCCTCACAGTTAAGTTCAACTGCTCGTCAGTCTGTTGGTAGTTTTACCGCTGTTTTTTTACTCGATTTCTCAAATTCTGTCAGTTTATCTTTGCGGTGTATGTCATCCCCTAGACCCTCCGAGCACAAGATTAAGTGCGACTCATGCGGCGCCCAACTCCTGCACAAGGACAGACACTCTCAGTGCCTCTTCTGTCTGGGCCTAGATCACCCCATGGAGAAGTGACAGCATTGCCTGAAGTTCAACGCCACCACCCGCAGACGGAGGCAGCAGTCCCTGGAGGCCCACATCCTTAAAAAGAAAATGACCTCCATGGAAAAGGAGCTCAAGAAGCTTCATCAGGCCTCTATTTCACCCGAGGGTGATTGCAAAAAGAAAGACAAGGAGAAGCACCGACCAGGACCTCTTCCTCAGCCACCGAGACTTCGGCTGGAGTTGCCGTGCTCAGATGCGCCCAGAGGACCGCTCTGCAGCGGCATCTTGGAGCTTCCAAACAGCGTCGACCTACCCGTCTGACTACGCTCTCCAGCTCTTGGTGCCTCCGGGTTGCAGGAGGCCTCCACTTCAACAGGCCACCGCGCGGCAGCCTACTGGTGAGTGGCTCCAGTAAGCTGGACATCGGCTCTTCTGATATCCGCCCGGAGAAGGCTGCTAAGTCGCTCAACCCTTCGGTGCAGCGGACAGCCCCTAAGCTGCGATGGTTCTGCCAAGTCGGTTGATGGCTCCTCTGAGGTCCGCCCGGACACCACTGGTAAGTGGAACGTTGGCCCCTCCGATGGTCGCATGGCGTCGGAGCTGACGCTGGACCCTAATGTTCTGTCTGCTGTCCCCAGCTTCCCGAAGCATTCGCTGCACTCTGAGGCCCCAGCGTCTCCTCAGCTTGACCCCGGGAATTTTACTCCTCCTTCTCTAGGCGATACGGATGATGTAGGTACGTTCCCATTGGGTCTCCCTCCCACTTGGCCGGACGACCCAACGTCGGTCCCTCGGACGCCAGCGCCGACGCCGGTCTTGCCGATGCCGGGCGACATCCCTCTCCCAGATGCCATCCCTCTGCTGGGCCTGCCAACCGCGGGGCCTTCTGTTCCAGGCCTGCCTGCCAGGCATCCTCCCGGGCTGTCTGCTCCTGTAGACCCCCCAGTCCCTGGGTATCCGACCCTGTCCTATCCGACGCCGTCATACCCAGGGCCGCAGTATCCGGTGCCCCAGTACCCAATGCCAGCCTATCCGATGCCACAGTACATGGTGCCTCACTACCCGACGCTGGGTTTCCCGCTGTTGGGGTATGGATATGCGCAGCACAGATGTCCTCAATATCCATATCCCCCTCCTCCTCCTCCTCCACCGCCCCCTCAGCTGCCGGTGGATTTGAAGTAGACTCTAGCTTCCTGGTGGGCTGAGGCCAAGGCTCAGCTCACCAGGGAGGTAGAGAGCCATCTTCTGATGCTGGTCCCAGTTCCAGACCCCCTTTGTCAGAGATGAGAGACTCCTTCCCCACCTTCAGATACCAGAGGCGAGCCCTCTGGTTCCAGAGCAGGGCAGGATACGTTTCCCCGGGGGATTCCCAAGGGGTCCGTTCCTCCCCCGCATCGGGAGGAAGAGTCTTCTCCTTCTTCATCCTCATCGGACACCTCAGATGACTCCCATGGTCGTTCCAACTTAGACGACAAGCCACACTCTCCGGATAAGCCCAGGCCGAGAACTCCTCCGAAGTCTCCTCAGGAGGATCCTTCTTTTATGGAGTTGCTGCGAAAAATCCAGGAAGTTCATCAGTGGCATTCCTTGGAGCCAGATCCACAGCGTAACAGTCTCGCTGCACACCTGGATCTGCCTGAGACCGCTTCAACCCTGGTGCCAACCTGGATTGAGCCTCATGCCGACCTTGTCTCCACTATTTGGAAGCAACCGCCAGCATTAGCCCCCCTTCCTAGGAAGTCGGACAGGCTTTATCAGGCTCCCGAGGGTGTCGACTCTTTGAATTCGCACCCTAAAGCTGATTCAGTCATGATCAGCACCGCTCACGGCCAGACGGCTAACCCCAAGCACTTGAGCTTGTCACCACCTGAAAAGGAATCCTACCTTCTGGACCAGTATGGGAAGAAGGTTTACGCTTCTTCCACTCTGGGTATCAGGGCCCTGAATTACAGTGATCATATGGGGGACTACCAGAAGGTGATCCTTAGCGAGGTGGAGGCTAAAGTGGACTCCATTCCTGAGTCTCAGATGAAGCAGGAAGTGGCGGATCTAGTCTGGTCCACGCGTTCAGCCAGTTGGCACATTCTTTGTGCCATGTACGACGCAGTGGACGCTGCTGTTCGGAGCTCGGCTTTCACCGTAGGTTTGCAGCATCATGCCTGGTTCCGAGTGTCAAGTTTGGTCCCGGAGGTGCAGTCCGCTATCCAGGACGCGCCCTTCAGGGGTTCTGTGCTGTTCAGTGGCGATGTCAAGGACATCATCACCGATCTGCAGGAGAAGGGTACTGCACTTAATTTGTTCGACTCTCTGTACAAACTCGCTCAGTGTTGTCCCTTTCGCAGATGTCCTTGGCAGAAAGTGAAACCTCAGGGAAAGCGGGTCAATAATCGCCAGACCCCTCTGGCTGCCAAGCCCCCCCCACCACCCAAAAAATCAGCAGGGGCTTCAGCCGTGACGCTGCCTCACACCTCCTGACTCCTTTCCTCTCCCACTGCCTCTGGGCACACCAGAGGAACTAGTAGGAGGGAGATTCTTCCTCCACCTACCGGGTTGGGAGAGAATAACCTCAGACACTTGGATGCTCAAGCTGATCGCAGAACACTCAGTAGAGTTTCTTCAGAAACCTCCTCGAACCCCCCCCCCAGGTCGTCATACTCCTCAGAACATCTTCTTCTGGTCCGGGAAGAAATCTCCTCTTTTCTGGTGAAAGAGGTGATAGAGCCGGTGCCCCCACACCTTCTAGGGATGGGCTTCTATTCCCATTTCTTCCTGGTCCCGAAGAAGTCAGGAGAGGTGAGGCTGATTCTCGACCTCAGCTCCCTGAACTTGTTCATGGAGTACAAAAGGTTCAGGATACTCTCTCTGCAGAGTCTTCTGCCCTTCCTTCAGCCGGTACAGTGGCTGTGCGCTCTGGATATGCAGGATGCTTACCTGCATATCCCTACTCGCTCTTCCCACCACAAATACCTGCGTTTTGCTTTTCAGGGGGACCACTACCAGTTCAAGGCTCTCCCATTTGGTCTTTCCTCAGCTCTTCAAGTTTTTACCAAATGCCTTTCAGTGGTGGCAGCCTTCCTGCATACCCAGGGGGTGCAGGTTTTCCCATACCTGGACGATTGGCTCCTGGTGGCCTCATCCAGGGAGGAACTCCTGCGTTCCCTTTCCCTTACCCTACAGGTTTTTGCCTGCCTGGGTGTTACCGTCAACCAGGCCAAGTCCCGTCTGATCCCATCCCAGAGGCTCCAGTTTATCAGAGCAATCCTGGACACGACCTCTGGCATGACTTTTTTGCCGCTGGACAGGGCAGCATCGATCCAGATTCAGGTCGACCTGTTATCCAGCCGCAGGTGGGTCAGCACCAGGTCGGTCTTTCACCTCCTCGGGCTCATGGCAGCTGCTATTCTGACAGTCCCTCATGCTCGGCTCCACATGAGAATCTCTCAGTGGACACTTCGGTCTCAATGGGATCAGCTGGTGGATAACCTAGATCAACTAGTTCTGGTCTCCAGCCTTATGGCTCGGGACCTGCAATGGTGGGCGGTTCAGGAGAACCTTTGCCGGAGAGTTCCCTTCTGTCTTTCTCTCCCCTTCCAGACACTGACAACAGGCGCCTCGAGAGAAGGTTGGGGAGCCCATCTCAAGCCTCACAGGACCAGGGTTCCTGGTGCCAGCTCGAAAAATCTCTCCACATCAATGTGCTTGAGCTTTAGACCGTGCTGTATGCTCTTCAGGCTCTGTGGCTTTTCCTGCTTCCCGGGCACCTGGCTGTCCAAACAGACAACATGTGTGTAGTCTGGTACAACAACAAACAGGGAGGAACTCATTCCTACCCTCTTTGCAGGGAAGTGATGTGGGTTTGGGATTGGGCAGTGCAGCACAACCATCATCTCACAGTTATTCACGTCCCGGGGGTCGAGAACACTTTGGCAGACCACCTCAGTTGGTTGTCTGCTAACACGCACGAGTGGGAACTTGATTAGGGAGTAGCAGATGAAATATTTCTATGCTGTGGAACCCCTCAGGTAGACTTGTTCGCATCTCCTCTCAACTCAAAACTTCCTGCCTTCTGCTCGCTCGCTCCAGGGCGCGGTGTTTTTTGGAGGGACGCTCTGTCTCTAGACTGGAAGGGAAGATTCGTCTATGCCTTTCCCCTGGTCCCCTTAATTCCGAGGGTCTTACAGAGACTCAACTCAGAAAGAGCTCGTATGATTCTTGTCATTCCTTTCTGGCCCAGGCAAGTTTGGTTCTGTCTTCTGCAACAGTATTCTGAGGAACCTCTGCTTCCTCTTCCTCTGTTGCGGACTTTGCTGACCCAGGATCAGGGGACCCTGGTCCATCCAGGCCTCAAGTCCCTTCAGTTGCATGCATGGCTCCTGCAGACATATCTCAAGCCCATTTTGGGGTTCCCCCCTGAGTGGCTGAGATTCTGGTAAAGGCCAGGAAGCCATCCACTAGATCTACCTATGCCATGAAATGGAAAAGGTTCACTATCTGGGCCACTTCCAAAGACTTCGAGCCGTTCTTGTGCTCTTTTGGGCTGCTTCTGAATTACTTGCGACACCTCTTTGATCTGGGTCTTAGTCATTCATCTTTGAAGGTTCACAGGGTGGCCATTTTGGCCTACCACGTTCCTTTTGGTGATAGAACATTTGCAAAGCTGGAGGTCTCTAAAACCTTCCTTAGAGGGATCCTCCACTTGAGACCCCCTATTCGGGTTCCTGCCCCTCCTTGGGACCTTAATTGTATCCTTGAGAAGCTTACTCTGCCTCCTTTCGAGCCGGCAGCCTCTACAGACCTGAAGTTCCTCTCATGGAAGACTCTCTTCCTGGTGGCCATTACTTCTGCTCGGAGGAATTCCGAGCTCCAGGCCCTGATGTGCAAAATCCCATATTTGAATTTTCACAAGGAACGTGTGGCTGTGCGTACCAACCCTAAGTTTCTCCCTAAGGTGGTAGCAGAATCTACGTTGAATCAATCCATAGTGTTGCCTGCTTTCTTTACGCAACACTCCAATCAAGGAGAGTACCTCTTGCATACTCTGGATGTTCACTGGATTCTGAGATACTACATCACAAGGATGAAGGATCTCAGAAAGACTGATCAACTGTTTGTCTCTTTTGCTCATAAAAGAGAAGGCAATGCTGTTTCCAAGCAATGCCTGTCTAAATGACTGGCTCATTGTATCACTTTCTGTTATGACAAGTACAACAGGACCCTGCCGGGTCAGGTCAGAGGCCACTCCACCAGAGGGGTCGCTGCCTCTGCTGCTTGTTTCAAGAATGTGTCAGCAACGACAACTGTGCAGCCACTACTTGGACTTCTGTCCATACCTTTTCGAAACATTACAGTTTGGATATTGCCTCTCACCGTACAGCGGGTTTCGGGTTGGCTGTTTTGCAAGGTCTCCTTTCCTCGACTTTCATAGCCAGAGGGTCTACTTCTGAGTAGTTTTCCTCCTCCGTTTGCTTCTTCTTCTTCCAGACTGATTGGGACTCAGTCCTATATATGATACTACTGCAAAGCCCTCTCAAAGTAAGATAGTACAGTTCGTAGAACTTACGTAACAGTAGATCTTCAAGAGAGGCTCTTGCAGTAGTTCTTCCACCCTCCATCCCTAAGCTTCTTCAGCTCCTTTTCCAGGATGGGAAATATCTGCTTCTCTCTCGTCTAGCCTTTTGGCCTTTGGTAGGAAAGAACTGGAAAGCGGGTATTGGGGACCACCCCTTTATACCGATGTCGCATGATGTCGGTTACCTGACATGGGGGCGGTTCCCCGGCAGAGACTGCTAGCTAGACATTTTTCTGTGGGGTCCTGGCACCTGCTGTCTTCAGTCCTATATGTAATTACCTACTGCAAGAGCCTCTCTCGAAGATCTACTGTTACGGTAAGTTCTTACATAACTGTACTTTACAGTGGCACATTCACTGACAAAGTAACATCATCACATTCACTGACAAAGTAACATCATAATGAATGCGCAAATTGGTTCTGTATATGGCTGGCTATGTGTGCGTGCATATATGTGTGTGTGTGTGTATGTGTGACACTCAGGACTGTAACTCATTCCAATTTAACAATCTTTTTTTTTTCACCTTTCACAAAAACAGTGTGGGAACATAGTGGCTGAACAATTACACTTTGCAGACAAAGGTTTAACAACAAAACATCAAGATGGTATTACAGACATCTTGGTGGTGTATGTACTTCTCTTTGCTGACTGTACTGAAGGGAAATCAGCAGGGCAGACTATACAGCTAGGGCACGAGAGTCACACAGGACATGGCCTACACTCCACCACAAGAGGTATCCTAATAATGCCGCCATCTTTTCATGCTCTGCCAAGCCCTTCATACACCCATAACATTTTGTGTCTGTTAATGATATGATGAATACATTATTATTATTTTACCATACATACACCGTAAACAATCAATGCTGTTACAAATAGTGAACACGCACAGGCACACTACTAGGAACAACACATCAGGTAGCGGCATCCACGTTCGCAGTAACATGCATCAGAATGCACATCCACATGTGGAAACAGTGCAGTGTGGTACTGTACCATTGCATTATGTAAATTTGAACTCCATTGATCTAAGATGGGAGGAATCACACCTCTGAATTACAAAAGATTATTGAATAAACCTGATGGTCGGAATAATTACCAGTGTCTAAACCATCTTGACATGTCAACGCTTATAAGTGACTATCTAATTAAGTATTGTTAAAAATTGTTTACATATACTTGTGCACTGACCAAAATGCTTTTGCCTTCAATAATTCTACTTCAGGATTTGACCATTGCCGTAAGTGTCCACTATCAAATGCATTCAAATTTAAATAATGGCTTGTTAGACTACCGAGGTCGACAAAATCTGCAATCTCACCTGTTAAGAAAAAATTATATATAGAGACTAGTACAAACCACATTCTACCTTATTGGACTATGCAGATTTCCTTTACAGCCAAGAAGACCCATGTCTGTCCTGGCTAAATTAGACACACTCTACCATCGCCTTGAAGTTCATAACTGGTCTCCCATATGCCACATTGCTGCTCCTTTATGCCTTGTAGGTTGGTCATCCCTTAACTAAGGAAGACAGAGGAATACAGCTCTCTGGACATTTAGGGCCATCAAGAAGATGTTGCCACAGTTTTTTTATTTATTTGTGCAATGTTTCTCGGAAGGCACACCGAGCAACAGTCACTCGTCTCCCAGTGCAACCTGAGGGGAAGGGGTACAATAGGAGTGAAACATTAAACATTCAAGTTACAAGATCCCCCCCTCTCCCCTCCCCTCTTCCCTCTCCCTCTGACTCTGGCACTTCTTGTCTCTTGTCTGTTTTTTCTGACAAATGCCGCTGGCTGTCTTGCTTACAATGTTACCAATGAATTGTATTAATCTGTTTGCAATGTCCACATTGTTGTAATGTCTGTCTTGATGTTCCCCATAATTTGTATTTCTCTGACGTGAACCCTTTGTAAAAGAGCCTTGGCTCAAAGGTATTTGTAATCCTAGACTTGATAAATAAATAAAAATAGAAAAAGATCAACATTAACACACAGTTCTAAGGCAGGTGTTACAAGCAGTGATGACGACAGTGTTGCACATAAGAGGTAGAAAGAGTGGTTAATAATAAGTGGCGGGTTAATAAGTAAACAAGTGCTTACATAAAAGAAAAGAAAAAGGGGGGTGAGAGGGGGAAGGAGAGGGAGGGGTAAGGTGGGGAAGGGGGAAGAGTCATGTTCAAGTTACATTCAAGTTACAAGCTCAATATTAACATACAGTTTATTTAGTTTTGTTGACCAGGTAAGTGCACTAGACAAATCCTGCCTATTTTCAGGCATGACCCAGGGGAGGGGAATACAGATGAATGCCAAGTGACCTTGAACCAGATTAAGTTGTTGGTGGTATTTTTAGTGAATGAGGGAAATTTGGCCAGGACACCGGGGAAATTCCTACTTTTCCTGGAGGATTGCTGGCCGTCTTGTTGTGATGGCCACTTCACTGTGCTCTGTGGAGGGTGAGGATACTGTTCGGATGGGAGCTCTGGCCTCAGCTCCTGTCCTGTCCATGCAGGAGGCCGTGGACCTCGCTATGGCAGCTGCTGACTTTTCTTCCGATAGCGCTGGTAAAAATTGCATGGAAATTGGGTCCGTTTTTACGGACCTACCTGTTTCTCAGCTTGAGACCATTTCTGGTGCTGGTTCCAGCTCACAGGAGTCTTCTTGACCTCCAGATCTCCTTCTCCATCAACAGGAATGGCTACGCTTAGGTAAAGAATTGGCAGCGGAACTTGCTTTAGTGTCTCCGGTTTCCCCTGGGGCCAGTATTGTGCAGGACCGGGTAGAGCAATCACTCTGGTTGGACGCCTGTTCTGCGGCAGAGGTTCCTCCTTCTGTGGACACTATGGTTTCTGATCAGGCTGGCAGTTTGTACAGTGTTGCTCCCGTGTGCCCTAAGCTTTCAGACCCTCCTCCTGTATCTACGACTTTGAAGACTGGTGCTATTCAGAAAGCTAGACTGGGAATGCACCGTACTGTCATGGATATCTCTCCTCAACTGCCTGTTCCTCTGGCGCTTTTGGAGCAAACATTCTCCTTTCTGGACTGCCGTAAAGCTACCAAGTGGGGTGATTTGGCCCCTGTACCGCCTCCTGTTGCCTTTCATGATGCTCCCTGGTCTCCGGAAAGGGCCCTCTCTGCGGCTGGTTGGGTCCTGGCGGCATCGGGTCACTGGACTCCGGACCCTTCTGATCCCTCATATCAGAGGCTGTGTTCTTCAACTACTACTGTGGCCACTAACGCTGACCCTGCAGCGAGCTCCTTCATACCCCGGGGTAATTCTGAAAAACTGTGGTCTACTGTGCCTAATACTAGTACTTCTGGTGTTGGTACCACACCAGAAGCTGTTTCTTCTTTAACTGCTGAGAGTAGGATGGGGCCTAGCCCAGAGGCTTTCGCTGAGCACCAGGAGAAGTCTTCCCTGGCTCCTTTGTTTAAACTTGCTGATTTGTTTCACTCCACAGGGGAACCTGCTCCTCGGAGGAATGCAGTTCGTTTTTGTACAAAGGGGCCTGGTTCACGCTCTGGCAAGGATTACTATTGCTAGGACTGTTTTAAAAAGTCTAAAGGTTCTTCTCCACAGAGATTTTTGCTTTGATTTCTTTACGGAATGGTAATTATGATGTCAGTTTCAAAAAATTTGTCTAATTTGGATGGGTCCTGGACTCAATATAATTCTCTTAAAATCACCCTTTATGGGTACTTTTTCAAGCCATACCCTTACTAAGCCTTTGATTAAAACTATTACTGTTTTATTTAAAATGAAGGGTTAATGTTGAAGATATCCTTTTGGCTGCGGCAGCGTTTGTCAGATTTTGGGAAGGCCCACTCCTACTATGGATAGCGAGCAGATTTGGGATGGGGGTTGGAAAGTGAAGGTTAAACTTTTTTCCACTAACTCTGGCCCTGTACACCTCCCTAGTGTATTTTTTTGGGGTCAGGATAGGGGGTCTATTTTCTATATTGGGCAGCCTAGATCTTGTTTTAAATGTGGCTCTCATTCCCACCTTAGTTCAGCCTGTGACAGGACAGATGTAGTCATTGTTTGGAGTACGGCCATCTGGCCTTGGCATGTTTGAATCTTTTTAAATGTAATTTATGTGAGCAAACCGGTCATGCCAACAGCCGCTGTCCTTGGGCCTCTCACAATCATGAGGACTGCTCCTCCCATGAAGGTCTTATTAATCAGGCTCAGCATGCCTTAGCTACACAGGTTGCTGCTGCTCCACCTGTACCTGCTGATATTGTACCAGCTTTAGTGCCAGTCACTACACCTCCAATCACTCCTCCTGTGCCTCTGGCTGCTGTTTCTTCTTCCTCACATTTGGACGTAGGTTTGGCTTCTGTCGATACAGTTGTTCCTGCTGGCCCCCCTTGTAGTTAGTCCTGAAGACCATATGCCCCCCTCCACCCCCCCAAGTCCCTTTCCTGGTAATTCTCCCTAGGAAACGGAATCGACGTGGTAAAACCATGTCTGAGCCCAAATCTCTTCAGAGGCCTATACCTCCAAAGGATCCTGTGAAAGTAGGGAATGTTTTTGCCCTTTAGAAGAGGATACTGGTGGGGACTCTGGGGAGACGATACTGATACCTCTTCTGTTGTCTCCACTACAGACACTGAAAGCTGATCTGAGGACTATATAGCTAAAAGGACCAGACATAGACAGGCAGGAAAACCCCCTTGAGATTTTGTTCCAGACTAGGATTTTTCATGGTTATGTCTAAATTTTTCCCCTCTTATGTCTTCCTTAATATTTTCTACTTTAAATGTTAATGGTATTAAGGGTGAGAGGAAACGTACTGGATTTTTTTCACTTCTTAAAACCTTTACATCTGTCATTATTTGCTTGCAGGACATCTGTCTGAAGTCTCACCAGGATCTTCAGCATGCCTCTCACTGTTGGTCCTTGGGGCCTTCCTTTTAGTCTGTGGGGAGGGCGCCTGTGATAGCTTGGGTATCCTTTTTCTAATTCTAACCAGCCATTTCCAGATTAGTGGATATACACCCAGGAGGGCTATATGTTTGGATATTTCTTTTGTTTGGAATGTTTTCGGGTTATCACAGTCTATGCCCCCAAACCAAGAAGGATAGCTCTTTTTAAAAAGTGCAACCTTTTTGCATACCTCCGGTTGGTTGTTTGGTTGGGTGATTTTAATTGTGGATTGTCTACCACTGATAGGGGCCTTTCTACGGATAATCTTGTTTGTGACTCCGTGGCTTTAAAAAATATTATTTCTACTACACACATGTCGGATGCCTACAGGGTATTACATCCTGCAGGGGGTTACATGTATTTCCGGGGGCCTCTTAGGACACGGATTGTTTTTGTTTTTTTATCTACGGTTCTACAGGTTGTGCAGGCTTTCACTCGGCCTATCGAATTTTCCGATCATACCACTCTAACAGTTACTATTTCCTGGAAAGGGGCTCCCAGATGTAAGAAAAATAGTTGGAGATTAAATGAATCCCTGTTAGAAAACCCTCACATTCGACAGTTATGGGAGAGGGACTGGGCTGCTCGGTTTTCTGTGCTGGAATGCTATGATTCCATCTTAGACTGGTGGGAGGATTCTAAACAAGGTTGGAAGACCTTTTTTCAACATCAAGCACATGTTAAATTCACTACTGAATACATGGGGTACTTGCAGTTGAGAAACCAATTGCAACACCTTATCTCTCTCACTGAAACTACTACACAGGATTATAGTGGGGCCTATTGCTACCATTAAAAACAAATGATGGATCTACAGGATAATGGGGTAAATCCTTAGACCAGGAATTACTGTTTGGCACAAATATGTCAAAACACTCTTTGAACCCTTTACAGAAAACAAAAAATGGATAGATTCTAGACTGATTTCAGTTTTGACTGATATGCATGGCCATACTGTCAGTGATCCACAGCTTTTGGATGTGGTTGAAACCTACATGACATCCACCCTGGCCCCGGACCCTATTCTAGCAGATGAGGTTGTTACTCAGATATTGGATAAGCTGCAGTTGTCTACAGTGTCTGATGCACAACAGCAGGCTTTGACAGCTGATGTTACTTTGGCTGAAGTCATTAAAGCTGTTTAGGAGTTGCCTTCCAAGTCTGCCTTGGGGACGGATGGTCTAAGTGCAGGGTTTTACAAATCCTTCTTACAGTCCATTGGCCCTGTTCTGGTGGTCTTCCTGAATTTTATTTTACATTCTGGGGAATATGCTCTCTCCATGTCTGAGGCTATTTTACTTCTCATACTGTATACAAGAAAGGTGATAAGACTAATTTAAGTAATTGGCGTCCCTTTAGTCTATTAAACTGTGATTTGAAAATCCTCAGTAAAATTCTCTTGGCCAGCTTTCTACACTTACCCACTGCTTCTGCATCGGCACAGACCTGTGCTGTTCCAGGCGTAAACAGCAGGATAACTTGATCTATTTAAGAAGTGTTTTCCAGGGGGGATGTTGGTACATTACAAGGGTTTGTTTTTGGTTTGGACCAAGAAAAAGCCTTTGATCGGGTGGCTCATTCCTTTTTTATTTTTAGTGTTAAAAGCCTTTGGGTTCCCAGATCAGTTTATTTTTTGGCTCTCAGCAATGTACAAAGGGGCTGTTCTTATCCCTAATGTTAATGGATGGCTAGGGAACAGGTTGGCCATTTCTAAAGGGGTACGGCAGGGCTGCCCACTGAGTCCTGTACTTTATGCTTCTACCATTGATATTTTTATTAGGTTATTGCATTCGAACACTGCTTTACAGGGTCTTGACGTGCTTCCCTCTTTGCCACAACACAAGGTGCTGGCTTATGCTGATGATTTGGGGTTGCTTTTATCCCTTCACTTTTCTGTCCCTGCTCTGCGAGACTCTATTCACCTTTTTTTAAGTCTCTCTGGTTCTAAAAGTAATTACAGTAAGTGTAAGGGGGTTGTTATTGGCTCCACCCCTGTTCCACTCAATGGAGTTTTTGCTGGGATCCCTGTCTCTAGGGAACCTATCAAAATTTTAGGAATATTGTTTGGCACTGGTGATATGGCTAAGAAAAACTGGGATATGGCTTTGGCTAGGGGTTCTCAGCTAGTGGGAGAATGGAAAGGGAAGCAGCTTTCTAAAAAGAAAAGGGTGCTGTCAATCAAAACTATCCTTACCCCTATATTTTTATATATTATTTATATTTTCCTTCCCCAGTTTGGTATTTGGACACAGATTTTTAGTGGGTTTTTTTCAGGCTTTTTGGGGGCTCGCTTGAACCCTATTAAGTGGGAAATAACCTATCTGCCAATACCTGAAGGTGGTGAATCTATGTTCCACCCTATTGCCTTTTTTTATAGTATCTTCGTGGTGCATAACTTAGGCAAGGTTTTGAAACCTGGGGACCTCATTTGGAGACCTTTTTTGGATCACTGGATAAATTTATGTAGGCCCAGTTGGTTGACTCATAATCCTAGACTTTTGTCTAAGCTTCCTGATTTACCTTATGGTATTAAAGAATGCATGAACTAGCTCATTAAATGGAATATTACCCCTCATCACCTTTTGACTGATGATAGAAAGGCGGTCTATAGGACTATCTTATTAGCTGAGCATACTACTGACGTTGTTTTTCCAGAGTGCCCATAGGACAGGCAGGTTGTTATTTTAAAGCATTTACTGAATAAACATATCCCACCTTATGCATGGGACTGCTTATGGCTCTGTAATTATGGGAAGTTAGGGTTAAGGAACAGTAAGCATAAGCAATTATCTGAAAGATTTTGTCCTCGTTCAACTTGTGTTCAACTCTTGGAGACTCAATGTCATTTATTTATAGAATGTGCCTACATTAAACCCTTTTGGACATTCTTGGCTGCTCAGCGGCAGGAGCTAGAGTTCAGGACTATTGATTATCCTACTCTTTTGTTTGGTCCTTTTCCGAGTACCTTTGTTAAATATAATAGTGATAACCTCTATGTTATTTTCTGTATCTTACGTTATTATATTTGGCAGTCTAGATGTCTCTGGATTCTACAGCAGAAGCATGTTACCATGAAGACTTATTTGCCAATATTGGTAAAGCACTGAAATGACTAATGGATCATGACTTTTCTCACTCCTTTGGAACACTTTAAAAGCTATTGGATCAATTGTGTGACATGGGCCCAATGACTGTTTCAATATTGTCTGTTTCTGATTCATGTTTGTTCTTTATTGTTTTTTGCTTTGTATTGAAGTCCATTTCTCAATAATATTCTCTACTGCATTGCTGGCAGTAGGGGCCTGTGGACCGAAGTCTAGTCACTTCTGTCTGGTCTGTAAGGAAGATGGACATTCCAGGAGAAGAGGGCATTTGGTGAGCTTTGATATGGACTCTACAGTTTTCAATGGAAATGTTACGGTGATAATGTGGACAAGCAGCAAGGATGTTCCATGTCAACCACAGATATGCCATTACTACTGCAGGAAAAGTGTTTTCTGCACTTTCCTCCAGAAATTCATCAGGAGCAGCTCAGGCTTCGGCTTGCTGCTTTAGCCCAAGAACAAGAGCGTCTTCAGCTGCAGCTGTGTGTGATAGACTCCTCAGCTATGCCTGTCAGTGCTTCTGAGCAGGCTGTCATTTCGTGATGCTGAATCCAGTGGAGAATTTGTGGAGTTAATCCAGCGTGGTGAGTCTGCACAAACTTTTAATCTTGTTACATCTCCTCAACCTGATTCTGTGACGGCTGGCAGTTGTGACTCTGCAAGAATTCTATGCCTAGAGTCGTCACCTGAGTTGCAAACCCAGCAGCCTAGTTTAATTTTGCCGCCTGCTGTTTCACGCACCTAGAATGGCACAGTGAAGTCTAATGAGATGACAGAAGGCTCCACTCCCGATTCTTGCTCTGTCACACTGACAAAAGCAGCAGGGTTTGTGTTCCGTAGTTCATTGTCAATACCTTCAATTGAAAGCTCTAACTCTGCTACCCTTGTGTGTTTCAAACTAATCCCTGAATCAGGAAGGGGTTTCTGAATTTTTCTTTTCAAAGCGTCAGCAGCCACTGCAGGATAAAAGCGGGAAGACAGTAAAGATAAGAGAGCTGCTTTTGTGCTTACTAGGCGTAATTTGGGGCAAGTGAGACTCAAAATATTTCCCCACCTCAAGGACCTTCAGTTTCTACCTCAGGGGTATTACAAACTGATCCTTCTGCACAGCCTCAAGCTACTGAGTTATGGTCCCCTCAAAAGGCTCTCAGTGATGCAGGCTGGACTTTAAAACAAGGGACCTGGCATCCGACCCCTGGTTGGAACCCAAAATGAAACTCTTCTCAAAATGAGCCTGCCTGGGTACCTCAGATAACTGCAGAACCTTTACCTTCTACAGACTGTCCAGGTTTGTTGCCTCCAGTAGAAGAGCCTGCTGTGGCCTCCCAGTCCAGTATGTCTGAGTCTGCTGATCTCCATGCTACTGCTATGACTTCTGGACATACCACTTTGCTACAGCAGCAACCCGATGTCGAGAAACCTTTAATGTCTGAGTTATTTACTAGAATTAAAAAAGAAGCTGCACCTCGTAGAAATGCAGTTAGGTTGCGTTATAAACGGGGGTTAGAGGTTAGGCCAGATAGGCATTATGTGGGGAAAAGTTGTTAAAGGATTCTCTGCATTTTACACCTAGGGAAGTATTTCCTTTATTAACATCTCAGGTGAGGATAACTTTGATATTAGTTTTCGCTCCGCTTATGCTCTGGATTTATTTTGGGAAAGATATAATCAGGTGAAGTTTTCACCCCTATGGATCCCTTCCTTGTTATTCCATTATCAAACCTTTGGTCAAATTTGTAACTATCATGTTTTGGAATGAGGGGTTCCGTCAACGACATCACCTATTGGTTGTCCCAAAAAGTGAGGGTTTAAGTCCCCAGAAGCCATCCTTGACTCTGAACAATTTTGGACTGGTGGGTGGTGGTTTAAGGTGAAACTTCGACAAGCGGATAGTGGCATAGAACATATTCCCAATTTGTTTCTATTAGGCAGAGACAGGGGGTTTGTTTTATGCTGGACATCCCAGGGTCTGTTATAAATGTGGATCCCATACTCACCTATCTAGCTCCTGTGACAGGCCTCGTTGTGATAACTGTGGGAAACAGGTCACATTGCTTTCAATGTGCCACCTTACTAAGTGTGATTTATGTGAGGATACTGGGCATGTTTTTCTGAGTGTCTTTGGGCAGCAAAAACAAGGCTTGCAGTGGTAGCCCTGACCTTCTTATCCAGCAGGCTCAAGTTCTTGTTGCTAAAACACCCCAGACAGCTGCTGTCCTTCTGTGGATACTGCTAACCAGAGTTTGGACTCATCCCAGACTAAGGAGCAGTCAGACACCCTACTTCCTCCTGATTCTTCTGACCCCTCCCCATCCCCACCCCTTTTTCCCCTGTGTGCTGTTCATCCCAGCAGGAGAACCAGGTCTCAGATCCTCTGGTTCCTTCTCCTTTAGTACCTGTTCGGAGATCCTCCAGAAACCTTAAACCTCCCTCCCCCCTCTTTTACAGGAAGTTGTTGAGTCCAATAATCCCTTCGCTGTTTTATCCACACAGTGAGGAGATACTGATATGGACTGTGGTGAACAAGAGGCCCAGGCCCTTCGAGATAGCCCTCCCTCCCCTGCTCGCTCTCAAGAGGGGTATAAAGGGAAAAGGAAAAAAGAAGGAAAAAGGATGGTTGATTTTCTGTTTATTACTAATGGGGTTTACACTTGGCTCTTTAAATGTCCATAGTTTGTTAAATCCTAATAGGAGACAGATTGTTTATGACTACATTCATTCCATTGATATATGTTTTATCCAAGAATCATGGATGTTCACTTTAGATCAAGCCAGGCTTTTCCAAAGGGAATGGTGTTGGGGCCCTTCCTACTGGTCTTTTGTCGGCAGACTGCTGATGTATAGGGTTTCTTTTAATTCATATGATTTCTCTCTTTTGAAAATTGTTGATTTAATACCAAGCAGATTAATGATTTTGGATGGAAAATGGAACTCTATGGCCTGTAGATTCATTAACGTTTATTGCTCACAGATAAAAACAGAGAGGGTTGCTCTCTTTTCTATGATTCAACCTTTTTTACTCACTTCCTTCCACATTTTTTTATGTGGGGATTTTAATTGTGAGTTACAGAAAGTTAAAGGTGGACTTACAGATAAAGGTAAAAAAATGTATTGTGACTCCAATGCTTTATTTCAGCTAGTGG
The DNA here is from genome assembly GCA_016271365.2 of Neoceratodus forsteri. Lineage (NCBI taxonomy): Eukaryota > Metazoa > Chordata > Ceratodontiformes > Ceratodontidae > Neoceratodus > Neoceratodus forsteri. The sequence continues at coordinate 1,128,256,434 of CM057459.1, read as the reverse complement.
GCACATCCGGCTTAGTTGATAGTAGACAATTTCAGCAGGGAGGTCTGAAATTTACCTATAAAGAAATTCCCTTACTTCTACAATAGATTATATTTTTGCCTAACCCCTTCTCCGTGTAAATTATATACTTATCCTATAAGGTTTTCAGATCATTTACTCCTTAGGTGTGTTTTTCCATCTAGTAAGGTCCCCCAAAATCAAGATGGAAACTTAGTGGCCCTTTGTTAAAGAATCCATTTGTATTCAAACCTATTCAATCATTGATTAGTGCATGGCTTTCTGTTGCTTTTCTTTATGAAGATTTGGGGGACTGGTGGAGAGAATCTAAAGATGACTTAAAAAGATTACTATCAAACCTAGGGAGAACTAATAAAATCTCAAATTCTTACACTATTTAAAACTACGTCAGCAATTGTATTATTTATTTTCAATAGTAAATACCTCTACATTTGATTATTCATCCCAAATTACCAACATAAAACAACAATTACAGAAGGTGCGATATGATAGGGCTTAGTACTATGAAAGTACTTTTCATGAAGGTACTCGAAAGCAGGCTTATGAGGATCCTTACAAAGCTTTTATTTATTTAGCTTTTGTTTACCAGGTAAGTACACTAGACAAGTATTATGCCTATTTTCAGGAACGACCCGGGAGAGTATAACATGTGGAATACAGATAAGGTAACACAAGGATGGAACAGCATATTACATGAAATAACAAAACATGTGAGGAAAAGAACACCAATCAACAATAATTTTAAATGATATAAGTCTACAATCACAATGTCCTCTCTTTTAACACAAAATGGGCATCTGGTCCAGGACATAGATGGGATTCATGCTACTATTAAGCAATTTGTGGGACTCCATAGTCCAGTGGAGCCCCCTAGTGTAGAGGCGATGTAAAATGTTTAAAAAATGAATCATATCCCTAATGTTCCATTTGATATGTCTAGTCTAATTGCACCAATATCAGTCGCTGAAGTTGAACTTGCCATAAAATCCCAAAAGAGTGGAATTTTCCCGGGAACTGATGGGATAACATCAGAACTATATAAAATGTTCCCTTCTGAATTTTCAGCATGCTTAACTCTGGTATTTAAGTTTTTTCTTTCAGCCCCTAGCTTCCCCTTTTGGCTTTCAGAAGGTTTGTTAATTTTTTTTATATAAATCAGGGGGATCAAGAGAGTCTAAATAATTGGAGACCTATTACTATACTTAACTCAGACTACAAACTACTGGCTTGTCTTTTACATTCTCGGCTTAAGGCCTTTGCAAATAAGGTTATTTCTTCCTCCCAATATTGTGGGCTCCCAGGCAGGAAGATACAACAGGCATTTATGATTATAAGAGACTTAAGTGAACATTTTCATTACATAAATTGACAGGCTGTATTCTTTCCCTGAATCAAATGACGCTTTTGATCAGGTATCACCTTTATTTGTTTTTAACTTTAGAACATTATGGGTCCCAGTTTCCTTTGTTCACTGGATAAAATCACTTTATGATACTGTATAGTGCATCCAGTTATTCATAACTGTATTACGGAGGGTTTCATATCACTACAGGGGTTCGTCAAGGGTGTCCATTAAGTCCATTATTATATGTGTTCATTATTGATACTCTAATACAGTCATTGACATATCATCCACAATGGAAAGGAGTAATAGGGTCCCCAGGCATGGATAACATGTATTTGTAAGCTTATGCAGATGATCTTAGTTTTTTTTTCTCTGATTATACTCAAATTCCTATTTTTGGGAATTTTTTGGTTCTTTACTCGCATGTTTCAAATTCAAAAATTAATACAAGGAAAAGCCAGGGAATATTTATTGGGGTAAACTGCCCTGGTGAGGTTTCCATTCAGGGAATTTATATTTCTTCAAGCCCAATTAAGATTTTAGGGATACTTTTTGGGCCTCAGAATCTTCCACTATTAAATATGGGAACAGGCCTTCACCGCAGCAAATAAAAAAGTTCAGGTATGGAAATGTTGGAGGTTGGCTAAATTAAAAAGAGTACAGGTAATAAAACAATTCTTAATTCCCATATTTTTATACACGGCTTCAATATTTCCACTTCCCCAATAATTTGAAACCAGACTATATAGTCTATTCTTCCAGATGCTATGGGGTAATCGGCTTAACCCCATAAGAAGGCAATACACCTATTTAGGGAAACAAAAGGGGGATTAAGTATGGTTGATCCTGTCACATTTTTGTTACTTATTTGTTTCCAAAATGTGAAACCTGGATTGTTACCATCCACATCTCAGCAAGGTTTCTTATTACAATCTGTTATTGGTCAATATATTTTGGCATGGCACACTGCCCCTCTGAAGCTTGCACATTTTTACAAGTCCTTTCTTTTTAAACCAGTAGTAAAAAACTTTATAAACGGGGTCTGTCTAAACAAACCATTACAGTGTCTACAGGACCTAAATTATATGATATAGTTATGTTGTTATTATACCCTTCAGTACCTGCTCTGACAAATTGTCGTACTACTCTTATATCAAGCGTACTCTCTCAATTAAATAATCCCAGACTACCAGGTTACAAGTGGGAATTTTTATGGTTGACTGTATATGGGAGGATTGGGGTATGTGGAAATGCTAAACATAAAGTTAAAGAAGAATGGGTATGTCCTTTTTCTGGTTGTATAAATCAGGAAGAGATGGTGGAGCATTTTTTCTTTCACTGTTATTATGCCAGTTCCCTTTGGAAATCCCTAGCTTCAAGATGGCATATGAAATGGTTGCTCTATCTGACTTACGATATTTTGGTTTTGGGTTCTTTTCCTCAGTTTGCGGCCAGATATCGTATAGAAACCTTACAGATTTTTGTTGCTGTTTAAAATATTATTTATGACAGGCTAGATGCCAGTGGGTCCTTTATCAAAGGGCTATGACATATGATACAATCAGTGTATGATTACAGGGGCCATGGAGAAGGTTCATTTAAAGGATTTACAATTTGGTACAGCACAAAATGTGACTAATTGGTGGAAGGGTTTTACATTATTTATTAAATATAAATAGATTATGACTATGGACAAGGGAGGTCTAGGGATTAATTTTGATCACAAGAATATTGGAAGGAAACTGGTTTTAAGGTTGGGTGTTGCTTACTGTATATTTATAACTACTGTTGATTGAGACAACTTTATCTGTTCTTTTTTTCCTTTAATCTATGATTTGTAATGTGGTTTTCTTTACTTTTTTATTTTTGAATTCTTTTCTGATGTTATTACAATAAAAATTCCCTACTCTTTTCGAGAAGTACCAAGGGATCTTTAACATCCACCAGAACAGGACATGGGACCTCGGTTTAATGTCTCATCCTAAAGACGGCACCTCAGGAGTGCAGCACCCCCCTCATGCTACTCTACAGTGTCAGTATTAGGGTTGCCACCTGTCAGGTTTTTACCTGGTGATCAGGTTTTCAGGGTCCCTATCAGTTAATCCGGTTTTGCTCTGTGCTAGTCAGGTTTTTGAGCCATTTTGAGTGCTCACATACTTTTGAAACAGATTTTGTCGTACCATTCATTGTTTCAGCTACATATCCAGGTTACAGACAGGTCCTCTTGTCAATATAGCTCTTTGTTTGTGAAAGCAGTCAACCTGGGAGGTGTAAAGTATGGCCATTAACATCAATAGCACTTACTTAACCTAATCTTTTCCTCTATACTTTAAAGTGGCATAGCAGTACAACTGCCCCCACCTTTTGTAACAGTTACAGAGCCAGTTGTCTTGGAGATCAGTTAGGGTCTGTGGATATACAATAGACAGGGAATCCCTGGGCAGGCTGGGTGGACCTAAAGTCCTTTTGTGTCAATAAATTCATTTAAAAAATTTGTTTTTGCTCCTCCACCTCAGTTGGCCCCCATTAGCTTTGATGCTCCCCCACTCTAACACCCATTATTTCTGAGGCTTATACTCCTGCTCCTGAACAGTGCACCACAAATTTCCCACATGGCGGGGCCTCCAGGGACCCCACTTATCCTGGGAGGACACTGGTATAGGAAGTGGCAGCGGTAGCCCAGTAGACAGTGCACAGCCTGTGAGGGAGTGTGGTGTCATCCAGCTTGGCCTTGGCTTATTCCTTCTGGTTTTCACCCTCCCCTCAGGCAAGTTATGATGGTGGGTGCGCACACAAGTATGTGCATCACAGTCTCAATGCACCGTGACTCCCCATGCCACAGCTTCCATGTGTGCTACCACCTGTGGTCACCCATGAGGAGTGTCACAGTAGAGCCGACAACCTTTCTGCCCTAGGAGGAGGGCAGCATCCTGTGGGATGGTCAGTCCTCCTCTGGCTGATCCCTGGTTGACTTGGCCCCATTCCGAACCTGGGTGGCCAGCGTGGCAGTAGGTGAGGCATCAGTGCCTCAGCCCTCTGCCCCACTTGGCCAGCTGTACCCACAAATTCTATGTTTGTATGAGAAGTTCATGGCTGGAGGCAACTGATGGGCTAGGCAGCAGAGAAGGATGGACAAGTCTGAAGTCCAAAGCTATACACTGGGTTGGTAGTTTACTTAATTGCATATTTGCAACTAAATACTGGGGCCATATGTTTGACTCCCTCCTCTAATCCTCTGACTGAGAAACATCTAAATGTCTGGGTCCTCTGCTGGTCATGCTAGGGACTGGATGTAGCACAGTACCCCACCATTTACCTACAGTGCGGTCAGGAGCTGGTTATTGTGTTATTATTTTGTAGTATCTTACTGCATTAAGGTACGAGCCTACAAGATGCAGGTAGGATATTGTCTCTGAGACCATGAGGATGGTCCACAAAGAAAAGGTAAAGTGGGACACTTGTGGCCATGTCAGCGACTGACCCTGCAGGAGTGGGCTATGAGGTGCCACAGTGAATGTAAAGCTTGGCTGATTGCTAGTGCTGTCAGTTACAGAGGCATTAAGAAGTTTCTGTAGGAGCTGGCTTACAGTTAAGGGATACTGCACCAAGAGTGCAAAGTGTCACAATGTATACAAAATCTGACTCAGGGTTCAGTTAGGACCCCACGAATCTGTAATCTACCTTAGGTCACAGCTAAGGCCAAAAATCCACATTAGGATCCTTGACGCAATGTATATACTGTACCTATGTATAATACCAGTAAATGTTATGTTTGTTCTTTCTGTACTGACGTGGAGCCTTTGCAAAGGAGTATATGACTCAAAGGACTGTAATTCCGATTCTCTTCGATAAATAAATAAATAAGTTTATAGTTATTCTGAAATCAGTTTATGGGCACTTTGTTCAGGCATGCTATTTTTAATTTTTTTAATCTATTTGAATCTAGGATTCCTAGTACCTTTGAGCCAAGGCTCTTTTACAAAGGTTTCAAGTCCATTGCAGTATAGCAAAAAAAAAAAAAACAAGACAATTAAGTAACAAAGGCAGGATAACAGGTTAACAATCAGTTACATGAATACAAATGCATACATTTGGGTTAAACTAAAGCCAGAGGCATTGATGGGGTAAATACTGAGATATGGCAAGGTCACGAAAGGTAAGAGCAGCCAGAGGCATTGTCACATCACAGAGAGAACAACAGGAGGTGCAGGGGAGGGGAGGAGGGAGGGAGGGAGGGTTGTAGGAGATTGGGGGTAGATAACAGGTGCTTTGTAGAAAGAGCTGAGACAAGGATTGGGTAATGGTGAGGAGGGCTGATTAAAGGAGACAGTCGCAGGTGCTAGAGGCAGAAAGAAGTAGGCAGAGCCTCGATTTGAGCTGGCCAAGCTTAGGTGCGGAGGAGATGTCATTGCTGAGACCATTCAACCAGCTAGGGGCCCTACGAGCAAAGGATCTTTGTCCCTGGGTGGCACGGCAGCGAGGGACCTGCAGGAGTTGAGATTCAGATCCCCTAGTGTGGTGAGGGTTACTACTGGGGCAAAGGAGAGCTTGGACTCCGGAGGGTGCTTAGCCCATGGTTATTTTCTTTGCCATAATGCAGGTTTGGTACTTTATGCGGTTTGAGAGTTGTAGCCAACCAGTTTGTGCATAGAGGTCAAATGTATGAGTGAGACAGTGAGCTCCAGTGATGAGCTGACAAGCTTTGTTGAGAGACATGGACTTGCGCCTGAGGGCAGTAACAGTAGCAGAGCCATTTATGATCAGGCCATAGTCAATTATGGAGACAACAGAGCTCTGAACAGCGACTCTTAAGGCTTCCGGAGTAAGGTGTTGCCTGTGCCTGTAGAGTAGTCCAATGCAAGTGTCTATTGTCTATATATCTATTTTCATGTACATATCAGTAAAAGACTCACAAAGGTATGAAACCATATGAATTTCAGCAACCGAGACTCCAGTATAACAGCTGCGGAGAACCAAGAAGAAGTCCAAAGATTTAGCTATGCCAGGAAACAAAAGGGACCAGGAGAGTCCAGAATAGATGTAGCAGCACAGGCCATAGCTGCAGTGCTGAATTCAAGGATTACATATCAGAATACCATAATTAATTGCACAGGTATCAAACTGATTAGGTCTGTGTAACCAGATGAACTACCTGATATGCTCCACATACTAACTGCCTCAGTAAAGGAGAGTCAAGGGCTAGAAATCCTGGGTCTGAGCATTTATTTCTAACAAATATAATATCTGTCTGCAGATAATAGTTAAAGGAGAAAGGCTGAACTTGTATAAATGTGTTGTTGTTTGAAAGAGGCTCCTGGGAAGCGATAACCATTAAGCTATCCATAGACACAGGAGTACCCTGGGCAATGCCCCCCTCACCCCCACTGGACACACTCATCGGTCAGTGAATTGAGTGAAACGGGAAATTCCATTCATATACTTATAGTACAAGCTGATCAGCAGGGCTGGGCTCTGACTGAGGTACATTTACTGGCACTCTCCAAAGATATGAGAAAGAACACTATAAATGCTACCACTACCCCTGACATACTACGGAGACGTTCTGCATGACTTTTCCGCCATCACCCACCTGTAGCTTGCAACAGACTCCTTAGATTCATTTTAGCTGCCCTTTGAGACACTCCCCACTGTCAAATACACAGTAAGCTGGGGTGGACCTCCTTAAAAGACTGCAATCAACTTCACCTGGCACAAATAATGCTACAGGGTTTGTGCCACACAACACCAGGCTAAATTACTGAACTTGTTAACATCAAGAGAAGAGGGAATAACCTTTGTGCCTTTCCCTCAGTGCAGACCACCACAGGCAGAAAAAGCTTTACATTAAAAGAACCTCTGTGTTGGAGCTCTTTGCCTGCATTCTTATTTTGACCTATATTTTATTGATCATGTATCAAGACTATACAAGTACTGTATATCCACAGAAATTTTGTTTACACAGAATAGATCATACATTAGCATATTACTAGAAGGTACTCCTAAATCCCTTTTGCTTTAGGTTCATTCAGGGAGGTAATACAAAATTAAATACTATCCAAAGCCCTATACATGGAGGTTATACAAATTAAGTACTCATATTATCCAAAGCCCTACTGAACCATAAACAAGAACTATACCACCAGTTAACTTTTTTGAATTTTATTTATAACTTTTGTATTACACATTATTCATATTGAAACATCAAGGTAGAGCCTGCACATACTATAAGGATCTGATGATACAGTGACACAATTGACAATGTTTGTTACACCCTGCAGTGCAGTTGTTACAACCTAAGGAGGTTTACCCACATATTGGCTATATGGTATGCACAAGCACAACCTTACCTTGTAGAGTTAGAAAATGTACTGCCACCTGGCCCTGGCCCTTGGCCCAATGGTGATCCCCCTGGCTCAGTGGCTGTGCTCCTTTTGCTTGCTTGCTGATTGACCCGACTGATCCCCAACCTCCTGATCCTCCACCCAGCCAAACAGCCACAGCCATCACACCCTTCACAAGTTCCGACCGCCAGGAAGACGGATTGCAAAAAAAAAAAAGATTGCTGCAGGCAGCCCAGAAGAGGATTACTATCCCATTCAGCTTCTCTTTGTCTTTCTGAGAAAGCAGGCTCAGTCAGAGGGAGCTGAGTAAAATATAGCAGACGCAAATTCAACCCATGCCTGTCATGACTCGAGTAACGAGTTGTTCTTGGCTGCTCAGATTTTCCTCCACTTTCTCACAAGATGCCGTCCCAAGATGGCACAGGAAAATGCACAGGTTTGCCACACAGCATGTCATCATCTACCCCACTCTACCCTGTGTAACTTTACGATTGGGTGCTGATCCGATTCAGATCTTTCTTCAGTGATTGGCTGCACAAGTAACAACAAAAACAGATGGAAACAGGAGAAGTGATTGGTAGAGTTTATGCTGATTGTCAGCATGGACTACCTATCAATCACTTCATACAGACCACAGCCAGCAAGCGAGCATTTTTTGGAAAGTTGCCTTGATTATCGAGCTGAGGATGAGCCGATCGGACCCCAGTCACCCCAACCCCCCACCCACACCACCAAAAACGTAAAAAAAGCATTGATTGTTTTCAGCCATTCAATTGTTTAAAATAAAATTAAAAATACATGTTTTTTTTTTTTTTTTTTTAAGATTGTTCACAGATATTGGGGGGCACATGCCCCTCAGGCCCTATGGGCATGGCGCCACTACACACATGCTCTACAGCCTTTGTTAGAGCATGCTAAGTGGTAGGGTGTCAAAGGCCATGCTGATAGTGTTATGTCTTTATACAAGCTATTTGAGAAGGAAAGGTGAGCAAAGGTATGAGGTGATGTGATGGGGGGGGGGGCTACAAGAAATGCATAATAGCAAACTTGATACAGGCAAGATACCCCACAAGATGTCGTAGGGTGTTTCAGGTGCACTGTTGCTGTCAAGGCACCCTTGCAAGTGAAGTAACAGTTACATGTTTTGTATTGTGTCAGTGGACATGTAATCTGCCCCAGGTTGAATAGTGATAAAAGTATTTGTTTATGTAAGTATGCCAAATGCTGGAATAGTTGTGGTAGGCCTTGGGGCACAATCATCACTTGTTTCCAATGTTTTTTTCCAATTGTTTAACCAGGAGTAGCACACTAAGCTGAAAGCTTGTTTACAGGTGCGACCTGGGAGCACAGGGAAGTTAAGTGAGTTGCTCAGGGTCACACAGTATGCAAGTGGGGGGCTTTGGGATTCAAACCCAGGTCTCCAGATTTGCAGCTCAGAGCCTTAAACCACTGTGCTGTACTGCCTCCCTATTGGCATGCCAATGCACAGCGCGTGCTAAGTGATAGTACTGACCTTCAAAAACCATAACGAATGCCAAGAATGTGTTGCACTTGTGTATTGTAAACAGGAACATGTCTCAAGCAAGTGTGCCACATCAGTTTGACGTACTAGATTTACTGGATGTTATAGGACAAAAAGAGGCACAAGGCTCATCAAGATTGTCCCCCACCAATGTGGGCCATTAATTGATGGAATAATGATGGTTTAATCATTTATCAAGTAGATTTTTAAAAGTGTCGAATTTGGTACAGTTTACAAGTTCTTGAGGTAACATGTTCCATGCTTTAGGTGCTCTAATACAAAAAAAGTTATCCCTTTTATTGTTTCTTGCTCAATGGATCACGAGTTGTTTATTTTGAATTCTACCCACTATACGTTTAGTGGCTAGAGATAGTCCACATTGTTGCATCAGGATCAGTGATTGTAGTATTTTGAATATTAATAAGAGATCGCCCCTGTACCTTCTTAAATGTAAATGTGATAATTCTGTGCTTTTTAGCTTAGTTTCATAATCAAGGTCTGCAATTTTAGGTGTCATTTTTGTCAATCTTCTCTGAACTTTCTCCAGTCTATTAATGTCACCTCTCAAGTATGGATTCCAGAACGGAGATGCAAAGTCCAGATATGGATGAATATAGGCTCTGTATAATGAGATTAGGCAATCTTCAGTTTTATTAATGAATGCTCTGTTAATTTTTTTCAGAATAATATTTATTTTGTGGGGAGTTGTTGTGCAATGTAATGAAGAAGATAGTTTGTTATCAATCTGGACCCCTAGGTCATGCTTACTAGTGGATGACTTTATTAATGAGTTATTTAGATAGTAGTTATTCATAGGATTAGTTTTTTCTAGGTGAAGAACAACACATTTGTCCACATTAAATTCCATGAGATTATCATGTGCCCATGTTTCCACAGATTGATAAATGAGAATAATGATTTTTTATTGTTTTTTGAGTGTGCTAGCTTCAATTCAATGCTACTTTTGGATTGTTTAATTGCTTTCTTTAAAAGTCAAATTGAATTTTTGTATTTAAAGGTATTAAATTGATTAGGATTGGATTAAAATTTTTTAAAGAACTTTTCTATTTTTCTGATAAGTTTAAGAATTTTTTTAGTAAACCAGATAGGGATCTTGCCCTTTTTGTTATACTTATGCTTAGTAGGAATGTACAGTTGTTCAAGTTTTAGAAGTTTATTTTTTTAACTTTTCCCATGCTTTGTTAGTGTTAATGTTGTCAAATTCTTTCACCCACCTGATTTTATTCAGAGCGTCATTTATTTTTCTAAAGTTTGCTTTTGTATAATTTCTGTAAGTAGTGCAGTTATTTGTGAGAGTAGTTTTATAATTAAGATTGAATAGGCAAGGCAAGGGAAATTTTATTTAAAAAGACGCCCATCCTAGAGGCTCTGGGTGCCGAACATACCAAAACTTCATTATACAAATCATAAACATACATAATCAGCCTACTCTGAACATAAAATACAATGTTTCCATCAATTTAAAACAAAATTATATAAATACTACCCTCAGAAACAGTAATTAGACTCAAAATAGCCAAAGGTTATATTTAAACCTAAAATACTAAGACCAGGTGAGGGCTATAAAACGCAGTCCAGGAAGGCTTGATTACACAGGAGGGCCTTGAGGTAGGCCTTGAATACCTCAATAGAAGGGGCCTCCTAACAGCTGGAGAAAGCAAATTCCACAGGACGGGGGCGGTGATACTGAATGCTCTGTCACCTGCTGTTTTTAACCTTGTCCTGAGAATCACAAGGAGGCCCCTAGAAGAGGAGCAGAGGGAGCAGATTGAGACAGCAGGTGTAAGAAGGTCCTTCAGGTAGCCAGGGCCCAGGCCATGTAGGGCCTTAAAGGTGAGCAAACCCACCTTGAAGAGGACCCTCTACCTACCCTCCATCTAACTGGCAGCCAGTGCAGTTGACGCAGCACCAGAGTGATGTGACAATACTAAGGCTGTCCTGTCAACAGCCTAGCTGCTGCATTCTGCACCAGCTGTAGTCAGCGCAGGGTACCCCCAGAGACTTCGAGATAGAGCGCATTACAGTAGTCAAGCCTGGACGTCACAAAGGCATGCACCAAGGTGCAGAGGTTCAGCGGTGGAACTAGGGGCTTTATCCTGGCGATATTCCTCAGATGGTAATAGGATTGAGTTGTGGTCACTACCACTCATAGGGCTTAGAATTTGAATATCTGAAATGTTAGGCTCCAGGTTGGTAATAACTAAATTGAGGATGTTATTGCCTCTAGTTGGTGCCCATACTAATTGCTCTAGACCAATGTCAGTAATGAGAGAGGTGAACAGTTTCTCATGGTCGGTTTTCCCAGTATTATTATCCCAATCAATATTGGGCATATTGAAATCACTGAGTATCATAATGTCTCCCATGTCCGCCATGTTTGTGATAGTATTGATCAAAGAATGGGTATACAATAAATCTTTGGAAGGAGGTCGATAGCAAACACCAATTGTTATTTTAGATTGATTTTTGGGATGAAGGGAGACCCAGATAGATTCTGTATCAGATAGTTCAGGAATCTCCTGTGAAGGTATGTCACTACGAACATAAAGACAAACTCCACTTCCCATTTTATTTGTTCAGTCTTTATGATAAAGTTTGAAATTTGGGATATTTTTGATACATGCTGAGGCAGGGTCCCACCATGTTTCAATGACAGCTATGATGCTTAGATCATAGAGAGTGCATTTAGTCTCTAGTTCTGACATTTTAAGATTATGTAATGAAATGCTAAAATATTATGATTGTTTATGGATTTGCTATTATTCTCACGTATTAGAGAAAAAGGACCATTCTTTTTCTCCCCCTGATTAATTAATTTAAAGTTGTCGAAGTGGTCAGGGAGTTTATTACAGAAGATATGGACTTTCCCAAAAGGGCACTACCTCTTCTACTGAGACGAAGGCCATCCCAGCAGAAGAGGGAGTCTCTGTCACAGAACCTTTCCCATTAGATGATACAATGAATATCTTGTTTAAGGCATCCCTTTCTCAGCCATTCATTGATGGTCTTGATTTTATGAATGATATTGGAAGTTGCTCTGGGTACTGGGAGAATTTCGGAAAAATAGACGGTACAACCTGTCTCTACTAATAAGTCATTTAACGCAACGTAATCCTGCTTTAGTTGTAAAATGCTATAACGGTTTATATTGTTAATGCCTGCATGGATTATCACCAAGGGATTTTGACTAGTGTCTGAAAGAATATCAGGGATCATAGATGAAATATCTGCAACCTTTGCCCCTCTAAAACTTGAACAGGTTCGATTTTGTTTATCTGGATTACAAATTGCTCTATCAATGTGTTTAATGATTGAATCCCCCAGGACATAAATTTGTCGAGTCTGTTCAGTGGTGGAAATAATTTTGCTTTAATCTACTGAGATATGCCCTGTTACAGAAGTTTTGTGGAGAAGAATGGAATTTATTGATTCAGTATTTAAACTAGGAGATTGTTTTTGTGAGTTTGAAGTGGTAGCACTAGATTTAGTATGAACTTTTGGTCTGTTACCAAATTCTGGTCTATGTAGAGTATTTTGAGTGGAAATTGAGGAGGACTCGGGGACTGTTGCATCATTTTCATCATTTAATAAAGATGGTGACATGTCGTCATTATCCATATCAAGTGAGCTGAATGGGTTATAGAGAGGGATACAAAAGTGGTTTGCCTTATGTCCCATTTTAAAGGCTGTCAATGAGGGAACTGACGCCCAATCTGTTGAATCCTTCAGTCTCTTCTGGAATGCAGTAGAAGAGTTATTGGGAATATTACATTCTGCATTCAATGAAGGGACCCTTATACTGGAGAGGGAGATGTTGTTGATATGTTCTTGAGGACCCTCAGAAGTATAGTTATCATGCTCTGGTGGATTCATGCCTATCTGTGAAGCTATGTTAAAGGATGTCACATGCAATTCAGGGTTATTGATTTCATTATAACGTTTTAGCGTGTTGGCCTGACTTTCCTCCATAGGGCACAGTACGTTGCATTCAACATAAATCACCTTTTTTGTGTTTACACAAAAATCTCTTACAGTATGTGTAACAACAGTAAACCAATGAGAAGCATGTGTAAACTTGAGTGAGAAAAGTGTAGTGACATGGGTAATTGATTGCAGTTCATAGGTGTGCATGTTGGCAGTCAGGTCTCTGTGTTGCCTTTTGCATCCAGCATTGATGTCCTGCATGACAAGATGGCTGGGTATGGTGGTATGAGTTTCATTAAAAAGTCAGTAAATGAATATATCCAAGATGTGCCCACTAACACACACACACACACACACCACACACACACACACACACACACACAGAATAACATGATATCAAGGAGTATTAGGCATATTTTGAGTATAATATTGCATACTTGATGTGGCTGTAAGTTACTAAATGTATCAACAATGTTCCCAACAGTACACACAAACAAACACATAGAGAAACACACACGCACACACACAGAAAAGGAGTGACAGGCATGCCTTGATTTTTGGATTAAATGTATTATATTGCTTACTTGATGTAACTGGTTAGTAGTATCCACAAGTCCAGTTAGAGAGACATTTAGTCCCTGTAGTGAAAGCAAGTCTTGATGTGAACATCTGAGACACTGATTGCACTTCAGTAAGTCAGAGTGATAATCACCTGCAGTGTCACCGATTGCTTCCGGTGCTTAGCAGTCCGTTACAGCTCCAATAATGGGCCTTGGCAAGAGGGGGAATCCCAGCATGGAGACAACGAGAGCCATTGTCAAGTAATTGTCACTGATTTAGCATACAATGCTGGCTGCTTAGCTGTGTAGGGTGCTTTCTAAAGCACTATGCTGATATGAATATTTTGTATTATAGCCCTAACTTGGGACTGTCTGTAGCCAACATTTCAATGGCAATAAGCCAAGACATATTAACATACTAACATACTAATTGCCAGCAGATTAGGCCTTACGGTCTATCAAGTCTGCTCGAACCTCAGATCCCTAGTTGGGTGCCGAGGCCCTCCCCCCCCTTGTGTTCCAGAAACCCCTATCATCCATCCCCACCACCCTGGGCCAGGCCATCATCTGATATATCCACTTTCTGTGTCTGTCCCACCCTCTCTTGAAGCCTTCCACTGTGGATCTCCGAACCAGCTCGCCAGGCAGCGCATTCCAAGGGTCCACCACCCTCTCAGTGAAAAACCTCCTCCTCTTCCCCCCCTCACCTTTCCACCTTCCAACTTCAAACCATGCCCTCTGGTGATACCTCTCTGCTTTAGTCTAAAGATTTCCTCCGTGTTTAACCTATTCATTCCCTTGAGGTACTTGAAGACCTCAATCATGTCCCCCCATCTCTCCTCTCCTCCAATGAAAACAGGCAGAGCTCCTCAAGTCTGTCCTCATACGTCAAATCCCCCTAGTCCTCGTATCATCTTAGTTGCCCTCCTCTGTACCCTGTCCAGGAGCTGTATGTCCCTCTTCAAGTGTGGTCTCCAGTACTGTACACAGTACTCAAGGTGTGGTCTAACCAGTCCATTGTACAGCGGCAGAATCACTTCTCTGCTCCTAGAGGTGATCCCCCTTATGATGCATCCCAACATCCTGTTTGCCTTGCTAGCCGCTCTCCTGCACACTCAGAGTTATTCATACATGCATCCACCATGACCCCTAGGTCTTTTTCCACCTGTTGAGGCCTCCAGTGCCTTCCCTCCCAGGGTGTACCTGTGTTTAGGGTTTCCTCGCCCAAGATGTAACACCTTGCACTTGGTGATATTGAAATTTAATTTCCATGTGTGTGAGCCCAGCTTTCCAGGGTGTCCAGGTCCCCTTGCAGGGCCACCCCCCCTTCCCCCTCAACTACTGCTCCCATTTTGGAGTCATCAGCGAAGAGACTCATTTCACACCCTATACCATCCCTGATGTCCGATATGTATGCATTAAACAGGATTGGACCCAGGACTGAGCCCTGAGGTACCCCACTACCGACCTCTCTAGGGTTCGAGAGCTCCCCACCGACCACTACTTTCTGGGTGTGTCCAGCTAGCCAGTTTTCAATCCATCTGACCATCAAAGGGCCTACTCCCAACCCCGTCAGTTTCTCCACCAGACCACTGGGGGGGCACAGAGTCAAATGCCTTGCTGAAGTCCAAGAATAATACATCCACAGGCTTTCCCCTGTCCAGTTCTGATGTTACCCATTCTTAGAACTCCACAAGATTGGTTTGACATGATCTACCTGGCACAAACCCATGTTGCTGACTATCCAAACCTCCCACCTCCTCCAAGTACACCCCCAATCGTTCCTTTCAGGCATGACTGTCAAGCTGGCTGCTGACCCTCCTTTCCTAAGCACTGCGGAGCAACATGTTGTATCCCTCTACATGTGGTGGTGCACTAGCTGTGATGGTTTAAAAAATGATTCTGTTCAGATGCATGTGACTATATTTACCAATTTCAAAGACAGATTTCCTCACCGTATATATGTAAGACTAACAGAATAAGGCCATTTATACCATGAATTCTACTTGTAATAGCATCTTCGCTGACTAACATCATTGACCTTGTACCACCCCCTTCCTTTCCACCATCCCCCCGATGGCCCACCGTCCAATGGGTTTACCGTATGAGTAAACCTTGTAAATGTAACACATCAAACCTTCACCCAGAGCACTGCAAATGGCAGTGCAGTTGATGAGGCTACCACCCACTAGGTAAAAACATGCATCTGAATATTGCTCCAAAACAGCACTCCCATGAAACATAGACACATAGAAATGGTCAGCAGATAAGGACTGCTAGGCCCATCTAGTCAGCCCATAACCCCTCACCTTTGGGCTTTTGACCCTGCCTGGTCAATGGCCTCCTCCTTCTGCTCCACACGTCCGACCTACCCTTATGCCTGTCTAAGGCATGTTTAAATCTTTCCACATTCCTTGCTCCCATCACCTCCTGTGGCAGGCCATTCCATGCATCCACCACCCTCTCTGTGAAGGAAAACTTACTCACATTTCCTCTACACTTGCCCACCTCTAATTGCATAGCACGCCCCCTTGTTCTTGTACTCATCCGACACTGGAACATGTGTCACTCAATCACCTTGTTTATACCCTTGAGTTATTAGAGTGTTTCCATCATGTCACCCCAGTCCCTCCTCTCCTACAGTGAGTACATATTGAGGTCATTTAGTCTCTCCTCACATGTTTTCTGATTCAATCCTTTTACCCTGTCAATGTCCTTCAGAAGGTGTGACTTTCACAGCTTCACACAGTACTACAGGTAAGACTTTATTAGAGTTTGGTACAATGGGATCGACAACTCCTGTCTCGTGCTAGTAATGCCTCTGCTATGCACCTCAATATGCCATTTGCCTTCAACACAACCTTCTTATTTGGTTTGGACACCTTTAGGTAGTCAGAAATGATAACCCCCTTGTCTCTTTCTTTATTGGTCATAGTCAACTCCCCCCCTGCCCATGTAGTTCTCCCCAGAGTTCCCTGTTCCAAGGAGCACTATTTTGCACTTCTCAGAACTGAACACTAGTTGCTACACCTCCGACCATTTTTCAAACTTCCACAGGTCCCACCTCATTGTCTCCACCATGTCTGGTATATTCACCCTATTGCAAATGTCGATATCATCTGCAAACAGGCAGACTTTGGCCTGCATCCCTTCTGCAATGTCACCAATAAAGACAGTACCTAGAAGAAGTGCAAAATAATGCACCTGGGAAATAATAACCCAGGGGAAGAGTACAGAAGGTGGGGTGTACTGACAACTACAAAATTGAAAATGGACTTGGGGGGTAGTCATATCATTTGTCCTAAAGGTTGGCAAGCACTTCGAAAAAGCCTATAAGGATGGCTGGGGAGGGGACTGGGATGCATAGAGAGATGCATCAATAGTATAAACCAGGAAGTTGTTATCCCTCTGTACAGACAGTTGGTGAGATCCCATCTTGAGTACTGTGCGTAATTCCAGAGACCCCATCTCTGCATTGACATAGAAAGAATTGAGGCATTCACAAGGAGGGCACCAAAAATGGTGCAGGGTTAGCACCAGAAGCCATATGAAGATAGACCAAAGTAGATTCCCTGAAGGAAAGGAGGGATAAGGGGAACATGATATAAGCTTTCACGTATCTAATGGGAATTAATAAAGTCAAAGAGGGAACCATCTTTCAGAAAAATTGCTGTGCAAGAACAAGGGGGCACTATTTGAAGATAGAGGTGGGACAGTTGAGGGGCAATGTGAGGAAGTATTTTTTCACATAGAGGTTGGTGGTCACATGGAATAGCCTTCCTGAGGAGGCTGTGGAGTAAAAACAGTGTTGGAATTCGAGGATGAATGGGAAAAACGTATGGCAATTTGACTATGGGGGGTAGGAGGCAATTGGTTGTTGGTTAAATAGGATCTGCAGCTTATTCAATAGGTTGGGAAATGAGCAGCCAGGGCATGCCAAGTGGTCCTTATCTGCCATTCTAGTCTATGTTTCTATGTTTCAATGCTTTCTTGCACACATCCCACTTCCTCATCCTAAATCCAATTTCCTTCTCATTCAACTTTGGATGTAGAGCATTACAATAGACTTTTGCACCCTTCTCGATCTGTTAGGCTATGTAAAGGTATTGTTCTCACTTAGGCACCCACACCTCTTACCAGTCAATGTCTGAAATCAAATATATATCCAGTTTCTCCGGTAGTACGCACTATTGTCATTCACCACCCTTGAAAACTAGAGCCCAATCAGTGATGTAGAACACATTGGTTGAACCTAAGCATAAAACACTACCTTTCAGTCAGCCAATACTGCACCCGTGAAGATGGATAATTGATACCCCAAACTGCGTGCACCCTTGAGCCCTTTCTTTGCAACCTTAGCCCAAAATATGTTGCTTATCACTGTTCAGAAACACACGATGATGTGCTTGATCAACTTGGTTGTTGCTGCGGCATGGGTGAGGGTGAACCCTTGATGTGGGATACCAATAAGTCCACCAAGAAATTTGGGGACACCAAATGACCAAGTTATGGCCAAAGATAAAAAAAGTAATTAACATCAATTCAATTTACCATGTCACAACCCCTCTCCTCCTCTTTTGTCTGGCCACCACAGTGCCCAAGCCAAGTGTCCCATAAGCACATACACAAGCTTTGGTATCACCCCCTCTTTGATGTGACCAGCGGGTTGCCCAAGCCTGGTGGCAATTCCCAGTAGATTACCTATAACCAACGAGGTGCTAAAGCCCGAAGGTTGTTTAGTTCATGTATCCCCAGCCGACTCTCTTTGCACTCATGACACATACTTCCCCCTGTCTCCATATGAAACTACATGTAACACGGTAAACCACCCCACAAAGTCTCTACCAGTATAATAAAACATGAATGAAAGAAAATGATCCGTTGTAGTCTCAACCAATTTACCTACAAAAAAGGAAATAGTTGTCATGCCTGCACCCCAGCTTATTCACAGCACCACCATGATCCCCACTTGCAGCTGGCCACACCCTCCAGTCACCCACATATCTGTATCAGTTTCCACTGTTGTAATACACTAAGAAAGTGGCAAAGTGTTTCTGCATGCAACACCCAACAGAACTGAATACATTTTTTCAGGACTTTTTCAATGTTTTTTTTCCCCCACTTTTACTCTGAACTTCTTTGTTTTATAATTTTCTGTTCAGAGTATCAAGCATATGATTTGGTTATTAATAAAAGCTTGTTATGAGACTGTTTAATCTTTGCTTTTCCCAAGATGTTTGTAAGTAGTTCCATGATTATCTATTAAACCGAACACAGATTGCCAAAAATTGATAATATTTCATCTTCACTCAGACCAGGCAGTACTAGTGTCTCACAGGGATCCATGTTAGGATCATTATTTTTTTGCTTACCTTTAAATGGGCTTCTTTCTTCTTATGCCAGGGGGAGGAAATGGACAAGGAAATGATAGAAGCATCCTTAGAATGGCAGAAAAAGGGGAGATATTATTGATAGGGGACTTGAATATGCCAGATGTTAACTGGAGCACATTTGCTGCAACCACATCCAAGAATGGGGTCATTCTCTATGCCCTGCCGGGGGCATGCCCTTAGACAGCAAGGGCTGGAATCCACTCAAGAGGAAGCAATCTTAGACCTGGTATTCTTAGACGGGGATGGAGAGAGGATCACAGATTTAGAAGTGTGAAAAAGAAATGGGCCGACTGGATGGGCCTTGCGGTCCTTATCTGCAGTCAACTTCTATGTTTCTATGGGTAGGAGGAAATAGGCTTTTGGTTAACTAGAGTCTGCAGCTTATCCAATAGGTAGGGAAATGGACAGACTAGGTGGGCCATGCAGTCCCTATCTGTCGTCAAAGTCTATGTTTCTATGTGCCTAGACTTCAAAATCCCCAAGATCTGCAACAGAGTGGACACACAGGAAGGGGGTGGAAAAAATGAGAAAGGCCCTATGCCTATTAGTGGAGTGGTGAGGTGTGTCTGGCAGCTGAGTTTCAATGCAAAAAAGTGCAAGATCATGAACACCAGTCACAGGAATCCAAAGCAGGAGTACAGGGTGGGTGGGAAATTGTGCCCACCACCAGTCAGGAGAGAGACCTTGAGGGTTATCAAATCTGATGACCTGAAGGTGACCAAAGAGTGTGGAAAAGCAGTGGAGACAGCAAACACAATGTTGTGGTGCATAGGAAGGGACATAATAAGCAGGAGGAAAGAGATGCTGATGCTGCTGTACTCAGCTGGAGTACTGTGTCCAGCTCGTGAGCCCACAGCTCCGAAAGAACATTAACAAAACAGAGGCTGTCCAGAGAAGGGCAACAAGGATGATGCATGGACTGCACCAGAAGCCCTACACAGAAAGGAGGGAGAGGGGAGATATGATAGAGGCTCTCAAGTACCTTAGGGAAATAAACAGGGTACAGATGGAAAGCACATTTCAGATGTGGTCAGGAAGGTCTTATCAGACATATTTAATAGAGTTCTTTGACTGGGTAACCAAAGTAATAGACTAGGGAGGGGGCTGTGGATATGGCCTCCCTAGACTTTAGTAAGGTATTTGATACAGTTCCACACAAAAGATTAATAAACAAATTAGTCAGCCTGGGGGTGGATCCCAGGGTGACAGCCTGGGTAACATGCTGGCTGGACAATAGGACCCAGAGGGTAATAGTAAATGGAGTACATTCTGAAGAAAGAGGAGTCACTAGTGGGGTACCACAGGGTTCAGTACTGGGACCGTTCCTCTTTAATGTCATTATAGGTGACATTACAGAGAGGCTGGAAAGAAAAGTATGCCTCTTTCCAGATAGCACAAAGATTTGCAACAGGGTTGATACATAAGAAGGGGTACAAAGCATGAGAAGGGACTTGACAAGATTGGAGGAATGGCAGCTTAGATTCAATGCAAAAAAGTGCAAAGTAATGCACCTGGGAAACAAAAACCCAGGGGAAGAGTACACAATGGGGGTGGCGGGGGGGAGGTACTAACAACAATACAAATAGAAAGGGACATGGGGGGCATCATATCAGATGACCTTAAGGCATAAGGGCATAATTTGAAGATAGAGTGGGGACAGCTCAGGGGCAACATGAGGAAATACTTTTTCACAGAGAGAGTGGCTGCAGATCCTTGTTAACCAACAGCCTATTTCTTCCTACTCCCCACAAGAATTGCCTTATGTCTGTCCCATGCATTCCTGAATTCTCCCATAGTTTTAGACCCCACAACCTCCTCAGGAAGGTGGTTCCATGCGTCCACCACCCTCTCTGTGAAAAAATACTTCCTCACATTGCCCATGAGCCGTCACCCCTCTTGGTTTGCTGGCCAAGGCACCTAGCTTCACCTGAGCTCTTTCCTTCTAAGACTGCTTGAAAGGCAGAGTAGAGAAACTTACCAGAGCAAGGAGAAGGATTAAGACTTAGTTTGGCTAACAGATTTACTGTGTGGTGGTGTTTTTATTTTGTACTCACAGGGATTGCTACTGTTTGTTGCTAACATTTCATTGCTTTATTTTTTCTCTGATTCAAATTGTTGTTGCTGGTATACCTTCTTCTGCATTATTACAAGGTGTGCCTACAGGTGTGTGCTAACAGATTACTGCTGTAATCTTCTGATTCAAATTGTCTTTGCAAGGTATATCTTCTGTTACTGCTTTATTTTTCTCTGGAGCAAAGTGTTTCTTACAGGGTATATCTTCTCTGAAATTATTACAGGTGGTGCTTTACAGGTTTTACAGTTTTATCTAACATTAGGATAAGCTTTCAGGGTTACTGCATTTGTTGTTGACTGATTGTTTCTGCTCTTACCTCCTTGTTCTTTCGTCCGTGGTTCTTCTTTTTAGGCAGGGGAAGGGCCCAGCCACCCACCCCCATCCCCAACCACCCCACGCTACACTCCTTTTATAGGGTACCACAGTTGTGACATTTCCTGTGGCAGAGCAGGAAGGGGCAGATCAGTGGGGCCTCCACAAGGTGATCTCATTTACAGGGCACTAGTAATTTAACTTGTTATAACAAGTTAAACAAAGCACAATTAAACCATTACTTGCATTTTTTTCCTTTTTTCCTTCTAATTACTCTGACTAGGTTACAAACCCAGCAACTTATTTGGAATGGATTTCATTAACTGCAGGTACTGTGGAACAATTTTCAGAAGGACAGTCTTACAGGATTTAGGACACTGTCCTACATGCTGGCCTTGGAGATCTTAGGTCTCAGCTCCGGGCAGCATGGCCAGAGATTGCACGCCTCAAATTTCATATTGAAGAGGAAATACATTATAAGAACCACCCGCCATTTCCCAGCATCCAACAGAAAAACCTCGACCGCAGAGGGTAGTTGGTCCAGGAGGTTGGCAGGTGGTTAGGAGGAGCAAATCAGGTGCCCCATCACTCTCTGCTCCAACACATTACCTCCAAAACCATATAAACACTACAACAGGTATCTGCCTCTATCTCTGAAATCAAATAAAGAGGCAGAAGACACTGCAGAGCAGGACACTGCTGCACAGAGGCTAGCACAACAATACTCACCCAAATCAGGAACCAAAACTAAACAAGCACAAAGGAAATCCAAAAACTTCTGATCATAGGAGACTCCATGATTCAGGGAGTTGATACCCATCTCCAGCCAGGGGTGATGGTCAGATGTCTCAGGTACATCAGCATGGAGAGACACTGACCGCATTACTAAAATTGTTCACAAAGCAGGAGAAAACATTGATGTCCTAGTACACATAGGGACTAATGATCTCGCCAGCCGGTCAGTTGTAGAGACCAAGGAACACCTGACTAAGCTGGGTGACAAACTATCATCTATTTCTGTCCGCATCTCCTCTCTGAGATCCTGCAGTCGGGAGAAGGGAGCAGATGGACGGAAGGTCAGAGAAGGGAGATAGGAGGCCAAACACGTGGCTCAAGGACTGGTGCCGGAAAAGGACACAGATTTGTAGGGAACTGGCAACAGTTCTGGGAGGCAAAGTTCTTTAAATTTGATGGACTGCATCTGACTAAAGAGGAGTCAGTGCATTGGGGCAGAAGTTTGACGTCTTTGCAGAATATTTAAACTAGCAAATGGGGAGAGGTGCAGCACCCATACGTCGAATGGGAAGAACACCCTCCCCCTCAGCTAGTGGTCAAACAGGAATTCAGCGTGTTTGCCGCTCATTTGCATCACCAGGTAAGAAAAAGGTTTGTCTCCCATACGATGCACAGGGTAATGCCAAACTTCACCCAACAACTAACACACCAAAATCTGGCCAATGGAAAATCATGTACAAATGCTCACAGCCTGGGAAATAAGATCCCAGACCTGCAGGCAATAATGTCAGAGGCTAAACTGGACATAGTAGCAATTAGTGAGATGTGGTTTTACCAGTAACCATACTTGGGAGACTTCAGTACCTGGCTATGTATTGTTCAGAAGAGACCGAGGTGCAAAGGGGGAGGAGGGCCCTGTATGTTAATGAAAATATCAAAGCTACAGAAATTCAGAATACACATAAGGAGCCAGAAGAACTGTGGGTCACCCTGAAACAGGAAATGGGACAGCCATAAGAACTGGGGTTGTCTACAGGCCCCAGACCAGAGGAGGACATAGACACATTACTGTTAGAAGATATACAAAACATGACAGCTAAAGGGAGGTTCTGATAATGGGAGACTTCAACATGCCAGATACAGATTG
The DNA here is from genome assembly GCA_016271365.2 of Neoceratodus forsteri. Taxonomy (NCBI): domain Eukaryota; kingdom Metazoa; phylum Chordata; order Ceratodontiformes; family Ceratodontidae; genus Neoceratodus; species Neoceratodus forsteri. The sequence goes on along the minus strand of CM057459.1, from coordinate 1,128,233,042 downwards.
GTCAATACCAGCAGGAACATCTGCCAGAACTAGACTCATAGTGGATTCCTGCAGGGAGGGCCTCAAACAACTGCAGCAACCCACAAGAGACAGGGCTATCCTAGATCTAGTACTGACTAACAAAGAGGGATCACAGATCTCCAGGTAGAAGGTCACCTGGGGGCCAGTGACCATCACATGGTATGGTTCAATTTGGCTACTACATCTAAATCATCCCATTCAAGGCAAAAATATGGGACTTCAGAGGAGCTGACTTTGATAAGATGCCAACAAGTTAAGCTAGCCCTGGCAAAAGAAACACAGGTGAGGAGGTACAGGCAAAGTGGGCAAGCATTAAGGATACAATACTTGAAGCAACATCCCATTCGTTAGACAGAAAAGGAAGTGCAAAAGAAGAAGGAAACCACTTTGGTTCTCAAATACAGTAGCAGAAAAGGTCAGAGCCAAAAGGCTGGCCTTCAGGAAATATAAGGGAACACAGCGGGATGAAGATAGGGAGGCATACCAAACTGCCCTAAGGGAAGCAGGTAAGGCAGTAAGGCAGGCAAACACTAGCACGAACAGTAAAAGAAGGTGACAAGACTTTCTATAGATACATTAGTGAAAGGAGAAAGTCCAGAGGGGTATTGCTAAGCTTAATGGAGAAAAGGGAGCATGTGAGGAGGAGGACCCTGTAAAGGCATCTATCCTAAATAGATACTTTGCTCAGTATTTACTGAAGAGAAGGTAGGGCAGGGCCCACAGCTCAGCATCATGGACACAGGGGAGGGAGGTGAGCACTACTCCCTTCACAAAGAAAGGGTCCTACAAGAGCTTGCTAAGCTCAGGGTGGATAAGGCAATGGGACCTGATGGCATACATCCCAGGGTACTTAAGGAGCTAAAGAAGGAACTAGCAGAGCCATTAGCAGAATTGTTTAGTGAGTCTCTGAGCACAGGAGAGGTCCCAGAAGACTGGAGAAGGCTCATGTGATCCCGCTCCACAAAAGTGGTAGCAGGAGGAGGCGGGGAACTACAGACCAGTCAGTCTTACCTCAGTAGTGGGCAAGATTATGGAGGCACCCTTAAGGAAAGGATAGTGCAACACCTGGAATCCATAGGGGCACAGGATCCAAGACAGCATGGGTTTACAAAGGAAGGTCTGTCAAACTAATCTCATAGATTTCTTTGACTGGGTAACCAGAGTGGTGGACCAAGGGAGCAGTTGATGTCACCTACCTTGACTTCAGCAAAGCTTTTGACACTGTTCCACATAGAAGATTGATAAATAAGCTAGGTAGACTCGGGTGGGTCAGAAGTTGGTCAACTGGGTGGCAAACTGGTTGACTGGCGAGAAAACAGAGAGTGGTGGTAAATGGTATACAGTCAGAAGAGATGCAAGTCACAAGTGGGGTACCTCTAGGATCAGTCCTGGGGCAAGTCCTATTCAACATCTTCATTAGTGACCTCGCAGATGGACTAGAGGGTAGAGCTTGTCTGTTTGCAGATGACACCAAGATCTGCAACAGAGTAGATGATCCAGATGGGGTGGGCAGAATGAGAAGAGATCTGGATAAACAAGCAAAATGGTCAGAAGAGTGGCAACTGGGATTTAATGCAAAAGTGCAAAATCATGCACATGGGAAGAGAAACCCTGAAGCCACTTATAGGCTGGGAGGAGTTGCTAGCAGTCACAAAGGAAGAAAGAGACTTGGGCATCATCATCACTGATGACCTAAAATCATCAAGCAGACCTCTAAAGCAGTAGGTAAGGCTAGGGGGTGTTAAGGTGTATTAGTAGGGGTATCACAAGTCGTAAGAGGGAGGTAATAATCCCTCTGTACAAGACACTGGTTAGCCCCATCTGAAGTACTGCAGTATTGGAGGCCACACCTTCACAAGGACATTAACCAAATTGAGGCAGTCCAGAGAAGGGCAACCAAAATGGTGCAGGGACTGCATCAGAAGACATATGAGGACAGATTAAAGGAGCTCAATATGTATACCCTTGAGCAAAGGAGGGAGAGAGGTGATATGATCGAGACATTTAAACACCTTAAGGGCATAAACAAGGTGAAGAGTCTAACATGTTTAAATATAAGAAAAATAGCAGGACAAGAGGACACAGCATGAGATTAGAGGGAGGCGATTAAGGGGAATGTAGGAAATTCTTTTTCACAGAAAGGGTGGTAGATGCATGGAATAGCTTACCACAAAGTGGTGGCTATGAATACAGTGCAGGGCTTCAAACAGGCATGGGATAGGCATAAGGGAGCAATACAAATGACTATGAATAGATAGGTCACTGACAGAGCAAAGGCCGATGGCACATTTATAAGGTAGAAAAAGAAATGGGCAGACTGGATGGGCCTTGCGGTCCTTATCTGCCGTCAACTTCTATGTTTCTATGTTTCTATGTATCTTCAAATTGTGTCCCCTTGTTTTTGCATATCTGTTTTTCTGAAAGATGCTACCCTCTTAGACTTTGTTGATTCCACTGAGGTACTTAAAAGTTTCAATCAACTGACTGGGTTCGGGAATGAGCCCGGGCCGCTGGGGGTCAGCAGGGGAGGGAGAGGATTGAACGTCTGGAGGACAGCTCTCCTCTCCTCTCCTCTCCCGGGAGGGGGTCCTTGGCTTGGAGCCTGACTGCTCTCTGGTGGAGGCCTGAGGTGCAGCACATTTCCTGCCCTACATCGAAGGGGAAAGATGCATGGCGGATGTCGCCGGGTACGCCTTGACGTCGGGGACGCACGCCACGCATGGAACACCTGGAAAAATACCCCCTAGGCTCCTGGAAGATGGAGCATTCTAGCGAAGACCCCACAAGCCCACCTGCCTGCCCCAGTCTGGTGCCCTGACGAATGGACGTGGTTCAGGGGTGTAGGTCCCCATCTCTGTTCCCGCCCGGGGGGCAATCTGAGGCTACATGGAGGGACTACCATGGGTCTGGGTAAGGTGAGGCAGGGAAGACACAATTGGTGACTTCTGAGGTGGCGGAGTCTAGGGGGCAGGGGAGGAGTATAAAAATAGAAAGTAAAAAAAAAAGTTTTAATTATGTCCCCCCTCTCCCTCCTTTCCTCAAGGGCATACCTGTACATATGAAGCTCCTTTAGTCTCTCTCTTTGTATGGCTTCTCTTGCAGACCCTGCACCACTTTAGCTGCCCTCCTCTGGACTGCCTCCATCCTGTCTATATCGTTGTGGAGATGGGGTCTCCAGAACTGGACGCAGTACTCCAGATGAGGTCTCACCAACTGTCTGTACAGAGGGATAACAACTTCCTGTTTTCTGCTGGTGATGCCTCTCCCTGTACATCCCAGTATCCCCCCAGCCCTCCATACTGCCTTCTAACATTGCTTGCAAATCTTATGGTCATCTGATATGATTACCCCCAGGTCCCTTTCCATTTTTGTTGTTGTTACTGCACCTCCCCCCCACTGTGTACTCTTCCCCTGGTTTTTCGTTTCCCAGGTGCATTATTTTGCACTTCTTTGCACTGAATCCAAGCTGATAATAATGTACCTGAGACATAAAGTCTGCAGATGTAACTGGCTGGCTATTGTACTACCTTGCTGTTGTGCCTGCTGGCTTCTATGGCAGTGGACTGGGAGCTGCTGGGCCCCAAGCCTTCCCTGGTGTACTAGATCCTTTTTGGTGGTGTGTGTGTGTGTGTGTGTGTGTGTGTGTGTGTGTTTAGCTAATTAACTAATCTCTCATATCTCCTTCACCCCATGCTCTAAGGGCAGTTATTACTATCTGGCCAGCTGCAGGCTGAATACATATGTGTGTCCAGTTCCTGAGACTAGCAAGATACTGATAATGTATTGTACCTGAGGCAGAGTCTGCAGCTGTGGTTGGCTTGGTATTGAGCAGTACTAACTTGCTGCTATGCCTGCTTGCTTCACAGCAGGGGTCTGGGGACTGCTAAGCTCCCAGATAAGCCCTGGGATACTAGATGTTCTGTGGTACATTTTGTGGGTTATTTTGAAGCTAAGTAACTTAGTCAGAGCTCTTCTGTACCTTTCCTGTAAGGACAATTCTTATTATCTGGCTGACTGCAGGGTGGAGGAGAGTTCAGACTGAATTATTTAGCTTCATAATAACACACGAAATGCAACACAGAGCATCTAGTACAGCGGGGCCTCTGGGGGCCTGGCAGCCCCCAGACCTCTGACGTGATTCCTGCAGTCAGCCAGATAGTAATAATTTTCCTTAGAGCAAGGCGTGCAGGAGAGCTCAGAGATGAGTTATTTAGCTTAAAAAAACATGCACATAGTGTACTACAGAATATCTTGTACACCTGAGCTTCTAGGACCATAGCGGTCCCCAGACCCCTGGCATAAAAGCCAGCAGACACAGCAGCAGCAGGGTAGTACAATATCCAGCCAAGTATATCTGCTGACTCTATGTCTCAGATAGCGTACATTATCATTATCTTGCCAGCCACAGATACTGAATACATGTATGTATTTAGCCTGCAGCCAGCTAGATAATAGTAATACTTTGACTTTGAGCAAGGGGTGGAGAGCTCAGATATGAGTTGTTTATCTTCAAAATAAGTCACAAAATGCACCACATAGCATCTAGGACCCTGGGCTTCTACTGACCCCAGACCCCTGGCTTTTTTGAAAAAGCCATAGACAGAAAAAAAAAAAAAAAGAAGCCCCCCCTTGCAAAATTCTTGCCAACAGCCCTGGATGTGACATGATTCTGTTAATATTGTCAACTGTGTTTTGATTGACTTTATTACACAAAACATTTCAAGCTGTCTCCCACTGTATTAAACATGGAAAGGTAAGCACCGAACCTTTGGGAGCTAACATGACTACTACAAAGATGCCATTACCTGCTGTAACTGCTATTTTCCACACACAATACCATGAATGGGAACTATCCATGCCAGGATACATTGTTTTCAGGAGGGACAGAAGGCAGGGGAAGGGGGTGGAAGTGCCCTCGTATGTGAAGGAGGGCATCTGCTACAAAGACATGGAGGGGCATCAGTATGGAAGTTTTGTGGGCAGCAGTTACTGACTGGAGGAGGATTATCTGGGTTGGAGTGGCAGATAGACTGCCATCTTAAAAAGGAAGATGCAGACATGGAGTTGGAAGGTGTAATAAGGAGGACAGTGAAGCAAGTGGAGTTGCCGATAATAGAGGACTTCGACATGCCAGGCATGGAATAGAAAGTCCTAGCAGCAGCAAGTACAAGAAACCAGAAGCTGACAGAGGCCCTACCAGATGTATTCCTGGTTCAGAACGTGGAGGAGCCTACAAGTTAGGAGGCTATTCTGGATTGGGCCCTTGCAAACAAGGACAGCATTGGGGAGGTGACTGTAAGGAAACCATGGGAATCTGCAATCACCCGACCCTGTAGTCTGACATAAACCTAGAGCTAGAAAGCAAGCACTCACAAACTAAGGTTTTAGACTTTAGAAAGGCGGATTTTGGTAGAATGAAGGAAATGGTTAAGTAGAACCGGTGGAGGTGGAGGTAAATGGGGATTGATTATCAAATGGTTGTTTGAAGCAACAGGTCTCTGTATTAGTATAGTACCATAAAACAGGAGAGGAAGAAATCATTCTGGTACATAAAGGAGGAGGGAGTGAGGGAGAGGAGGAAGGCCTTCAAAAAGTACAAGGTCAGCCAGACAGAAGAAAATAGAAAAGTACCAGACCAAGAGCATAAACACCAACAATCAAGAGGGGTAGAAGGGAATAGTTGCAACCAGTGGTGAAGATAGCAGAGGGGGAGAGGATGGGAGATGAGGTGTTCCATGACATTAAGGAGAAGCACAGATTCAAGGGTGTGATAGACTGAAGAAGGGGAAGAGTGAGGGGATGAGGATATACAGTAAGTAAAATTAAAATACTGAATGAGCATTTTGCTAGATATTTATGACAGCGAACAAACAAAGGACCATTACATAAAGACGGTCCCAAGGCCAAAAGGGCAGGGGACAGCCTAAAATAATATGGCACTGATCACTAAAGAGAGGGAACTAAGTGCTCTGAAGATTGACAGATCAGTGGGACTGGATGGGTTGCACCCTAGAGTGATGAAAGAAAAGGTGCAGGAAGTGACCACCCCACTGGCAGACCTCTTCAGTTGTTCACTGTAAATGGAAATGGTGCCATTGGATTTGCGGGTGGCTTATGTGGTACCTCTGCACAAGAGCAGGTGCAGGGGTGAACCAAGGAAGTACTGATCAATCAGTCTGAGGACAGATTATTTGAGGGCTTTATTTAAGGAGTAGGACAGTCAACATTTGCAAAATCATATATTGTGCAGTGTTTTGATTTCTTTGTATAGTCCTGGTGCGTCCTTCCCTTTGTTTGCCATTAGGAGTTTTTTCTAAATTAGCCTGCTAGTTATATGGTAGTTTTATGGCCCCTGAAGATCTCCATCTCAGCAAGTTTTTTGCTCTTCTTTTTCCTACAATGCATCCGGTCCCATGTGACAGTGATGCATCCATGACCACTGATTCAGCAAATACTAGAGATAGAAACCTGGTGTTCTGGCCTCCAGTGAATAGCTCTAATTCAATATTTTTGTTTTCTATGTGTGTGTCAGGTCTAGCCAGCAGGAGTAAATGTTCTGATTTTAAAACTTTCATTTCTTCAAATTACACACAGCCATAAAAGGCACACAGATCACCCCAGGTCACCAATGCTAGAATTAGTAAAGACTCTAGCTGTTTTCTTACAGAATAACTCACTCAGTTAACCTCAAGTATTTGCTAAACTGAAATGTAGCAATCAGTGCTCCCTGGATAAGGAAAGTTACTTAGTATCACAGTTCTGCTGTAGTAACTTGACTCTAAATCAGTACTTACTGACTCCATGGACCCTGATACATCACTGTCACATCAAGGACAGGAGGCACTGTAGAAACAAGACGAGCAATAAACCTTGCTGAGATGGAGATCCCCAGGGGCCATAGAACTACCGTAAAAATAGAAGGCTAATTTAGAAAAAAAATCCTAATAGCAGACGGAGGGAAGGACACACTAGGACTACAAACATAAATTAAAACAGTCTGCACACCATATGGCTTTACAGATTCTGACTGTATGGCACTAGGTCAAGATGGCAAAATCAAAAATAGCACCATGAACAAGCATGCCGCAAAAACAGCGCAATCAATAACAGCCGGATTCCAAAACACCACTGAAAGAAACCATACCAGTGGTTGCCAACAACCGCTACCATGGCGAAACTATAAACTATAAATTTTGCTCTGCCCCCCGCATCCCCCGATATTAAAATATTCAACTCCGGGGGAGGACAGCGCAACACGGGGATGGGAAGAAACTTGGGGGGGGGTCTTTGATTTTTGGGACAAACTAAAGGAAAAAAAAAACATTGCAAGTGGGGGGAAGATGAAATAACTACTAATCAGGAGACCAGGAACAGAACCCTGGTCTCCTGCTCTATGCTGCCTGAGCTACTCATGCTTTAGTCCGCTCCACCACAGAAACAGCTTGGCCAGCCACCACATTTTTTGTTCCTTCATTCCTTGCTCCCCTACCTTGATAGCTACAGGGGTAGTGGTTATTTACACACGCTATCCTACCCCTGTCGTTATCAAGGCAAATGTGCTTTCTGAAGTGTGGTTGTTGCACTGCTATATTTGAAACGCTCTTTTAACCGTCACCAACTGTACTACTCCTTTAAGGAGATAATGGTGGCGTTTCTTAATGACAGTGGATTCCAAGACAAAACACTGCATGGATCTGCCATGGGGAGGTTGTGTCAGACCACTCTGATTGCCTTCTTTGATTGAATTACAGAGGTCACAGAGGCTAGACAACGGATGTACTGTATCTGGATTTTAGCAAAGCCTTTAACCTCATCCCACTTGCGTGAATAGTTAAGAAATTGGAGAACCTGTGGGTGGGGCACAAGATTACAGGATGGGCCAGGAACTGGATGGATAGGAGAACTCAGAAAGCAGTTTTAAATGGGAAATTCTCTGAGGTAAGGGAAGTCAGTGGGGTTCCCCAGGGATTATTCTTAGGCCTAGTACTTGATAACATCTTTGCGACATCAGTGGAAGGGATCTAAGGGAAGATGTGCCTGTTTGTAGATGGCACCAAATTCTAACATACTAACATACATACTAACATACTAAAAGCCAGCAGAATAGGCCTAATGGTCTGTCGTGTCTGCTCTGTAGCCAGCCACCTAATGGGTGCTCGCTTTCCCGCCCCCCGCCCCAGAGAGGGTCTTCTTCAGCTTCAGTTTCCCCTTGTACCTGTCCCACCCCTTCTTGAAGCCCTCCACTGTGCCCTCTTTCACTAGACTCCTGGGCAGTGCATTCCATGGCTCCACCACCCTCTCGGTGAGTTAGTGTCTCTTACGTTCCCCCCTGTAATTTCCCCCTCCAGCTTCCACTCGTGCCCCCTGGTTGTTCCCCCCTTCTTTAGCATGAACATCTCCTTCGCTCTGCCCTTATTTATTCCTTTTATATATTTGACGACCCTATCATGCCCCCCCATCTCTCCTCTCCTCTCCTCCAGTGTGTACAGCCCGAGCTCTTCCAGTCTCACCTCATAGGCCCCCCCATGCCCTGAATCATCCTGGTAGCCCTCCTCTGGACCATTTCCAGCGGTGCTATGTCCTTCTTAAGGTGAGGTCTCCAGAACTGCACACAGTACTCGAGATGCAGCTTGACCAAGGCATTATACAGAGGGAGGATCACCTCCCTTCTCCTGGAGGTAATCCTCCTGGCTATGCAGCCCAGTATCCTATTTGCTTTTGCTGTGATTCTTCTACCATTTTCAGTGTTATTCATTTTGACGTCTACCACCACCCCTAGATCCCTCTCGCCCGATGTGGCTTGCAGTGTGACCCCCCCCAGGGTGTATACTTGGCCCGGGTTTCTGACCCCCAGATGCAGCACCTTACTTTTCCCTGCACTAAACTTCAATCCCCACCTCCTTAACCACCCCTCCAGGATATCCGGGTCCCCCTGGACTGTCTCTCTCGCTTCATCCTCATCCGCCAGTGCTCCCAGTTTTGAGTCATCCGCAAAGAGACTCAGCCTACTCCTACCCCCCTCCCCATATTCAAGACATAGGCATTGAAAAGGAGTGGCCCCAATACTGAACCTTGGGGGACCCCACTGATGACCCTTCTGGGGGAGGAGACTATCCCACCAACCACTACCCTCTGTATTCGCCCCATAAGCCAATTTTCTACCCACCTGAGCAACTGCCCCCCCACCCCCATCCTTGCTGAAATCCAGGTATAGGACCTCCACAGGCCTGTGTCGGTCCAGGGCCCCAGTCACCTAGTCATTGAACTCCACAAGATTAGTCTGGCACAATCTCCCCGGGACAAAACCGTACTGCTGGTCATCCAGGTGCCCCAACCTTTCCAGCTGCCTCCCAAGCCTCTCCTTGATAATGCCCTCCATTACTTTGCCTACCACAGATGTTAGGCTGACAGGCCTATAATTCCCCATCTCATCTCTAGACCCCCCTTTGTGGATAAGCACCACATGAGCCAGCCTTGAGGCACCCATCCTGTCTGCAGAGAGGTGTTAAAGTGTGCAGCCAGTGGAGCTGCCAGCTCATCCACCAGTTCCTTCATAACCCTCGGATGCAGCCCACCTGGCCCCGGCACCTTATCAGTTTTTAGCATCCGAAGGGCCTCCCTCACCCTATCCACTGTGATTTATCCCACCCAGACCACACCCTCAAGCAACCACCCCTCCCATTCTAGATTTGGCCCAGCCTCTACCCTAGCCTCTCTCAGTCCTCCAGACTCCATATGACCTCCCAATTTTGTAGGCTCCCCTACCCTCCCATCGGGATGGAGGGATCACCTGCCTCCCTCTGTAAAGATTGAGGCAAAGTACTCATTTAGCATCTCTGCCTGTTCCCTTGCTTCCTGAGCCCATCCATTCCCAGTCCTAATCCTGCTGATCTGTGCCCTTGCTTATCTCTTCTCCCCTATGGATCTATAGAATCCCCGGATATCCCTAGCCAGGTTATGCTCGATCCTCGCCTTGGCTCCCCTCACCACTCTGGTGACCTTCCTAGCCATCAGCCCATATTCTCCCAGCTCCTTTTCCCCCTTGAGTGCATAAGACGTGTGTAGGCAGCCTTTTTTTCTCACCACCTCCTGCACCTCCCTGGTTCATCAACACGGCTTACTGGCTCTACAATGCTTTCGCCTTACTTTTGTACAGGACCTAGTAGCCTCCTGCACCCCTTCTTAATGGTCTTCCACAAGCTTCCAGCATCCATGTCTGGCCTAGTCTTGTCCAAACTCTCCCATAGAATTCTGTGGTAGTGTGGACAGTGATGATGTATGCAGGAGACTGAAGGGAGATCTAAGGAGACTGGAGAAATGGTTAAGGGTCTAGCAATTAAAAGTCAATGAAAAAAGTGCAAAATTATGCACATAGGGGTCAGGAATCTGAAGACAGAATACAGAGTGGAAGATGTAGTGTTAGAAAAAATAACAGAAGAGAGGGATCTTGCAGTTATAATGGCAGCCAGCTTAAAGCTAAAACAATTAGTCCAGTGAGGGTTCCCTTCTGCATATAGTTCCAAGTCAAGAGTAATGCGGGGGCTGGGGAGCGGAAGGACAAAATTCAATAAAAAGAGAAACCAGCCACTCCTAGGGCATAGATGGAGATCAGTGTGTGAAATTGAAATAAACTACATTAAAAAGTGACAATATTTCAAGGAGTGGCTGTTTTTTCTTTTTATTGGAGCCAGCTTAAAGCTGTCAGCCCAGTGTAACAGAGCAGTGGGGAACGCAAACAGGATGCTGGAGTGCAATGGCAGAGTGACCTGCAGTAGAAGGAAATCGGTGATCCTGCCTCTTTGCAGATCCCTGGCACAGCATCATTTGGAGTTCAGCTGAAAAAGGACAGGGCAGGGTTGAGGCTTGAGGGTGTTCGGAGAAGGACAACAAAAATCATTTGGGGCAGCAAGAGAAGTCTTACATGGAGAGGCTGGAGGAGAGGAACTATTTCAGCAAGTGGATGTACAGTATGTTTCTTCAGTTCCTTTCTTTTCCTTTTTTTGGCAGTTTAAAAACTTTTCTGTTAATGTTTCATTTATTCATCAACATATTTCTCATGTTATAAACACACTAAGCCACTTGGAGCCACTCGAGCATGGGTATAAACTGAATTAATTCATGCCTGCCTGCTTTATGCACACAGCTGTTGGTCTTGTGCCTTATATAGCAACCAGGCATGCATTGATTTAGCATACATTCATGCCTTGTTGGGGCTTATTATTTACTTAGTATAAAAAGTCAGCTGGATATGCAGAAGCTCAGCAAATATGTCTGTCCTGTGCACTGCTCACCAGTGCCCTCCAGTTTTATATCATAAAATAATTAGTAGAATTGGAGTGCTCTGATGGCTGTGTTCTAAAAGGGTTATGTTGTATGTTATTATGTTCCCTCGAGCCACTTGTTGCTGTATAAGAGTGGTTTCACGGGCGTTTGGGTGGAGTGAGAACAGCGAATTGATGCTGAGTTGTTCGGGCTCAAGCTGAATGCAAGTGGAACCAGTCTTATACAGCAACAAGTGGTGATGGTTATTTTTATTTTTTTTTAACTGTCCTGGAACATGCTCATTTCCATGGCATCTGCGTGTGAGATACTCTTCACAGAATAAGAGTGTCTCACGAACAGAGGAAAGGAGCACTCTGAATGGTCGGGAGCGCTCCCTCAATCTATAATAGTGGCTGTAAACCCTCATGTATGATGGAACCATTAGTGTGTAAAGCAGAAGTATTTGTTAGTTGGCAAAAAAAATGTACAGTTTTTTTTTTTTTGTTTTGTTTAGCAGTTCTGTATTTCTGACATCCTTGGATTCAACATTGGTGTGTTTTGATTTCTCTCAGATATTTTTAAATCAACTTTTATTACCAGTTTTGGAATTAATGACTCAGGTTAGCCATTAGTAAATTAAAAAACAACCACTTTTCAACTGAGAAGTGCAAAGTAATGTATATTCATAAGAATAATAAAAAAAACTATTAACCCGCCCCCAAATCTGTAGACTCTACATTCTCAACAACTCTGGGGTAAGTTTAGGAGTCTGGTGTGGGGAGTGGAACAGCAGGGGCAACTCACACCATTTGTTGGTCTTTTGGATTTTGTTCAGGGATCAAAGAAACAAGGTTTTAGGCAACGGCTTGAGAAAGGTATTTGGTGTATTTGGGAGTTGTTTGATCATGGGACACTTTTATGTTCTGAACAATTGTAGGCCAACTTTCACATGTCTCTGACAAACTGTTATCTCTCTTTATAACTCCAGAGCTATCCCCAATACCCCCCCGTCCCCGCACACCAGAGATTTTCATACAGCACCCACCTCTTTGGAGCAATATCTCTTGAACGAACAGGAAATCAGAATAGACGCCTACCAAATTTCCTGCCTATATGGTTTCCAACAAAGTAAAAGAAATCAGGAAGCTGACCATGTATGGGATAAGTGGGGTAAGGAGGGGGCTAGAGATATTGACTTTAAAGTTCAACAGTTAGCTTGGATAAAAGCCCACAAAACTACACACTCTCCTTTGTGGAGAGAATTCAGGTGGAGCGTGCTAGTTCAATTTTTCAGGAGCCTTTCTGTCAGTAAACACTGTAGGAGGATCAGATGCATGCTGGTGGGAGTGCAGTGGCTGGGGGATCATTTGCAAGTATTCTGGTCCTACACCAGATTACAACCCTTTTAGCATGATCTCACCACCACAGTATCAGGGATCTTAGAGTTGTAGGTTTCACAGACATTTGAGAATCTGTTTGGGGGTGTTCTCCCTGGAGGGTTAGGATCTCCCCAGCACAGATATGTATATACAATCTTTGTAGTTGCAGCCTGTAAGTTATTCACTAGACATTGGATGACATCTGTTGTCCCACTATGGTTCTCAAAGGAAGTGGCAGTGAAGGCTCAAGAGAAAAAGAAAGCATTCAGGAAGTACAAGGAATCACAGAAGGAGCAGGACAGAGAACTGTATCAGTTAAAGCAAAAGGAAGCTGGGAAGGCAGTCAGAACAGCAAAGGCCCAAACCAAGGAAAAGATAGCCAACTCAGTTAAGAAGGGGGATAAAACCTTGTATAGGTACATCAGGGAGCGAAGGAAGACCAAGGGAGGGATAGTGAGGCTTAATAAAGGGAGGGAGGGTGGGCAGAGGGTGACTGTGAAAAGGCAGAGATACTAAACAAATATTTTTGCTCAGTATTTACAAAGGAAGAGGGGGAGGTACCTAAAACAAACAGTAGAAACACTCTGGATGCAGAAGTTGATACCAGCCCATTTACAGAAGAAAGGGTTCTGAAAGAACTCTTAAAACTGAAGGTGGACAAAGCAATGGGGCCTGATGGGATTCATCCCAGAATTCTAAAAGAACTAAGGGTAGAACTAATGACACCACTGACTACCCTCTTCAACAAATCATGGGAGGATGGGGTGGTACCTGAGGACTGGAGGAGGGCAGATGTGATTCCCCTTCACAAAATTGGGAGCAAGGCAGAAACAGGAAACTACAGACCTGTTAGTTTAACCTCAGTGGCAGAGAAAATGATGAAATCTCTTCTGAAGGAAAGAATTGCCGAGTATCTAGAGGCCAGAGGGCCACAGGACCCAAGGCAGCATGGATTCACAGTGGGAAGGTCATGCCAGACAAATCTGATAGATTTCTTTGACTGGGTGACCAAAGTAGTAGATCAGGGAGGGGCTGTGGACATGGCCTACCTAGACTTTAGCAAGGCATTTGACACAGTCCCACACAAAAGATTAATACACAAGTTAGCCAGCCTGGGAGTGGGTCCCAAGATGACAGCCTGGGTAAAGAATTGGCTAGAGAATAGGACACAGAGAGTAATAGTAAATGGAGTCCACTCTGAAGAAGGGGATTACTAGTGGGTACCGCAGGTTCAGTATTAGGACCGGTCCTCTTCAATGTCTTTATAGCGACATTGCAGAGGACTGGAAGGAAAAAGTATGTCTCTTTGCAGATGACACAAAGATCTGCAACAGAGTTGATGCACAAGGTGGGGGTGGAAAGGATGAGAAGGGACTTGGCAAGGTTAGAGGAATGGTCAAATGTATGGCAGCTTAGATTCAATGCTAAGAAGTGCAAGGTAATGCACCTGGGAAACAAAAACCCAGGGGAAGAGTACACAATGGGGGGTGAGATACTAACAACAACAAAAATGGAAAGGGACCTGGGGGTAGTCATATCAGATGACCTAAAGGTGGGCAAGAAATGTGAGAGGGCAGCAAGGAGGGCTGGGGGGATACTGGGTTGCAGAGGGAGAGGCATCACCAGTAGAAAACAGGAAGTTATTATCCCTCTGTACAGACAGCTGGTGAGACCCCATCTGGAGTACTGCGTGCAGTTCTGGAGACCCAATCTCCGCAAAAACATAGACAGGATGGAAGCTGTCCAGAGGAGGGCAACTAAAATGGTGCAGGGTCTGCACCGGAAGACATATGAAGAGAGACTTAAGGAGCTTAATATGTATAGCCTCGAGGAAAGGAGGGAGAGGGGGGACATGATAGAAACTTTCAAGTACCTCAAGGGAATCAACAAAGTCCAAGAGGGTAGCATCTTTCAAAAAACAGGTGTGCAAGAACAAGGGTACACAATTTGAAGATGGGGGGCTCAGAGGTAATTTAAGGAAGTATTTTTTCACAGAGAGGGTTGTGGATGCATGGAACGGCCTTCTGGAGGAGGTTGTGGAGTCAAAAACAGTGGTGGAATTCAAGCATGCATGGGACAGTGGTCATAAGGCAATTCCAGGGGGTGGGTTAGGAAGAAGTAGGCTGCTGGTTAACTAGGATCTGCAGCTTATCCAATATGTAAGGAAATGGGCAGACTGGGTGGGCCAAGCGGTCCTTATCTGCCATCAAATTCTATGCTTCTATGTTTCTATGTCCCTACCATAATGAAATGGATAGCACTAGTGAAAGAATTACACACCTTAGAGGACATGTACATCACCCTACATTTCAACTACGATCTTGAGAGCCTTAACTCTTTAATGCCGTGGACGAAATGAGAGGAATTTTGCCTCCAGGACAGACCAATACCCAGTACCTCAGGGGGAGCTACCTGAAGTGATCAGTGTTGGGGGGGGGGGTGTAGACAGTATGGGGGTTGGCTATTCTTGTGGATCAAGTGGGTGAAGTATAACGACAGCTATCATGATTCTGGGTGCTCATGTAGTGTGTGGTATTTCATTATACTATATCTTTTCTTTTGTACCTTGCCACACGGTAGTCAGAGATGGGTCATTAAATGGCGGTACTTGTTATTGTTCTACCTTCTTTAAGTACCCTGTGGTGATATCTTCTAGAGGTGTGTGCTTTATAGATTGACTTCATTACTGAATTTATACTTGTATTTTATGTCAGTTGTTTATAGTCTGTTAGTGGCTGTTTTGTATGAGTAATGTTCTGTGCTTACTGAAAACCTTTAATAAAAATGTCATTAGGTAAAAAAAACAGCCTAGACAAGATTATTGGTTGGATGAGAGGTGAAGGTGCTATAGACCTTCAAAGAAAGAGATTTTGTGGCCATCATTGGTGGCAGCCTCAAAACTGCTGCCTGATTCAACAACATGTTTGGGAAAGTAAATAGAATTCTAAGGTGTATAGGCAGGGGTTCTGTAGTAGAAGGAAAAAAGGGGATACTGTCACGGTATTGGACCTTGGTAAGGCCACATTTAGAGTATTGTGTGCAGTTCTGGAGACCATGGGGGCCATTTGGAGAATGTCTGGAGAACAGTCACAAAAAAGATCTGGGGGAAACTGTACCGGGGAAGGCTGGACAGCCTCAACATGCACACTGGTGTCCAGGAGAGGAAGAGTGGGGACATGCAAGACCTACAAGTTCTTGCAGGGAATAGACACGGTGAACTCTAATGAACAGTTTCCTATGAATGAAAGCACTGTCACTAGATGGCATGGATGGAAGTTGGCAGACTGGGGATTCAAAAAGGACTTCGGGGTCCAAAACAGTTATTTATGAAAAGATTATTAAAAAAAGAAAATGAAATTCTTTCAACAGAAAGGGTAGTAGAATGCAATAAATTACTCAGCGAGGTGGTCTGTTGTGCAAAGTTCATGATGGGGTTCAAACACAGATATGAGATAGGACTGACATGAGAAATTAGTGTGGCCTAGAGAATAAGAAGAGAGACAGCCTGATGGCTTGGTGATGGAGGAGGCAAAAAGGGCTAGCTCAAAGGGCCCAGTGGAACACCGATGAAACAGCACAATGAACAAAAAAATATCAGGCTTCCCACACACCAGAATGAATCCAATTTTACAGAAAGTGGTAAAGTGCTAGAACTGCTTCTTTATTTTGACAAATTGCAATAAAAAGCAGGCTGCAGGACAACAGCTCTACCTTTCACAACTTACTGTTGCTTTTTCAAGAGCTGCAGTGCCATCTAGTGGACTTCAATTTATAATGCAATTTAAGTGTGACATGCAGTTGAAGACAATCACCGTAATGATCACTAGAGACAAAAACAATAATCCCCACATACAACGCCCCACCAAAACAATTTAAAACTGAATACCAACCGATTCGCAATGTTAGCAAGATAAATTACTTACGAATCATTTCTGGCTAGTCAAGTCTATGCCTAGTCATCAAACAATTATTAACATCCAGGTTATATGTCTATTGGAACATTAAAGTACTTATATTCTTGTTATATATATATATTTTTAAAACATGGCAATGACTGTAACCTGTTGAGAAATACATAAAATATGCAGAATCAGCAATTAACAATGCCAAACTTTAGTTCTAAACATCTGCAGCACAGTGCTAGTACTGAACCTGGAATATACAGCAGGCAACTCGCTCTTTGCCTGCCCACTGGTGGAGGACAGGTTGCATGAGGGGAAAAAGCTCTATAGAAAAGGGGGATGCTTTCTTGAAAAAGGGGGTACTGAGACACTACAAGTGCTAAATAACTCTAGTGATGAGGCTGAGTGTGGATTCAGGCAGGTAAATGGGCAGACTGGAAGGAAGGGGAAATTGTTTAACCAGGAAAGGCATACTAAGCAGAAGCTTGTTTCCAGGTGCGACCTGGGAGCACAAGGAAGTTAACTGACTTGCTCAGGGTCATACAGTATGCAAGTGGGGGCTGTGGGATTCAAACCCAGGTCACCAGGTTTGCAGCTCAGTGCCCTTAACCACTGTGCTATACTGCCTCCTTAAGACTAGATGGACCTCTTGGTTTTTTTTCCTGTAATCAGATGCTATGTTTAAACATGGATACCTGGAGGGAGAAGGAAGCCATGACTGAAATGTTGAAATATGTTCACAGAATAAACAAGGTAGTCAGTGGGGACTGTTTTTAATGATCAAAAACATGGTCACAAGAGGGAACTTTAAAAAAGCTGGTGGGAGGGAGATTCACAAAGGACATCAGAAAGGGCTACTGCACAGAAATTATTTCTTTACAGACTGGTTGTGGATAAGTGGAACAGATGGCTAGAGGGAATGATTTGCACCAAACCAATGAGGGATTCAAGTGAGGGTGGGACAGACATACAGTATGGGGCTGGTGAAGATAGCAGGGGAGGATGACATGGTGGGAGGGGGAGTGAGTGACTATTAGGGCATCTGGATCATACTGAAGTTGGTCCAGACCAATGGTGGAGCCAGGTTTGGGAGCATTTGGGAGCTGGAGGGGGCCATTCAGTCAATTGTGGGCTCCACAATGGGCACTAAACAGTGAATAAAGATCATGGTGGGGCACCGTTACTCACACTAGGGCAGCCATGAAGGGCGACCACCCCTCCAGCCCTCCTCTAGCTCTGCCACTGGTCCGGACAAACTAAATGGCCAGTGAGCCTTTTCTGCCATCCATTTTTTCGCTGTGTGGTTTATATAAACACATACAATCAAAGGCTTCACACTCAGCACAAAGGATTATGGGTATGCAAATCCAAGTGTGTGTGTGTGGGGGGTGGTAAGCTGATTTAGAAATATTTCAGCTCGTGCTACATTCTGTTTAAGATGTCACTATTCCAGCCTCACCACAGTCAAATCAACACACTATAAGTGGCAATAATCTGCACAGAAGTGTACACATGACAACAATAGGTGAACGTTTTCACTTGCCACCAAATAAAATGAGTAGAAAAATCAATTAAACATAATGCAGAATTGCAGCGAAAATACTTTTCCAAAGAGCTTAGTTTTCAGCTGTAATTAATAAAAATATTAGCATACTGTACATGTTAAATTTGCTTTCTATGGATTTCCAGGTCAACAAGTTAAAGTCTCCTGCTAATAGCAGCACACCCTATCTATGCATTGAAATAAGGTTAAGCAGCTTCCTGATGTCTAGCGTGCCAGATCCCAGAGGCACATAGAGAGAAGCCAGCGTGACCTCCACCTGGTGCAGTACCCCCCTGTACAATGATCAGTCTACTCTCCCCATCCTGTACCACCTTTGTTTCCTGAACTGGGTTGTGTGGGGAACAAGGATAGCCATCCTCCTGCATGTTCCCTTAGGTATTTCAGAGTGGAACACTACTTTGTGTCCAAATTTCCCTAGTTTAGTGTGTTCCGCTTTGTCCAAATGTGTCTCCTGTAAATATACCAACTCCAGTCTTTCTTTTTTTCAGAAAGACAACACATTAGCTCATTTAACAGGACTGTTCAACCCATTGTCATTCAGTGAGTACCACAGAGTGTCTTTACCCATCAAAAACCATGCCCAAAGCCCACCCCCATCTCCCCCCACACCCTTCATCCAAAACAAAGAACAGCATGTAATTATGTGTACAATCTGTATTTTTAACATATTGGGAACAGTCAACCAGTTAGTAGAGGTGCTTACTGGGTGCCCTCATGGACAGAACTGAATGACATATAAGACTAAAAACAGGAACATCAGAACTGGTGCACAGGGGAGGCTAACTGGGCTACCCCTGCTCCAGCTGTGGCAGTAATGGGCCTCCAAGGTAGGGGCTCGTCTATGGGCCCTATGGCTGCTGGAAATCATGTGCATAGGGGATATCCCTTCCTTGTATATGGGAGGGGCACCTGATAGTGTAGTACTGTCCAGTAAGGGAAGTATTGATATCACAGTGGTAGACAGCACTTCTCCCTGAGACTTCTCCTGAACACCTAGTTCACAACCTTTGAATCCTTGTTGGCCTAAGGCCTGCCAGTGGAGGAGATCTGGGTCACACATCCACTGGAAGGGCAACCAGACTGGTGAGAAGAGTGTTATGTTGCATTCACATAAATATCTGCTTACAAGTCATGGGTGGATTCCATAACAGATCCTTCCTACACATATGGGCAAGGCAGAATGCATATGAATTAACCCAGACAGCTAGTACACAATGAAGTCAAGTAGTTATTATCCGGCCATCAATCTGGTGGACCAACGTGGCAGTAATTTTTCAAACTTCATGTCACCCATATATTGCACAAAAGGCTTAAGGCCCACATGGAACATCCCTTGCCCTTTAGCAAATAGATGTCCCCCCCCTTATGGAGGTAGTGCTTAAGTCTTTGTCTGCCTCACATCCACATAAGTCCAGGATGAGGACCAGAAGGGTGTCAATGATTCCTTTGCCTCACAGTAATTCAAGAAAACTAGCAAAGTATCAGTTACCCTTTCCTGGAGATGTGGTTGAGACAGGTTAATCCACATCTCCCGAGTTCCCAGCCCCTTCCCATCCTAGGACACCAGACCCCTTGTCAGATGGTTGGCCACTCCCCCAAACAAACCCTCAACCACCATAGCATACCAGAACTGGGGAATCCACCACCACACATCTCATCTTGTTCAAAAACTGGTTCGCTAGAGGGCTGAATGGTGAATGCTGTTACCTGCCTAGAACCGAATACATCACTTGACTGCTTTCAACAAGGTACCTGCTACCCCTCTGCCAACAGGAAGAATGAGAGCAGGGAGCCCTCTAAGCATTCACCGTTCGTGTTATCCACAGGGAGTGGGCCAGCATCCCAGTGGTTCTTGGACCACCCAGCATATGCTTGGTCCCCATGAAGCAGCCCAGAGAAGCCCCATACAGATCCCTACTGGCCAGCAGCTTGACAAAGCAAGTGCATCTATGACGCCCTGAGACAGCCCCATTATAGTGCAGGAAGGGGGGTGCTAACAAAAGCACCATTAGCATCCTTTGGTGACTTTTAGGCTGGGGGAAGCACAATCAGCCAGCCACCGAATGGAGCGGGTACCCTATAAACAAGGAGTCCACAGGAGCAAAGGGAGATGACAGAGGAAAGAACAGATTCACCTGGAGTGGCTCACAGTCTGTATACTTTATTTCAAGCATCTCAGTTCAATCTCATGCAGGGTCTATGGAGCAGCTGGCTGCTGCGTCGTTCCCTATCAGGTGCTGGATGATCTGCTGCATCGCCTCTGCAGCCTGGCTGTTAATGTCATCTGCCTATTTCCAAGCCTGTCTCGCCAGCATAGAAGCAGTCATTGGGGGTTCTGGTTTCTCCGTTAGGGCAGCAAAGGGAATGTCTCTTGTTAGGAGCTCCTCTTTCACCTGACCAACCATTGAGAATGTCTTTTGCCCATCCTGGAAATGGATAACCAGTTTTGCTGGGTACAGAGTAAAAAACTTAAGTCCCTGGGCCCAAAGTGTCTTTGGTAAGGGGAGGTAGGTGTTCCTCTTAGCCGGAAGTGATGGAGGATAGTTATTATCAAAGTATACTCTCTTCCCCTTTAAAAAAAAAAAAAAAAAATCTTTTGGCCTTCCATGCCCTATTCAGAACATTCTGTTTATCACTGTACCTTAGGAAACATGCAATAATAGAGCAAAGCCAAGCATCACAGGCTGTGAGCTTTGGGCCATTGCCTGATGTACATCTTCATTCTCTAAAGATCTGTCCATTGGTAGATTTATTGCTGTTCTCAGAAAGGTTTGAATAAATGGAATAATGTCCTGGGCCTCCGCTCCTTCTGGAATCTCACAGAGCTGAAGATCAGTACGTCTATTTTGGCTCTCCCCATCCTCTGAATCCTCCAGCTCATCTTCCGTGTTCTGGATTGCTGAGTGGAGTTGGAGGATAGCAGACTATGTCACATCTACTCACAATCAATACTGGTAAGCTGGATCTCCTGGTTGTTTGCCCACTTTTCTAATTTGGTAATGTTGGTGTAGAGAGCTGTGGTAGTGTTGCAAACCTCTCTCTGAAAGTCCCAGACCTCTGCAGTGAGTATAACCATTTTCTGGTTAAGGTGTTCCATCAGTGAAGATTTCGATTTTTGTTTCTGCTATGAAGCTGCACGCTGGTGTCCCAAGTGGAAAGAAATCCAGATTTAGCATTTGCTGTATTGGTCCTTGTAAGAACAGATCCAGAAGCAAATGATTTGATACCTTTTATTGGACCAACGTAGATGTAACAAAAAGAACAAAGTGCTTTAGCTTTCTGACCAACAAGTCCTTCATCAGAAGTGTAATGACAGTTATTTAGAAAAGCCAATACTTTTAACACCCAGATCATGCAGACAAAAAGCAGAAAAAATCCCCATTGGTTCAAAATCCTCATTTAAAAAAAGAGCAGAAGATGTCAGAGAAGCTTAATAGTACCATTTCACCTTCAGCTGAGAGGGTATAAAGGTCAGAAGTGCTTAGTGCAAAAGACATACAAAGGATTCCACTGCATATAAATTAAATTGACTTAAGAGATACTTTCAGAACAAGATAACAACTACTTGAGCAGAGGGCTCCTAAATCAAATTATGAGTGTCACAATGTGTATACGAACGCAATTACTGAAAAACAACCCCCACCCGGATTAAAGACATACTAAAATTGTAAGTTAAAAACAAGCACCACAAGATAGGACTACAAGAAGCATCTATATATGGTATACAAAGAGTAACCAGTAAAGTTTTCCTAAAAAGAGCAACAGTTACACACTGTATGGAATGTAAAACTTAGCTGGACCCATTACTCAACTATACTCTCCAGCTAGATATTATGCCCCATAAACTTCAAGAGTCTATAGTGTAGTAACAGGACTTTATAAATGATAATATAAGTATACATTGGCAGTATAAGTGTCAAACAAAAAAATACTTGTGAAGGACCACCAAGAAATTAAGGCCATGCAGCATGATATGTACACATTTCAATAAATTCTCAGTGTATAACATAACAACTTGATGCACTGAAAATGTCTACGGAAACTGAGTAAGAAATCATAGGAATTAAATTCTCTACCCCCGCAACCCACACACCCCCCATATCCGGGGAGGGAGATAACTAGTTTTAAGGAGATACTGACGTGGAACCTTTGTAAATGAGCGCCTTTGCGCTTGTAATCTGAGACTGAAGTATACACTACATGCATGCATGCATGCACGCGCGTGCGCGCGCGCACACACACACACTCCTAATGCACCATTATTCACATCAATCACTGCAATTATTACCCAGAGGAATTCAACTTGTCATAAAATTCCAAGTAAAAGGGATCATGTATCCTAATACGTACAAAGTAAAAACGTGTGACACTATGTAACCATACTACTATCTGCACAGTAACAGTTCAAGGATTCTGAATAGAACCACAATGAAATAAAACTTCCACCCTCCCCAGGGTAAGGTAACTAGAAGTAAATGTACTGTATGTATATAAGACAAGAGTCCTAATGTACCTACATTCCCACAAATCACTACAATATTAGCCCAATGTAATTAGATCTGCCAAGGACCCCCATGCAAATGAGATCTCGCACCACACTATGTTCAGAGTTCAAAAATGTGACAGTATATAATAAAACTACTGTATGTACAGTAACAGGCTAGGGAATCTGAATAAGACCCAATGGAATTAACCCCACCCCTGGGGAAGGTAAATAGTAAGAATTAATTAATATTCATTATGTCCGTGAACTAAGAGTAATAACACACTGTAACGCCATGTATCTGAATAGAAGCCTACCTCAATGTGACAGCAAACCCCACACCTGCCATATTCACATACCCCCACACACACACACACACACACACGTGCTGAAGTCCTACAATATGTGTATCCTAAGAAGAAAAGGTCTGTGGATGTTAAATCCTATAATGTGCCATGAACCTTAAATCTGTGTTCATCCCATCTGCTACCATATTGAGATGTAAAATAAGTTTGATCTCAAAAGCTCGTCTCTGTTGTTTACTTTTGAGATTTCCTTTTAAGACCATTACTGACATATCTGAAATTGAGTGGTCAGGCCAAGAGAAGTGTTGCCCCACTGGTTTTTCAGTCCTCTTCCATTTAATATTATGTCTGTGCGAGTTCATCCTAGTGTGGAGTGGTTGGCTTCTCTCTCCAACATAACCTGTTTGAGGACAACTCTTGCACTGAATGAAATGAACAACATGTTGTGATGTACATGTTTAACTCCCACTGTACCTTGAATCATCTGTTTTGTGATGTAACCACATAGTCTGAAGTGGAAGTGTGCTCACAAGTCTTACAGTTGCGTTGATTGCAGGGTTGTGTACCATTTAGTGTCATGGTATTCTGTTCTGGGGAAAGCTTACTCCTAATAATTAAGCTGGCTAAGTTTGGTGGTTGTTTAAAAGATAGTAGTGGTAGTTCCTTAAAAATACAATTAAGGGTCTTAGCCTCACTAAATATTGAATGGAGGTCCTTAATAATCTTATGCAGAAATTCAAGGTCTGGATATGTGACTACTAAGGGTATTCTGTCGGTAGCTGTCCTTTCCTTATACTGAAGTAGTTGTTGTCTTGGCACTTGTGTTGCACATTCTGTTGTCCTGTCAATTTCTTTGGAAGAGTGTCCCTGCTCAATAAAGGTGTTTCTCAACACAGTCAAACCTGTATCTCTCTCCTCCTCATTTGAACAGATAAGGTGACATCGAAGTGCTTGACTGTAAATGACATATTTTTTTGTGTTGCTTGGGTGATTACTTTCCTTGTGTAAGTATCTCTGTCTGTTTGTTGACTTCCTGTAAATACATGTATGTAAGGTTTCATCCTTAATGGTGACTGTGATGTCCAGAAAATTGACACTGGTGGTAGAATACTCCAGGGTAAGCTTTATGGTAGGGTGAAGGTTATTAAGTTCCTGATGAATATCTTTAAGTGCGCCTGTGTCCTCAGTCCAAATGATAAATCATCAATGTAATGGAAATAAGCGGAGTGGTTTGTGGGAACAGTGCCTTAAGAAGTCCTCCTCCACGTCTGCCATAAAGAGGTTGGCATACTGTAGAGCCATCCTGGTGCCCACTGCTGTTCTCATAGTTCGAACATAATGTTTCCCATTGAAGCTGACGTTGTTACGTGTCAAAATGAATTCCATAAGTTCCAAGTGGAAAGAGGCAGCTGAGGCCTGTGAGAGCTCACTGTCAGGTTAGCCACCCCCAAATCCCTTGACATCCTCCATGTCTGAGATGTTATTTTTAGCTCTGGTTCCCTCCACCAGCTTTAACTTGTTGTCCCCTACCACTTATGTCATTTTGATCTCATTGAACAAGGTCTATTGAGGGGGGTTTTAGGAAGATTGCAGCCACTGTCTCATCCCTCAAGCTGCCATCTTGAGATGACGTCACCAGAACTCGTTTTCCTTATTTTTAATCTCCTGTATACTTCCCATGTGATCTGTGAGGTGGAACTGGAAACCCGGACTGTGCATCCTTTACTTTCTATGTGATTGGAGTCTGATGTGGAAGCCTGGCTATTGATTAAATGACATGATCAAACTTTGGTGCACTGCACTGTAGTTGATGATGAGGTAGAAGCAGAGAGTTTCAAACAGTCCTGTGTCTGTTGCTGCATGCAAGATAAGTCAGTGGATATCTTACTAACTTTCAGTGCAATATTTGCAGACATTCTGCTGATGGTTTAGTGCTGTGTATGTATTATAGGGGCACAGTAGTGCCCTATAGTTAGGACTGACTAGGCTGTTTAATGTTAAACCCCCGTTTTAGCACCTTAATAACTTCAGTGTCATTTGACAAAATAGCACAAAGTTTGGTATACGCAGTCAGGCTGTCAGAGTCTCAAGACGTGAAAAGTTTTATGATGACATCTTGTTCAGTTTCGAGATATGGAGCATCAAAAAATGGGGAAAAAAACTTTGATTTCCTATACTTAACACTGTGTATTTTTTGCTGTCTCCTACAGCCTAGATGGTGTGGAGGGTGCCCCGTTCAAAGGTTTCGTGAGAAAATATTATATGGTTCCAGAGTTATAAGGATTTTTCAATAAATGACAAATGCGAATGTTAAAAAAAGAGTGCTTATTTTCATGATTTATTGGTCATGGGGGAAAAAATACCAATTGTGTGGGGGAAAAAAATACAGATCAAGACAGTTGCCATCTTGTTTTTGTTTAAAATGAAACTTTATTCAGCTTTTGAGAACCACCTTCCTGAGGAGGTTGTGGGGTCTAAAACTGAGAGAATTCAAGAATGCATGGGACAGACATAAGGTAATTCTTGTGGAGGGTAGGAAGAAATAGGCTGTTGGTTAACTAGGATTTGCAGCTTATCCAGTAGGTAGGTAGGGAAATGGGCAGACTAGATGGGCCAAGCGGTCCTTATCTGCCGTCAAAGTCTATGTTTCTGTTTGAGAGTGGTATATGCAATAAATCTTGGTGCCCTCACAGAGAGACTCAGTTATAGCACATATGTTCAATGGTCATCTTTATTCTTCACAGAGATAATAGACACACATCAATGAATATAGACAAAGAAAGACCTATTGGGCATGACAGGAAATTACATACAAATATCCATATACATAAACTACAACTTTAATGGCATTCTTTAGACTTCCTGCCATATATATATATATTCTGTGGTGATTTGCATATGCAGCCCATGATGCTTTGCATTGTGGTTCATGTGTGATTTTGTATTTCTATATATCTATATATATATATATATATATATATATATATATATATATACACACACATGCACACATCCATGTATATACTACACTCCTTCCCCTTAGACAGAAATTTGTCTAAAATGCTTCAACAGTAACATTTACTAACTTTTGAGCTGAAGTAGACTATTCGGTACCCAGAAACAAGTTCAGGGGATTATTCTGTCCCTTGGGTAGAACTTTTCACTAACTAAGTAACAGGGAAAGTAAGAGTTCAGTTGCACACAGGTACAGGTTCAGTACATGACTTTAAAGGTCAAGTCTTTGTGCCGGTCTTTGGTGCCTAATGGGATATCTGTGAGCTGTAACAACCACTGCTGGTGAAACAGGTGTTTCGCTATTTGGCGCCGGCCCCAGTGGAGTTTCACAGACAGGAGCAAAGTCCTCTGTGTCACTGTCCTCATCTGGAGTGATGTCTTCTGCTGCATTTGCTGGAACCTTGGAATATAGCAGGCGATCCACATGTACATGAACAAGTTGATGTCCCACATGAACTGCATAAGTCAAGGGTCCACATGTTTCAATCACCACCCCAGGAATCCATGAAATCTTGGGAGGTCTACAGTCTCGAACCACCACCTTCTCCCCAGGATGAAAAATTCATACTTGCTTGGCTGACTTATCATGATCCTTTTGCTGTTGTAGTTGATGCTTTGTGACAGTGTCAGCCAAGTCCAGCTTTAGCAATGACAGACGGGTACGAGGTTGGCGTTTGAGAAACAGTTCAGCACGTGTTCGTTCTGTGACTGTGTGAGGAGTGTTTCTGTAAGCAAACAGGAAAGGAGCCAACCTTAGGGCTGTAGGTACTTGCTGTGAATGTAGTTTATTCCAGGTTTTTTTTGAATATCTGTACACATCTTTAGGCTGCGCCATTGGATGCTGGATGGTAAGGTGGAGTCAAAATATGTTGGATGCCATTCTGCTTTAAGAACAGTTCGAAGTCATGGGAACAAAACTGGGGACCATTGTCAGACACCAACTCCTGTGCTAGGCCATAAGATGCAAAAAGTTATCTCAGAAAGTTTACAGTCTTTTCAGTAGTCATGACCTGTGTGGGCAACACTTCCAGCCATTCGGAGTGGATGTCAGTTACTGCTAGGAAATGCTGTTTGTTCACTTCGGCATAATCAACATGGATGCGCTCCCACAGAGTGGTAGCCCAGGACCATGGATGCAGGAGTGCGGTTGCTGGTTGAAGAAGAAGAAATACAGGTGAGGGGGTACAAGCAAAGTGGGCAACCTACCGTGTCATAATGTTGCACACTTAATAGCGTATGGCTAAACCGGTACAGCACTGTACCTGTGAGCGAATGGTGCAATACCATGTATACTGCTGTATGTGGTATTGCACAATTCTCACTCTCCTAGGCAGAGGATAAGACCTCTGCTTGGAGTCGGTTCCACCAAGCAGCTGCCAGGGCTCACTGGACTAAGCCACAGCAGCAGGAACCCAGGCGCTGCATCTGGGACCGAGTTTGATTCCCAGTCCCAGAACCTTTAATTTTTTTGGACTTTGTGTGGTCCTGAGGTAACCCTCCCCCAGATTTGAGAATGTTTATTGGGGTTTGGGGCACAGCCCCGTAACGGGGTTAGGCAGTGCCCCAAAGACTTATGCCTCATGGCAGAAATTGTGCTGTATTGGCATGATTTTACTATGTGGCATAATGTCTTGTGACATTATGACCCTGTGCCAGTGGGCAAGCATTAAGGATGTCTTCTTCTTGATCTGTGGGGGACTTTATCAGTAATTATTTGAGGGGTTATTTTTAAGTACAGTTGGGGTGGTGTGGGAGTTTTGTTTATTTTTAGTTTATTCAGGTGGGGGGTGTTGGGGTTTTATTCAATTATTTTAGTAGTACAGTGGTTAGAGTTTATTCGCGTCTTTTTTGGGGATAACTGCGGGCTAGAGTTCTGGCTTTGTCAGTGTGTGTTGGCAGCTTGCTCTCCCTGTTAGGCACTACTCCTCTTCCGTGCTCTGGGACCGCTGCTCTTTTAACTGCCCCCCATTGTCTGCGATGGTTTATGGCTGCTGCAGGACATTGGGGACAGTGGACAGAAGGCAGAGGGTTGGGGGGTCCTGGTCCTGGGAGGGGTGAGCGGGGAGGTCGGATTGAGGTAGTGAGAACCAGGAGATGCCCTGGGGCAAAATGGAATCCTGAGCGAGGTTTTCCTCGCTTGGTGCCCATACCCAAGGGCTCCACTCTTAGTGGTCCAGTACCTTGGCGTGTCCCGGTATCTCATCCGACTCGCACGGTGTTATGCAATGCTAGATCTAATAAGAACAAGACTGCTATTATAGCTGATCTTGTTGGGTCAACAGATCTGGCTTGCATCACCGAGACCTGGCTGGATGACAATGCTGGCCCTATTTTGGCGGCAGAGATTCCGCAAGGTTTCTCGGTAATACACCATGCGAGGTCGGATCGCAGGGGCAGGGGTGTAGCAATCTGTTTTAAATTGGAATTGAGCCTTGTGGATGTGCCAGTTGAGGGATTCAGATCCTTCGAGTGTATTGTGGTCGCAGGCATGGAGTGCAGGATCATTCTTATTTACTGTCCACCCGGAGTTGAGAAGCTGTTCCTGCAGGAAGCCGTGGACTTCTTCATTGATTCGGTATTGGAGTCCCTCAGATTGATGGTGCTGGGTGACTTCAATGCCTTGGTTGATGACGAACTCTCATTATTTGGTCAAGACTGCCTCCAGTTTATGCTTTCATTGGGCTTCACACAGGCAGTTGCCTCTGCAACTCATACTAAAGGCCACTTGGATCTGATTTTCCTCCTGGGGAAGGAGACCTCCAACTTATGGTGGAACTGGTCAGTTGGTTCGATCATCACTTCGTAAGGTTCAGATCTTACTTTGAGAGGGTTCCTTCAGTAGGTCCTCACATATAAGACTGGCACCACCTGGCATCGGGCCACACGGCTGACTTTTCTAGCAATCCCTGACAGGGGACCGCCTTCCCGATGTCACGTGACTGACGTCAGCATGAATGTATATATTGGGCGGTCCCCACGCCCGCCCTCCAGTTCTTTTCTGCCGTCGCCTCGTGTCAGTCGCATTGCAGACTTCCATATAGTGATCATCGTGAAAGTGTCTTGTGTCTGAATTTCCTTCGCTAAAAGTCTCTACTATTATTCACATTTTCATTGATGTCTTT
The DNA here is from genome assembly GCA_016271365.2 of Neoceratodus forsteri. Classification (NCBI taxonomy): domain Eukaryota; kingdom Metazoa; phylum Chordata; order Ceratodontiformes; family Ceratodontidae; genus Neoceratodus; species Neoceratodus forsteri. Next base: position 1,128,203,989 of record CM057459.1, on the reverse strand, counting down.
ACCCAAGAAGAAGTGCTCATCCTGTGGCATGCAGATTCCGCGCAAGGAAGGTCATCTCAAGTGCGTCCTCTGTTTAGGCCCAGACTACCCTGTCTCCTCCCATCCAGAGTGCCAGACCTTCAACCAGGCCACTAAGAAAAGGAGACAGCAGGCTTTGGAGGCCCATCTCTTGAAAGCCTGCTTGGCTTCTCTAGAGAAGAGGATGGACCATTTGAGAGAGTCCTCTGCAGATAAATCTTCCCCTTCAAAGAAACACAAGGAGAAGTCTAGGGAGTGGGAACACTCAGCGGATGACACACGTCCCTCGATGAGCAAGGCCCAGCTGCCACCAAGGAAATCAGATGGTAAGTCTGGTAAGACCGTAGTTGGTCAGTCGATCATCGGCTCCTCTGATGACTGCACCGCGCCAGCCAATAATTCTGCCCCGCGCTCCTCTGGGGACCGTGCAGCAGCCAGTAAGCCAGCTCCCCAGCCTGTGGGGACCTGCCAGGCACCCGTCGATAAGTTGGCTGGGGCCTTCTCCCTCGCCTGCCCAATGCCACCAGCTGAGACGCCCATCCCTGATGGCCGCTCATGTGTGGTTCCCCCGTCAGAGCCTAAAGGCGCCTCACTCAACGTCCGGCAGAACCATGGGGAGAAGGCCACTCTCCTCCCTCTTCCTTCACCTGTGCCCTCCACTTCACTGATGGGTACTTCCAGTGAAGAAAGCGGAGAACACCTTGACGTTGTCGATTCTGCAGGGTCTACTCCACGCTCTTCCCTTGGGGTCAAAGGGAAGGAGGCTCCTTCTCGGCCAACTGGCCTTACTGTGGAGGCCCCTCCTCCTCCTTCAGGGGGGATCTCTGTAAAGGTGACCCCAGCCAAGATCCCACCAGCGGGCCCAGCAAACCCTGATCCTATGCCAGATGTCCCAACTACTGTTCCTCAACTGGGACCCAGCGACCGGCCTCAGCCATTGACTCCGACGCCGGACATCCCAACGACGGTTCCTCAGCCAGGACCTATCGATCGGCCTCAGCCATTGGCCCTGATGCCAGATCCAGTCCTGCCATCAGACCCTTGTCCGGTTCCGGCGCTGGACCTGTTTCGGCACCGGATTGGGTGGTGCGGTTCGATGTTGGTTCCCCTGACGTGGGCTGTCTCGACACTGGACCCCTAGCCTATACATACAATGGCGGGTCTGACATGGGTACCCCTTCCACCAGACCTGATGACGGGGATCTGCTCCAGACCCCGAACTGTCCCCCACTACCTGTTGGGTTTCCCTGGGGACCACTAACCGGCTAGTTCCTCCCCCTGGACTAGAGCCACTACGGACAGTTCTACTCTGGATACAATCCCTACTCTCATTACCAGGGATTCCAGGGATTTCATTACCCACCTCCACTGGTAATGCTGCCTCCTCCACCTCTTCCTCCTCCCCCTCCTCCTCCACCACCTCCTCCACCCTCCGCCACCCGAACTTCAAGACTCTGATTCAGTCTTGGTGACGGGGGCTCGGTCAGGGTTGGTGTCGGACCTGGAGATGAGACTCTCTCTCCCACGGTCTCCTAAGTCACCTTCCCTGAGCAGTTCTTCTGTGACTATGGTGCGCATCTCAGGGAACACTCGTCAGGACGTTGCACTTCCGGATATCCATCACCATCCTCATGAAGGGGCAGACGACGACGACTATGATGATGAGGGAGCCAACGATTCTATGGAGGATATCGTGGAGGAGCCTGAGGGCTCATCAGGCAAGGTTTCCCCGAAATCCCCTCCAGAGGACCCTGCCTTTTCAGACCTTCTAAGGTCTATGAAGGATTTCTTTGACTGGGAATCAGAGGATCAGGACCCTATGAGACAAAGACTCGCAGAGCATCTGGACTTAGTGTCCCTGTCTCCGGTCCCCATTCCTCCATGGATTGGACCTCATCAGGACCTCACCTCTACCATCTGGCAGATGCCTCATTCCCTCCTGGCTGTCCCCAAGAGGGCAGACAGACTTTACCGGGTGCCAAAGGATGCCCCGTTCTTCAAAACGCACCCTAAGGCGGACTCTGTTATCATTTCTGCTGCTCATGACCATTCCACTGTGCCCAAGCATATAAGTACCTCTCCTCTGGACAAAGAGTTGAGGCAGATGGACCAGTTTGGGAGAAAGATCTATGCTTCAGCCACATGCACTCTCTGGTCTTTTAACTATGTGGCCCATATGGTATCTCACCAGAAAGATTGGCCAGGTTAGAAGCTAGGGTCCAGGCCATGGATCCCTTGACTTAACAGGAGGAGCTTGTCAAGGTTCTTCACCTCTCCAAGTTCTGTTGTAGGCATGCTTTGTGAGTCACATACAATTTGGTCGATTCTCTGGCTCGCACCTCGGCAACTGCCGTTGCCCTTAGACGGCACTCCTGACTTTGCCTTTCTGGACTTGGTAATGAGGTTCAGTTGGCGATTCAAGATCCCCCTTTCAGGGGCTCAGTACTCTTTGATGGGGACACCAAGGACATTATCACTAACCTGAAGGACAGAGTGCTTGCCCTCAGGTCGGTGAGGTCCATGTACCGATTGGACACCCAACAACAGCAGCCCTTTCAGAAAAGGACCTGGAGGCAGAGAAAGCAAGCCCCAGCACGTTGCCAGGGAAAGCGTAAGGCCACGGGTTCAGCCACCCCTCCTGCCTCCAAGAACCTGAGACGTGTACGGGGTCCTCCCCTTTAAAAACCAGCCACTTCCTGACTTCCCATCCCCACTGCCTCCTCAGTCTCCCAACGGGGAGCAGGTGGGGGGGAGGTTTGCCACCACGTGCAGGAGTGGAGGCCAATCACCTCCGATGAATGGGTCCTGCAGCTAATGTCTGTCGGACACACTATAGAGTTTCTCGACTTTCCTCCAGAAACTCCACCAAAAAGATCCTCCTATTCAAGGGATTAGGCTCTTCTCATCCGAGAAGAGGTGAACAGTCTGTTGCTCAAAGAAGCAATAGAGCACGTTCCCCTCCGGCAAAGGGGAAAGGGGTTTTACTCCCCTTTTTTCCTGGTTCCAAAAAAGATGGGGGATTTCAGACCCATACTCGACTTAAGTAACTTAAACCAGTTTGTCGAGTACAAAAAATTTCAGATGCTGACTCTCCTGAGCCTCCTTCCTCTCCTTCTGGAGAATCATTGGTTGTGCGCTCTGGACATGCAGGATGCTTACCTGCATATCTCCATCTTCCCCAGCCACTGCTAGTTCCTGCTGTTTCAGTTCCAGGGGGAATACTTCCAATTCTGGGCACTCCCCTTTGGTCTGTCTTTGGCACCCTGGGTGTTTACCAAGTGCCTGGCAGTGGTTGCAGCCTTCTTACACCTCAGGGGCAATGCGGTTTTCCCTTACCTGGACAACTGGCTGATTTCAGCCCCGACCAGGGACTCTTTACTAGAGGCTCTTTCTTTCACTTTGGGCCTTTTCAACAGGCTAGGGATTACTGTCAGTATTCTCAAGTCCTCTATGATCCCTGCCCAGAAACTTCTGTTCATTGGAGCAGTTTTGGATTCAGTCCATTGCAGAGCCTTCCTCCCTCCAGACAGGGTGGAGATGCTGATCTGTCAGGCTTCCCGAGTGGCTTCTTCCAGGACCATCCCGGCCCAGGAGATCCTTTGCCTTCTCAGCCTGATGGCAGCCTCCATCACCACTGTTCCCCTCGCGAGGCTCCACATGAGAGTCACTCAGTGGTCCTTGCGCGTGCAGTGGGATCAACTACTGGACGACCTGGACCATCCAGTACTGGTCTCCTCAGCGGTTCAGAAGGAATTGCTTTGGTGGAGGGATCCCTGCAATCTTTCTTTGGGTCTTCCCTTCAGAAACCCAGCTCCCTAACCATGGATGCCTCAAACATGGAATGGGGAGCACATCTAGGGGAGCACCAAGCTCAAGGACTGTGGTCCAGCTTGGAGACTTCATTACATATCAACGTATTGGAGGTGAGGGCTGTCCCGTATGCCTTACAGGCTTTCCAGACCCTCCTTCCCAAGGGATCACTGCTGGGTCAAATGGACAACATGTCAGTAGTTTGGTACCCCAACAAACAAGGAGGAACCCACTCGTACCCCTTGTACAGGGAAGCAATACGGGTGTGGAACTGGGCAGTCCAGCACAATCTTGCCCTCATGGCTGTGCACGTGCCAGACATTCTTAATGTCCTGGTGGACAGTCTCAGCAGATCGCGGACCCTAGCTCACGAGTGAGAATTACATCAAGAAGTGGCGGAATCCATCTTCCTATGTTGGGGCATCCAGAAATTGACCTTTTCGCCTCCAAATGCAGCGCAAAACTTCCCAGTTTTTGCTTTCTCGTTCCAGGGCATGGTGCTTTATGGCACGATGTACTCTTTGTCTCTTGGACAGGGAAATTTTTGTACGCCTACCCTCCATTTCCCATTCTCCAGAGGGTCCTCCTCAAACTTCAAGCAGAGAGGACCAAGATGATTCTCATTGCTCTTCTCTGGCCGAGACAGATCTGGTTCCTGCTGCTGCAACAGCTTTCTAGGGAACCACCAGTTCTACTTCCAGTGACTCATGACCTCCTGACTCAGGATCAAGGTCAATTACTACATCCAGGGCTCAGGACTCTGCATCTTCATGCATGGCTCCTGTAAACATAGCAATATCTCGCTTTGGGGTCTCCTCCCGGGTTGCTCAAGTCCTCATCGAGGCCAGAAAACCCTCTACTCATTTCACTTATGCCATGAAGTGGAAACAGTTTTCCATTTGGGTGACCGTGAAGGGTTGGACCTCCTTCTCATGTTCTGCCCCATAAGTCATGGAATACCTCCTTCAGCTGTCAGACTCCAGTCTTTCATATTCGTCGCTGAAGGTCCACCTTTCGGCTATTTCAGTGTACCACGAGCTAGTGGATGGCAAACCCACGGCTCAGCTGGAAGTCTCTAAAATCTTTCTGAAAGGGATTCTCCATCTGAAACCCCCATCTGCAGCCCAATTCCTCCTTGGGACTTGAACTTCGTTTTGGAAAAGCTCACCATTCCTCCTTTTGAGCCGACTATGAGCTGTGATTTGCGCTTTCTTTCTTGGAAGGCATTGTTCCTGGTTGCCATCACGTCAGCTCGAAGGGTTTCAGAGCTTCACGCTCTGGTTTGTAAGGAGCCCTATCTGATTTTCCACTGGGACTGGGTGGTCCTCAGAATGAATCTGAAGTTTCTTCCCAAGGTGGTGTCAGAAGTCACACTGAACCAATCAGTAGAGCTTTCTGTATACTATCCATCCCCCTCTAACAGAGTTGAGACACTCCTCCATACAATGGATGTACATAGGATTCTTCAGTGTTAAACTCACCGGACTAAAGAATTCCATAGCTGTGATCAGCTTTTTGCCTTTTGTGCCCCCAGATCGAAGAGCAAACAAGTTTCTAAGCAGGGCCTTTCCAAATGGTTAGGCAACTGCATCAGGTATTGCTACCAGAAGTATGAAAAACCTCTGCCGGGTACCATCAGAGGTCATTCTACCAGGGGCATGGCTGCTTCTGCTGCCTTTTTGAGAAATGTCTCTGCGGCTGATATCTGTGCCACAACCACTTGGAGTTCTGTCCATACCTTTATCAAACACTACACTCTGGCAATTGCTTCTAGGCGGAGGGCTCGTTTTGGCCTAGCTGTGTTACAGGGCCTTCTGTCCTAGGCTGGGTCCATTCTGGATTCCAGTTTTTTCTGTTGGAGTTATTTCTCCTCCTCCCTAATTTCTCTCAGTCTCTCTTTGGAGGGACTGCTTGGGACTCTGTCCTATAGGTGATGACCTACTGAAGGAATCCTCTCGAAGTAAGATAGTACAGTTACCTAGGAATTTACCATAACAGTAGATCTTTGAGAGAGGTTCCTTCAGTAGGTCATATTGTTCCCTCCCTCCTTCACCTCATTTTGGGTTTTACAGGGACTCCAAATCCTGTTCGCTCCTGCTGTCAGGCCTTTCCCTGGCTCCGGCGGGAGAACTGGAGGGTGGACGTGGGAACCGCCCATTATATACAATCATGCTGATGTCAGTCACGTGACATCCAGTGGGCGGTTCCCCATCAGGGATTGCTAGAAAAGTCTGCCGTGTGGCCCGACGCCAGGTGGCACCAGTCCTATATGTGATGACCTACTGAAGGAACCTCTATTGAAGATCTACTATTATGGTAAGTTCCTACGTAACTGTAGTTTTCTTTGCTCCCCCCTTATAGACCTGCCCTGTGGAGATGGTCCAAAACCGCCCTTTGCGGGGTGTGACCCCTGATGGTCTTTTGGCAGAATTGGACCTATCGGGATTACCGGGTACAAGTGAGGGTCCTGAGAAGCTTCTAGAAGTCTATAATTGGGCTGTGGTGGGGGCTCTGCATGCCTTAGCTCCTGTCCATGTTTGCCCTCTCACCCTCCACCCTCGGTCCCCTTGTTTTGATGGGGCCTTGAGGGAGTTGAGGTGAATAGGGTGAAGGTTAGAACGTATCTGGTGGAGAACCATCCTGGATGCCAACAAACTTAGACTGATGGCACATTTTGGAGACTATCAGTTGGCAGTCACCCATAAGAAGGCAGAATTCTTGTCCAGGGAGATTGCTGCAGCTCAGAATCGACCAGCTCAGCTCTTTCAAACTGTGGACAGACTGTGCAATCCAGCCTGTCGACAAATTCAGAGAGCTTTTTCTCACAAAAAGTGTGAGGAGTTTGCTCAATTCTTTGCTGATAAGGTTGCTCACATCAGATTGGAGATCCGTTTGGCTCATTCTTTGGGGGGGGGGGATGGTGGTTGGCTGAATGTTACGACACCTCGGTTTTGCTGGATGGAGTTCGACCAGCTAGGGATCGAGGATGTCATGAGGATTCTCAGGGATATGCACCCAACCAGTTGTAGTTTGGATCAGGACCCTAACTGCCTTTTATTAGACTGTGTTGATGTCATCAGCCCAGTCCTTGCAGAGATAGTCTGGTGTTCATTGGAGACGGGTGAGTTTAATTGCTCCCTAAAGGAAGCAGTGGTGACTCCCCTTCTCAAGAAATCTTCACTTGAGAAGATTATGGTGCTACAGTTGGAGAACCATTTCACCATCCATGACATCTACGACCCTCTGTAGTCTGGATTTCGTAAAAGATACAGTACCAAGACCACTCTGGTTTGGGTGCTCAATGATGTTCTGATTGTGAGAGACCAGAGATCCTGTACCATCTTGATATTTCTTGATCTCTCTTCAGCTTTCGACATGGTGGACCATGGAGTGCTGCTGGACCGCCTGCATGCCATCTGTGGTCTGTTTCATACAGTGCTCAGATGGTTTTATTCATTCCTCACTGGCAGATCTCAGAGGGTGGTTTCGGGGGTTTATTCCTCTGAGGCGATCCCTCTGTCTTGTGGGGTCCCGCATGGCTCCATGCTATCCCTCATGTTGTTCACGATGTATATGCTGCCATTAGGAGACATTGTGAGATGGCATGGGCTGAAGTTTCACTGTTATGCAGATGATACACAGCTCTACCTGTCTTTGGCCCCCGACCAGGATAGTGCGCTTCGGTCTTTAATAACTGCCTGGCAGAAATCCAGGACTGGATGAATACCAGCTGGCTGAACCTTAATTTGGACAATCCTGAGGTGTTGGTGGTAGATGCTGGTCACCAGATAGAGGGGCCGGGGATGAGGTGTCCCTCAAGGCTTTGGCTCGGAGAGTCCCAGTTACCAACCTCTGAATGGGTGCAAAATCTGGGGGTAATTCTTGATTACGATTTGACACTTCATTCTCAGATGTCAGCCATCGATAAGTCCTCTTTTTTCCATCTGAGAAATATTACCCGGATTAAGCACCTGGTTCTGTCTAGCGACTTGCCAACTTTGATTCATGCCTTTGTAACTTCACACCTGGACTACTGTAACTCCCTTTACCTAGGGCTTCTCAGGGTTGATATCCGCTGCCTGCAGCTGGTGCAGAACGTTGCAGCAAGGCTGTTATCTTGATCATCTCGATCCAGTCATATTATGCCTGTGCTGCGCGAACTGCACTGGCTGCCATTTCAGTGGCACATCACCTTTAAGGTCGGCTTGCTTACCTATAAAGCCCTACACAGACAGGGACTGAGCTACCTACAAGATCTCTTGCATACTTACTGCCCTCCCCGACCGCTCCGCTCGACTGATGAGGGATTGCTGGAAATTCACAGGGAATGACTAAAAACATCTGGAGCGAGGGTGTTTTCATTTGCAGCCCTTACCCTCTGGAATGCTCTGCCTTGTCGGGTACTAGAGTGCCTGACAGTGGAGACCTTTAAGACTGCCTTTAAGACCTATTTATTTCAGCTGGCATTTGGTGCTACTTTGTAACGGACTATTTTATGGTACTGTGGCTTGCTGAACTATTGAATAATATTTTAATATTTTATTGTTGTAATTGCTGTATTGTACAGCGCTCTGACACATTGTTGAAGAGCACTATATAAATAAAGTTTATTATTATAATACTTGAAACAACATCCCATTTTGTTAGGGAGAAAAGCAAAAGAAGGAGGAAACCACTTTGGTTCTCAAAAACAGCAGCAGAAAAGATCAGCGCCAAAAGGTTGGCCTTCAGGAAATGTAAGGGAACGAAGCGGAACAAAGATAGGGAGGCATACCAAACTCCCCTAAGGGAAGCAGGGAAGGCAGTAAGGCAGGCAAAGGCTCAAACAGAAGAAGCACTAGCACAAACAGTAAAAGAAGGGGACAAGACTTTCTATAGATACATTAGTGAAGGAGAAAGTCCAGAGAGGAATTACTAAGATCAAGGGATAAGGGGAGTGGGTGGAGGAGGACCAGGAAAAGCATCTATCCTAAATAGATACTTCTGCTCAGTATTTACTGAGGAGAAGGTAGGCAGGGCCCACAGCTCAGCAACATGGACACGGGAGGAAGGTGTGCAAAGTCCTTCACAAAAGAAAGGGTTCTACAAGAGCTCGCTAAGCTCAGGGTGGACAAGGCAATAGGACCTGATGGCATATATCCTAGGGTACTAAAGGAACTAAGGGTGGAACTAGCAGAGCCATTAGCAGAACTGTTTAGTGAGTCTCTGAGCACAGGAGAGGTCCCAGAAGACTGGAGAAGGGCTCATGTGATCCCACTCCACAAGAGTGGAAGCAGGGATGAGGCAGGGAAGTACAGACCAGTCAGTCTTACCTCAGTAGTGGACAAGATTATGGAGGTACTCCTTAAGGAAAGGATAGTGCAACACCTAGAATCCATAGAAGCACAGGATCCAAGACAACATGGGTTTACAACAGGAAGGTCCTTTTGACTGGGTAACCAGAGTGGTGGACCAAGGGGGTGCAGTTGATGTTGCCTACCTTGACTTCAGCAAAACTTTCAATACTGTTCCACATAGAAGATTGAATAATAGGCTGGGTAGGCTCGGGGTGAGTCAGAAGTTGGTCAACTGGGTGGAAAACTGGTTGGCGGGCAAAAAACAGAGTGGTGGTAAACAGTATATAGTCAGAAGAGATGCAAGTCACAAGTGGGGTACCTCAGGGAGCAATCCTGGGGCCAGTCCTCTTCAATATCTTCATCAGTAACATTGCAGATGGACTGGAGGGTAAGGTTTGTCTGTTTGTAGAAGACACCAAGATCTGCAACAGAGAAGATGACCCAGATGGGGTGGACAGAATGAGAAGAGATCTCGATAAAATGGCAAAATGGTTGGAACAGTGGCAACTGGGGTTTAATGCAAAGAAGTGCAAGATCATGCACATAGGGAAGAGAAATCCTGAAGCTACCTACAGGTTGGGAGGAGAGTTGCTGGCAATCACAAGGGAAGAAAGAGACTTGGGTATCATCATCACAAATGACCTGAAATCATCCAAGCAGACCACTAAAGCAATAGGTAAAACTAGAGGGATGTTGGGGTGTATTAGTAGGGGTATCACAAGTCATAAGAGGGAGGTAATAATCCCTCTTTACAAGACACTGGTTAGGCCCCATCTGGAGTACTGCATGCAGTACTGGGCTACCTGCACAACGACATAACAAAATGGAGCAGTCCAGAAGAAGCAACAAAATATTGCAGGGACTGCATCAGAAAACATATGAGGACAGATTAATGGAGCTCAATATGTATACCCTAGAGCAAAGGAGGGAGAGAGAGGTGATATGATCGAAACATTTAAACATCTTAAGGGCATTAACAAGGTGAGAGTCTTAACATGTTTCAATATAAGAAAAATAGCAGGACAAGAGGACACAGCATGAGATTAGAGGGAGGTAGATTAAGGGGTAATGTGAGGAAGTTCTTTTTCACAGAAAGGGTGGTGGATGCATGGAACAGCCTACCTTAGGAAGTGGTAGAGATGAATCCAGTGCAGGGCTTTAGACAGGCATGAGATAGGCATAAGGAAGCAATACAGATGAGTATGACTAGCTAGGATATTGACAGAGTAAAGGCTTATGGCACATTCATAAGGTAGAAAAAAATGGGCAGACTGGATGGGCCTTGCGGTCCTCATCTGCCATCAACTTTTATGTTTCTATGTTGCGGACAGCAGCACATGGTGCACATTGGTTAACAAGATGTTGGATATCTTGATCAAGTCCTGGCCACCAGAGGGTATCTTCTGGCCAATACCTTCATTCGAGAGATTCAGGATGACTGTCATGTAAGTCAGAAAGTAATCTCTTGTGGAACTCTGGAGGTATCACAACTCGAGCTCCCCATAGAACACAGCCTTGTTCTGTGGACAACTGGTCCTCCTTGTTTAAGAAAGGTCAGAGAGTCAGGTCACTTGTGAAGTTGGGTCAGCCACGTAGGGTGAAATTTAGGACTTTACAGAGGACAGGATCTCACCGTATCTCTGCTGCAACATCCTGTAAAGCAATGGGTAATTCCTCAAGATGTGAAAGATGGAATACTGCCCCATCATCTTCCTTCTCTGTAGCATCTCATGGCATTCTCGATAATGTATCTGCATTTGCGTGATCATGAGAATGTCTGTATTCGATGTCATAGTCGTAAGCCAACAAAATCAGGGACAATCACTGCATTCTGAGTGCTGCAAGAGTCAGTATTGTGGCCTTTGGCCCCAGAATTGGCAGTATAGGCTTGTGATTTGTTAGTAGAGTGAATTTCTGTCCGTACAAGTACTTATGAAACTTCTTGACACCAAAAGTCATGCTCAAAGCTTCTTTCTTGATTTCAGCATAGTTTCTTTCACTTAGGGATAAGGTCCTTGAAGCAAAAGCGATCGGGTGTTCCTCACCAGAAGATAACATGAGAGATGACGGCACTCACTCCATATGGTGACTCACAGCATGCTAGCCTCAGAAATTTGGTGGGGTCATAGTGCGCTAACCATTTGCGGCTTAGAAGACATTTCATGCAAACCTGGATACTTTCTCACACTGTGGTGACCAATTCCATTGAAATTCTTTTTGTAGTAGATCATGGAGTGGCTGCAACAATGTAGACAATTGGGCTGGGAACCATCCATAGTACTTCAAGGGTCCTAAAAATGATCTTAACTCTGTCACATTTTTTGGTACAGGTGCCTTGACTATAGCATCCACCTTACTCTCTGTTGGGTGTAGGCCTCGAGCGTCGATCCAGTAAACTAGGTACTCAACAGAATTTCATAGAAATTGGCATTTGGCTAACTTTGCTCTCAGTACATACCATTGCAGTTTTGCCTGCACTCGTTCCAGGATTGTCAGATGCTCTTCCACTGTGGGTGCTGTTACCAAGATATCAACCATAAAGCATACTACATGGTCCAGTCCATGCAGTATCTGGTCCATTGTGTTCTGGAAAATTGGTGGCGCTGTGGAAACTCCATATGCCAAGCAATGAAACTGGTAAAGTCCCTTGTGGGTGTTGATGGTTAGATACGGTTCTGACTCTGGTTCCAGTTCCAACTGCTGGTATACAAAAGATAAGTCCAACTTGCTAAAGAACTGGCCCCCTGAGAGTGTGGCAAACAAGTCCTTTGCATTTGGTAATGGGTATGGGTCTGGCTGTATACAATGGTTCACCGTAACCTTGTAGTCACCACACAACCTCACTGCTTTGTCTTGTTTCAGTACCTCAATGATAGGGGCAGCCCAGGTGCTCCTGTCTACTCATGAGATGATATCATGGCTTTTGAGATGGTTCCGCTCCTTCCCTACCACTTCCCTTAAAGAGTAAGGTACTGGTTGAGGCTTATGGAAAATTGGAGTGGCTCTCAGTTACATTTGGATCTTTGCCTTAAAATCCCAGATTCTGCCATAACGGTCCTGGAAAATAGGACCATGTTTGTCCAATACTTTCTTTAGCACATCTTGCAGTGCTTTAGTCACAGTATGTAAGCTGAGGATCTTTTTCCAGATCAATTTGATCTGTGTGAGCCAGTCTCTGCCTAGTAATGCAGGTCTTTCTCCTTGTACTGCCAGTAGAGGCTAGGTACATATTCCTCCCTTGTAGGTGACTGGTACTTCAATCTCCCCTAGCATAGGGATTTGGCCTCCCAAGTAAGATAAGAGTTGAATATATGATGGTTGCAATGGGCACTGCTGAAGTTTCTCTCTGTAGATGTGTTTTAGCACAAGAAATATTGAGGTTCTGGTGTCTAGCTGCATGCTAACTGGGTTTCCTTATAGCTCCATTTTGAGGTAAATTTCTGCTGCTTTTGCCCATATTGCATAAACCATGAACAGGTGCAGTGCCTCATCTTCTGTTTCAATGGTTGCAGTGTCATCTGTGACATACCATGCAGTAGCAGTCAGTGATGTACTTTTGTGTACTTTCAGTATGTCACCCACTTTTCCACAACCACAGCATTTCTAATGTCGAAATCGGTATGTGCTTTGCTGGTGGTTAACTCCACAACTGTAACATGGTTTTGATTTTGTGAAAGTGCCCTGTGGTACTGGATTCCAAAATGTTTGGGGTTGTTGATAAACAGATGAAGGACCATTTCATGGTGTGGAATGTCCCTTGGGTGCTGGAGTAAGGCTGACCTTGTGAACTCTGCTTCTTTGGGGTTAAGAATATTCCGCTAGTTTCCTGGTATCCTTCTGAGTGAGCTCCATAGCAAGGGCCTTCTCACAGGCTTTTTTGAAGATTAAGTCCCTTTCTGACAACAGGCATTTTTTATAGACTTCTTCTCTCAGACCACAGAAAAAGCGATCCCATAGGGCATCTTCCAGAAACTGGCCAAAGTCACAGGTGCTTGCCGGATGCTTCAAAGCAATGATGTAATCGGCAAGAGCTTCCCCCCTCTTGATTCCGATGATAAAATCTGAAGCGTTCTGCAATGAGAATTGGCTTGAGCCTGAAATGCAGTGAAAGTGTCTCTGTGAGTTGGGCATATGCCACATCCCTCACTTTGGCAGGTGCAGTCAGATTCTTGAGGAGTTGGTACACTGTAGGTCCCAAAAGTGCTAGGAAGACGTTTGCCTTTTTTGCATCAGGAACTTCATTTGCCTCCAACCAGTGTTCAAAGAGTTCCAAATAAGAATCAAAGTCCTCTTTTGATTCATGAAATTCTGGTACCCTGCCAGTTGCAGTCATGATGGCTTTGGCAAGGTGTTCTGTAGCTGCAGTGTTCACAAAAAAAGTCTTGGCTTTTATTTTCAAAGGCTTTATAGTATGTGCTGCAATTTCTCTGCCACAAGAGGCTGCTGTTGAGCTGCTTTTACTGTGCTGGTCATGAATTTAAGCTGATATAGGCAGCAACATAATTTATGACTGCTGCTGGTAGATTTCACATACCAGAAAGAAAAGGCTCTGTTTCCCACTCTGTAATAAGATTCTCTTCAAACTCAGCAAGATAAACAGACAGTTCACACTAGCTAGAGTTGCAAGTTGCTTTTTTACTCTTGCTAACATAGGTTTTGTAGATTAAGCAAGAGATTGCAGCTGACAGATTTATAGTGCTTACATTGATATCCAGTGATATTAGCGCGGATAAAATAGTGCTGTAAAAAAGAGCGCTACCTTAATAGCGTGTTACATATAAGTGTGCAGCATAAATTGTCATGCAGCTTAAATAGCGCATTTTTCACACTAATCCATTTCATTGCAGTGAGCCTTTTCACTACGTGTTCTGACCACAGAGACCGCAGACCGCTAAGTGTAAACAAGTGGACTTTTACAGGATGATGGGAATTGCATTGAGCCTTTTCACTATGTGTTCTGACCACAGAGACCGCAGACCGCTAAGTGTAAAAAAGTGGACTTTTACAGGATGATGGGCAGCATCCATACACCTATACCAGTCATTTAGCAGAACATACATAGTCGTGCAGTTGTCATCCTAGTGCTGTTTAAATTTTAATTTGTAATCAATTGTCAGTAACGAGATTCAGGTGCATCGTAGCTGCAACACCTATACCAGTCATTTAGCAGAACATACATAGTCGTGCAGTTTTCATCCTAGTTCTGTTTAAATTTTAATTTGCAATCATTAGTAACGAGATTCAGGTGCATCTTAGCAGTACTGTTAGTGCTTTCTGGTATGGAAGAATTAGTGAGTAACGAGATTCAGGTGTGTTATGAGGTTTGCCGCTTATGTTAATTACCTCCATCGTAGCAGCACTGTTAGTGTAGTAGTTGTGTTTGGCAGCATGGAAGTCCATTACATCAAAAGTCAGAAAGGAGTGAACTTGCACTGTGGCAGGGTTTTATGTATCGCAGGGAACGCATTTGTGGTGACAAATCGTACTGGAAATGCTTGCAGTATGCAACTGGACACTGTACTGCTAGGGTACATATCACTGGCAATATAATTGTTAAAAATATGGGTGAACACAACCATGTGCCAGACCCTGTTCCTGTCATGCAGAAAGAAGCGATTGCTCAGATGAAATGCAAAGCTGCTTCCACCACTGAAACCACCCACCAGATCGTTGTTGCTGGTCTTACTTAACTCCCTCCTGAAGTTGCAGCGCAGCTTTGCCTTTGCTGAAAAGAACTGTTCGTAGGACACAATGAGTGACGAGATGGCCACCACCTGAAGCCTTAGACGCTATGTCCCTTGTACTTCCATCCGAGTACTGTGTTACAGAAAATGGTGAAAAGTTCTTGGTTTTCGATTCAGGACCTGTCAGTGACCGTTTTCTTATATTCTCCACTTCACGAGATCTGGAAATGCTGAAGCAATGTAAGCATTTATTTGCTGATGGAACATTTAAAAGCTGCCCATCTATTTTTAGTCAGCTGTACACTATACACGCTATAAAATTGTGCAATGTTATCCCCCTGGTGTATGTGCTCATGACTAGTCGCAGTGCATCAACTTACAATAAAGTATTTACAGAGATAAATGCAATGTGTTCTCCACTACAACCAGAAAGTGTGTTGATTGACTTTGAGCAGGCTGCTATTAAATCTTTTAGGCAGTGTTTCCCTGAAGCACAACTGCGTGGCTGTTTTTTTCATCTTTGCCAATCAGTATGGTGAAAAGTGCAGCAGCATAATGAAATTTGCAGTCGCTATATGTCCGACCTGGTATTTGCCCTCCACATTAGATGTTTGCCAGCATTAGCTTATGTCCCCACAGTTGATATTGTCTCAGCCTTTGAAGACTTGATGTCTCAAGACTTTTTTACTAGTAACTCAGACATACTTGTCCCTCTGTTAGACTATTATGAGGACACTTGGCTGGGTAGACCACTTGGCAGAGGAGGGAGGAGGAGACCAACGTTCACAACTGATCTTTGAAACTGCTACGATTCTGTGCAATTGGAACTGCCAAGAACCATCAATGCGGTGGAAGCATGGCACCGTAAATTCAATCACTTTGTTGGTGCCCACCACCCAGCAATCTGGCGATTTATTGATTTTATTAAATGTGAACAGAAGTACAATACTGCCAGACTTGAGCAATTAATAGCAGGTTCGGTGATTGCAGGCACAAAAAAAAATACAAGGACACCGCCAAGCGTATTGAGAGGGTAGTGTCAGAGTATGGACAAAGATCGATGTATGAATACCTTAAGGGGATTGCATACAACTTTCAATTACAAGTGTAGAGTATTTGTGTTTTAAAAAGTGTAGTCCGTGAAACACGGCATTATTTTGTATTACATACAGCCAGGATTTTAATAGTTAGCGTAAAATGTATATATTTTAACTCATTTTTATTCATTGCCATCTTTTTTAGCATTATTTGTATTAAATACAGCCAGGCTTTTAATAGTTTTAATAGTTAACCGAAAATGACTATATATTTACTCAGTTTTTACTCTTTTTTATTCATTGTATCAAATAAAGTCAGGATCTTGAACAAAGTGATGGTGTCCATGTTGCTGTTGTATTTGGTATGTCCTAAAAGTATGGCTACATGGTGAGTGTGTTCGTTGTTGACTCTCCACGCTACTATATTGTGGTGCTTAATTGTAAGAGCGCTAATAAACTACTGCGGCATTTTTAACGCACCTTTACTGTATGTGCTAATCGCACCACGCTATTTTCACACTGACGCGCTTACATTACCCTGACTGGTGGGGAAAGATAAGCAGTCCAACAAACTTAACACGCAAGGTGGGGATTTACAGCAGTTAAAAAACCTACCTTAAAAAAACATGCATTAGCTCACATAACATTCCTTGTACTCATCTCAGCTGTATTGCTTTCATCCTGCATCACCAATGTGATAAATCTTGGTTCCCTCACAGAGAGACTCAGTTACAGCACAAATGTTAATTGGCCATCTTTATTCTTCTCAGATACAGTGGAAGCACATCAGTGAATATAGACAAAGAAACCTACTGGGCATGACAGGAACTTATATATGTAAGACTACAAATGCATAAATTACAACCCTAATGATGTTTTTTAGACTTCCTGCTATATATATATATATATATATATATATATATTCATATATACTGCAGTATACAACAAGATCTAGCTAAACCTGATAGGGCTGTGAAGAGCTACCAAATTACAAAACTTATTTTCTTGTTGGTGTCATATAGTGCTGTTTAATTATACATTATTTCCAGTGGAAGCCACATTCCTCTGTTTTCCTGTATAACTAATGCAAGTCTATGGGAAGAATTTCCCTGTAGATGTCTCCAAATCCCTGTAAACAGAGTTCCTTACCATTTAGATAAAATACCTGACATTCCCTACGGGCTTAGTTAAAGGAGAACTGCACTGAACCTGTGAGTAATGTTTCCTGTAGAAGCTTTTCTTCATATAGTGAGTCCCCTTATGTTTCTGCCCCATTTTTGCTGGCCTTTTAGTTAACCCGTTGGATATTTATGGGTTACACACTGCTGTAAAGTGCCATCTAAGAATTGTATGATGTTGTTTATGCCCCAATGAACATAAGAATTCTAAATTAGAACACAGATGCATTGTACCAACAATGTAAGTTCTTGATAAGATCATATTGTTCAAAAATGGTCAATGCCAGCAGTGTGTGAATCAGAAACACTCACTGAATTTACCAGAAGGCCAGTTAAGATTAAGCAGTAACAAAATGAGAACTGGTATTTTAAAAAATAACATCTACTTCTGCAAAAATGCCTGTTTGTTGATTCAAGGCAGTTCTTCTTTGAGATATTAATAGCCCAGTCTAAATTGTTCACTATTTGTGGGACTGCAGGGGTTGAAATTAAGTTTTTTGCAGCCACAAGCCATCAGGGCTAGTGACTGGGAAAATCCACTAGCCCCACAGAATTTTCCCCTGGCCCAGCTGGTGTACTTATTGAAATGTTACCTTCTCCAGAACAAGCCCACAGGGCTAGTTAAAGGAGAATCTTACTAGCCCAATAGAAAATCTACCAGCATTTTGCTAGTGTGCCGGTGCCAGTTTCGACCCCTGGGCTGGCAGTATAGCATAGAGGTTAGAGTAATGAGCTATAAATGGGCTTTGTACATCCAGCATTCAGACATGGGTTTGATTCCCACACCCTCCATTTCCTTACTGTGTGGCTCTGATTAAGTCACTTAATCTGTCCAGTGTTTCTGTAAATCTGTTATTTATTTTTCCTTTCAGTTTAGTTTTACACTGACCTTCTGCTGCGCAGGAGGGAATGCTCACTCAAACGAGCCTCAGATCATAAATTCTAGATAAGACATGAGCAGTCTGCATCACATGGCCCATCCCAAAGCAGGATTGTACACACACACACAGACACACAGACACACACACACACACACTTAAACGCACTTTCCACTTGACACTTCCGACTCCAGAAACAGCAAACAAGCAGAAGCACCTCTTTTGTTCTATGTGTGCCTGGGCAGCTGGACTTAATTAAATCTGTTATGCTAGTTTATGCTTACTTTTTTGTTTATTTGTTTGTTTGTTTAAAGGGCAAGATCCTTCAGGCCAAAAAAAGTGATGGGGGTACAGCCCTCCCACTCCCACCCTGCAGTTTGTATATTTGACCAGAGGGATGAAATAGCTCACAGACTGCACCATTCACTGTCTGTAATCTGACACTGTAGACTACAGACATCATATAATGAGTTAACCCCTAGGTTGCTGAAAGAAATAGAATACATCTAGCTGGCCTGTCAGTGCAGCGGTTGGATTTCTGCTTGCGACACCGGCGACCAGGGTTCAGGAATGGACTCGGGTCACTGGTGGGCCGGCCGGAGAGAGAAGGATGGAGCATCCCTTGGACTGCTCTCCTCCGGGAGAAGGGCTGGGAGTCTGTCCAGTGCTTGACAGATCCCGGTGGAGGCCAGGGGTACCGCAGCTACCGGTGTTTAGCAGCACTCAAGGGGGCGGGGCAGATGCAGGACGTCATTGCACATCCCCGCTCCCCAGAAAACCAGGAAAATGAAGAAGCTGCTGGCCGCCCTAGATGATGCTCACCACGGGTTTCAATTGGCCCCCCCAGACCGTCCCTCTGACCAATCCCAACATCTGCGGCGCTAGTCCAGGGTGCCACAGCCCCAACCTGGGGGGCAATCTAAGGGGTATCGGAGGGTCATGGCCATTGTGGTGGGTGGAAGTCCATGGCCCATGACCAAGCTGAGGTACTGGGTGACTGGCGGCTCGGGGAGATAATGACAGAATATAAAAAAAAAAAAGAAATAGAATACATCTATTAGACTGAGCTGCACAGATGATAGAATCAGCAGTTTAAAAAGTTTTTTTGTTGTTAATATCTTGAGAAGTTTTGAGGCACAATACAGTAGCATTCCCCTCCCTTCAGATGCCTTTAACATAGAGCAGCAAATAGCAACAATCAGAGGGGGAGTGCACTACTTTGCAGTTGTGGAAGAATACATCCAAATGTCTAAAAAGGTAATTGCAGTAAAAGCCATTTTAGAGTTATAGTCTGATCAATGACAGAAGGGAGCTGTAGGCTCTATCCACAGCCCTAAAAACAGACAAAGACATTTTCTTCACATTACAAACATTTGTAAAGCAATAACAAGCCTTAGATAACACCAAGAACAAAAGAGAACGACACAAAAATGAGCATTGTACAGGAATAAAATATAGTTTGGGTCATTAGTACGAAGTAGAACATTATCCACTGGCATGTCTGGGGAACAGGCAGGGATTTAGCATAGGGATTAACAAAAAAACAAAAAAGGTTCATATAGGACCATAGGAGGGGAGAAGCACCAAGTGTCTCAGGCCATATATATGTAACATCCCCCCCCATATCTCTTACTGCATGTCAGCTAGGATACCTAACACAATTCCATCTTCTCTCTCAGCTTGATAATGAACAAAATGGGAGCCATTGACCTCTGTGTTTGTTCTTTTGGTGCTATAGTAGGGCGGTTACCCTTTCCATCTCCTGGAGCCTCTGGCAGTTCTTGAGCCAGTGTTCCATCGATGGTGGGGGGTGGCCATTGGCCAAAACTGAGTATCACCTTTGTGGCCATAGACACAAAGATATTAAACAAATAGGTTTTGATGTTATCCTTCACCCCAGGAGGGGTGAGACCTAGGATCAAGTTCTGAAGCTTATTTGGTGGCAGAATTTCCAAGATTTGCTTTGCAGTCTGTGTTATCCCTGCCAAATAGTGTTTAAAGAGCAGCTTCTATGTTTATGTGAAGCTCCCCCCCCCACTGACACATAATACAACTGACCTTGCCAGGAGTTGTTTTCCACAAATCTTTCCTTCAGGGACTGTCATTTTAAAAAGTTATATCCCTCGTAAATTTATTCCCAGACCTGTCTGCAAAAAACAGAGCCAATTCCGTATCCTCTGGCCATCCCCATGCTGGCACGTGCAGCCCCATTTTGTGTCACTAAACAAAGGCTGTGTATGCTTACTCACTTGAATGGGGCATTTTTCCAAGGTTTATACATATTTAATGTCAGTCGAGCAGTTGCTTTGATTTCTTAAAATCCTGACATTAAATATGTATAAAACCTTTGGAAAAATCACCCCCATTCAAGTCAATGAGGCATGCACACGTAGCCTTCATTTAGTGACATCAGAATGGGCTGCGATATGCCACGGCGCGGCCAAGTTGCTCTCTGTTTTTGCTGATGGGTCTGGGAATAAATTTACAAGGGATATAACTTTTTTAAATGACAGTCTCCGATGGAATCATTTATGGAAAAGACTCCTGGCAAGGTCAGTAGTATGATATGTGTTAGTGGGGGTTGGGCTAGTCGAGAGTTGCTCTTTAAAGACAGGGCAGCCTCAGAATATATGTGTATTGCAGGAATAACTTCATTGAACAAGGTCATTCACAAGGAGGTTCTAAAGACATGAAACAGTTAAATATACAGACAAGGCAAATTATATACAACCAGTTGAATTCCAAGGATAAAGTATACTATGTATATAAAAAAGCACACAAAAAATGTAGCAAATGTACAAGTTAATAATAGAACATACCGACTGCATTGTAGTAAGAAGGGGTAGCAACATTCCAGGACATGGAAATGAGTATGTATGAAATGCGATAAAAGAGAAAAGAGTGTGAGAAGGAGAGAGAAGGACAGTCGATGGAGGTCCAGGAAAAGGGAGAACACAGTGTTCAGATTGCAAGGCATGAATGGGTCAGCGTGGTGAAGATGAGGAGGGGGAATAAACATTGGGTATGCAGGAGGAATAGCAAAGGGAAGGGGGATATTGATTGTGAGGTAGCAGTCAAAGAATTCTAATGGCAGCAACATGTTTCTTTCAATTTGGTTGCAGCTAAGGTTTTAAAGGAGGTGATAGAGACTAGGCCAGAGAATTTGAATACAGACTGAAGCTGATTCCAGGCATCAGGGAGGGCACAAGAGATGGCACGTTTATCAAAAGAGGTACGAGTCCTAGGCACCTCTAAAAAGATACGGTTAGAGTTCCTAAGGGAATAAAAACAGTGGGAGATGCAAATAAGGGAGGAAAAATATTCTGGGAGTTTGTTCAAGAGGATTTTGAGTGTCCAAGTACCTGAATGGATCAGACATCTGGTGGTGAGCGAGGTCCACCCGACAGCTGCATACAGATCGCAGTGATGAGTACAAAAGGGGGAACTGGTTATAAATCGTAGGGCAAGGTGATAGAGGACATCCAGCTTGTTCAAATATACAGCAGGGCATGAATTGTAGATTATGTCGCTATAGTCAAGTAAGGGCAAGAATGTAGCCTGGATGAGCCTGATTCTAGTCTCAGTTGGGAAAAGGGACCTATTCCTAAAGAAAAAGCCAATTCTAGACTTCAACTTACCAATCAGATAGTCAATGTGGGTGTTGAAGGTGAGTTTATTATCTAGCCAAATGCCCAGATATTTGAATTTGGGGACAACCTCAAGAGGTTCATATAGGGAGGTAGAAATAAACTCATTAGGCAGGTGGAAGATGGAATAGGAGGAGGAGTTTTTCAGGGTAAATATCATTACCTTCATTTTTTTGGCATTGAGAAGGAGTTTAGCATTTACAAGGTTCTGTTCAAGCTGTGCGAAGTCAGCTTGTATTATATTTCTTACATCGGATAGAATTGAGCCAGAGGCATACAGGACTGTGTCATCAGCAAAAAAGTGGAGTTTGGATTTGGTGATGTTATAGTCAAGGTTGTTCATATAGAGGAAAAAAGGATAGGAACCAAGATAGTGCCTTGTGGAACACCCCTTGAAATTGGGAGGGAGGTTGAGAAAGGACCATCAGCTTTAACTTTCTGGACCCTCCCTGACAGATAGCTGGTAAACCACATGGCAGTGGAAGGAGTGTCTCCAACGTTAATAAGACAGCTGACAACTTGGTTGTGATCAACAGTGTCGAACGCTTTACTAAAGTCTAAGAATATGGCACCTGTGGTCTTTTTAGAGTCCAAGGATGTGACCCAGTCATTGCTGACTTTGGTGAGGGCAGACATAGTACTGTGTTTGGATCGGAACCCGGATTGCACTGCGTTAAGGTGGGAGTAGGTTTCAAGATGGTGTCTTAGTTTAGAGTAAATCAGCTTTTCAAAGATTTTGTAGAGGATAGGAAGGATAGAGATGGGCCTATAATTGTTTAGTCACAGGGGTCGCCAGATTTAAATAAAGGGAGGATGTGTGCAGATTTCCAGCTGGCTGGTACTGTGGCTGAGTCAATTGAAAGATTGAATATATGGAGGATGGGGCAGTTAAATAGTAGTAGCCAAGGTTTAAGAAAAAAGGCTCCAGGCCATCTTTGCCCCCACTTTTCCTGGTGTCTAAGTTAATGAGCAGACATTCAACCTCTTTGAAGGAGACCTGATGCAACTGAAAGGGGTAGGTGAAGGGTGAACCTCAGGGTTAGTCCTGTCCTGGGGGTGGTTCATAAGTCCAGTATAAGGGGATGAATCAAAGGCTAGACCAACTGTGACAAAATGCAAGTTTAGCTCTTCTAGGATCTGGCTATTATTTTCTATGGTCTTACCTTGGACGAGGATCTTGGCTGGAATGGAGGGAGGAGCCTGCCGTCCCTCAAGTGATATTAGGGTTCTCCAGATTTTGTGTGCATTTCCTTTGGCTTGCTCTAGGGTGGAAATGTAGAAATTTGACTTCGTGGCATGTATATATTTAATACAGGTGTTTCTAGTCACCCTAAGGATTGCAATCAGATGGATTCTTGGTTTGCCTAGCATGGGACCATTGTTTATCTCTATTTGTCAGAGCAGCTTTAAGGTCTGGTGTAAACCAAGGATGAAAGGATTTATGTGTTCTAGATTTGATTAATGGGGCATGTTTGTTGGTCAGTGTATGGGTACCCACCATCCCGCAACCCCGCCAGCATTGGTCTGACTGGTGTGTACCATAATGTTTGGAAATGGTAGGGGTGCAAAAGTATTTCAAGACCATTTGCCAAACAAAATTCACACCACATGGGGGAGGCAGTAGTCTTATGCACTAATTCCCAAATCTGTCCCCATTCTTTATCTGACGCTGTACATGCTGTTTCTTCCTCTCATTTTCTTCTAATGGCCAGTGTGGTCTTTTTCTATGTTCCTTATAGCTGCACAGATAATGGAGATCTACTTCCTCATTTGATTTTTGGCCGTAAGGGAGTGCAACAGTATTCATAGGGTTTTTTTCCTCTGCCCTGCAATGGCTCTTGGCTCTGTGGTGAGGTAGTTACAAAGCTGCATAAAACAAAAAGATTGTATTGTGGGAGCCTGAGGCCAATTTCTTGGGGAAGGATTGGTGGGTCTCCTCTCTGTAAAGCTGCCCTATTGTACAAAGACCATTCCTTTCCACATGTAAAAATCGGCATCAGACTGAATTGGTGTAAAGTCTAAGCATGACCAATGTAGGGTCAGTTTGTTGGTATGCCTAGTGAGTCGGTCTTTTTTTCCAGACATGTTCCCAGGTCTGGATAGTTAGCTTAGCCCACAGGTTTATGATGGGGGGATGTTCTAATCAAGGTGCTTATCCATGAAGAAGGCATCAACTACTTGGCCTGGCCCAAAGAATCCTACTCCAGATGAATCTAGATGGGCATCAGTGAACGTCACATGTTGTAAGTGAATTTTTTAAGCTGGGCTGCCCAATAATATGCCTGAAAGTCTGGCACCCCAACCCCCCTTTATTTTTCGGGGATGTGATAATTCCCCATTTGCGCTGTGGTCACTTCCCACCCCATAAAAATTTAAATACTGTACGTTGAAGGAGTTTCCAGAATGCTGATGGCAATTTCAATGGCAGAGAGGCAAACAGGAAATTTAATCGGGGGAGAATATTCATTCTAATAGTTTCTGCTCCCCCCTCCACCAAGAGTGGCAGTTTTTTTTTTTCCAGCAAGTGCAGTTGGCCTGGGTCTTGGTAAGTAGGTGAGTATAGTTAGTCTGATATAGTTTGGATTTTTTTCAACTCAAAGACACTGAACATGGGGCCGACCCACTGGCACAGTGGTAGGACTACTGGTTGCAGTGCTGGTGACTGGGGTTTGAGAGTGAGCCCAGGTTGCTGGAAGGATGGCTGGGAGGGGGGAGGATTGAGCATCCAATGGATGCTCTCCTCCTCCAGGGAGGGAGGGTTGCTGCTCCCATTGCATTGCCACCACCTGGGTGCACATGGGTGGAGGTGCAGCAGGTAGTGCAATATGGGAAGGGAGGACATTGGCTGGGGTCCAGAGCATCATCACATCTCGGTGTATGCTCACCTTAATGGACCCCCTCAGTGGCTGACATTCTCAGGAGGAGAAACAGAAGAATGGAAAATGCCCCGCTGCGGAGCCTGGCGATGGGGCCCTGTGGTGGTTGTGGCAGTCAGAGACTGGTGGAAGAAGGCCCGACACATGTGATTGGGGGAGTTGCTCTCCCCTTCCCCACCTGGGAGGGGGAAGTCCTGCGGTATGATGAGGCCAAAGACTGCTGGCAACAGGACTGTGCCTGGCTGCACCACGGGGTAGAAGAGCCAGGTAATGGAGTGGAGAGGAATGGGGCAATAAGGTATAAAATAAAATAAAAAAACACTGGACATACATAAAAATTATGCATTTTCAAAAAACCACCTGAACCTATGTAAACGGGATCTATTTAGCTAGATTCTGGAGTTTGTTTTTTTGAAAATTGCCCTGAAAATAATATTTCTAGGCACCCGAGAATCCTAAGTGCACATCACAACAACAGGAGCCATTCACTGCATTCTCAGTGTGAGAACAGCGGGACTTTCTTCAGTTCTGAAGCCACAAGTGGAGTGGTGCTTCTGGCTTCAGTTGAAGCAGTGAGACCGCAATCCCCTACTCTCTCTGTCTCTCTCACTCTGTATCTATCTGTCTGTCTGTCTATCTATCTATCTACTATCTTCATATGTAACAGACTGGGGTGCCCACTCCCAGTTCTGCTTCCTTCTCCCCCTTCCCTCCAGGTTGCTGACCCCTTTTCCCATGTTAAATTTAAATTATACATTTTATAAGTGGACTGGGGTGCCAACCCCTGGTACTGCTTCTCTTTACCCCCTTCCCTGCAGGTCACCTGCATCATGTTCCCAATATGTAGGTATATGAGGGCGCCGGGGTGCCCATTCCTGGTGCCGCCGAACACTACTCCAACACTGGGGTGCCCATTTCCCAGTGCCAGAATGTCCCCCTGCAATAAAGAAAACTGTCCTTCATTGTTTTATCTGTAAAAAAGAAAATGATCCCTTACCTATCTGACCCCCCCAAACACCCCTCACACTCACCTGAACAGGCCCCATGGTGTAGATCCACGCTCTGATCGAAGACATGTCTTACTACTGGAATTGGCGACTGCAATATGAGAAAATATGGTTAAGTCTGGTTCAATGTATTTCAATAGGGCTTGAACGTTTCTTCATAACTTTGTCATTTTTGAATATTTATGCATCAGATTTTCAACATGGCCTTTTAGGACCCCACCTCATGATCAAGGGTGGTGGAATTATGCAAATCTGGCCTGAAAGGTGATTTCAAGGTCACTTCGCAAAATCACCTTTCGGGCAGGATTTAATTTCCACTGCCCTTGTTCATGAGGTGAAGTCTAAGAAAGCTTTGCTGTAAATTTGGGGTCAAAATATTCAAACACAACAATGTTATAAGCATACGATGAAAATGTATCTACCCTCACTCATAACTTTGCTAATTTTCAATATTTTGACCCCAAATTTCAGCATTTTTTCATGCCACCTCATGAATGTGACAGCTGTTGTTTTTCAAATCCTTGACAAAATGTGTTTCCGCACCTGTGGCACGGAATGACATTTCGGTGGGGATTCGAATGTTTTCACCTACCGGGTTTGAGAGGTGGGGTTTTGAGAAGGCTGTGCTGAAAATTTGGTATACAAATATGGTAAAATGACCAAGTTAGAAGTGAATATTGCAATATTTCAACATTCACTAATAACTTAGGAAATTTACTATATTTTTGATTCCAAACTTTCAACAGAGACGTTTTTTTCCACTACCCCACAAACGTGACATGTGTCACTTTTTAAATCTTGGACAAGATATGTTTTTACATTTCTAGTGCGAAATGACATTTCGCCATTATACTGTAAATGCCACATGTCATGTTTAAAAAGGGAGTCATAAAACAACTATCTTGAAAATTTGGGGTCAAAATTTTAAATAGAATTATAATTACTAAGAAATTTTTATGTAGTGCCAGTCTTGACCCCAGTTGATATGCTTTGGTATCCAATCCCAGTGAGCTGAATTCAAGGTGAGCTCAGTGACCATCTTGGGTGGGGGTATGGCACCGTTATGAGACCCCCCCAACCAGAGAATGAAAGCTGCAGGGTTGCCTGCATGGGCCCAGGTACCATTTAGTAAAGACAACTGTCCTCTTGTCATTGGGCCCTAAATGTCTGCACCCATGGGTGGCTGAGGGTCCTGTGCATTGGCTGACAGATGGACTTTTTGTCCTGCACATCTGTATCTGCAGCCACATGGAAATGCAGTAAACAGAGAGCTCTGCACTTCTGCAGCCCACCAGACAGACCTGTGAATTCTTGACATCCATCGCTGTATGGAACTGTGGGCCCTGCACTTCCATAGGCAGACAGAGTCTTCCCTTTCTTCCCTTGGGCCCTGTGCATTTGCATGTGCTCATGCAGGTCTCTTCGGGACCTGCCTGAATGAGAATACAATTCCACTATATCAAAAAGAAAGGAAATTCTTTGCAAAAAATAACTGCAGTAATGCACCAGTTAGGATTCAAGGTAACACCACAAAAGTATGGAAATTTGGTGTTAGGTTTCTAGCCCTAAATCCCCATCCCCAAGCAGCAAAAGGAAAAAAAGATAAAAGTTTTGGGTCTCCGGGGTCTTAGTGAATCAGTGGTGGGGTCTTCCTTGGGGTTGTCAACCCTGATGTTTACCTCTTCCCCAGCCTGTAGCCTCCTGTCTGAAGCACAAGGTACAGCTCCAAGCCACTGCCTCATACTGATACACTCTTTGAAGGTACAGAAGTATGTCTCGCCACATGTTGTCAATACAATCTGTTGTAGCTTTCTTCAAATAGGGCCCTGTGTGAAGAAAGGAGATCATGTGTAACGTTTGCTCAGGTAACAGGGTGGACAGTAGGGTGGACAACCTCAAGGAAGACCCCACCATTGATTCACCAAGACTCCGGAGACCCAAAACCCTAATGTTTTAATCTTTTGCTGCTTGGGAGATGGGGGTAGGAAGTTAGGGTTACAAACCCTAATGCTACATTTCCATCATTTTGTGGTGTTACCTTGAAATCTAACTGGTGAATTAATGCATTTTTTTTTGCAAACGTATATGTCTGCTGTTCTGTAGAACCATAGTTTTGAATGCATTTTGTGTTTTTCATTAGGGGGTTTAAAATGTCTCATGTGAGCAGCACTGAGACTTTCTGACACACAGCAGGTGTGAAAGATAAATTTGCCAAGCTAAACAAGTTTTGTTTGGCAACATAAGCAATATTAATAAGGTTTGTCACTGAGCCTGCTTGGAAATGTATTCTTACATGTGAGATGCCATTTTATTTTTGACTGCACTAGTGAAACTTGTTGTGATTCAGCAGTGGTTCCCCTTATGCTGAGCTATTGAACAGAGGGCACAGTTTACATTTTGAACTTTTGTACCTTCTGTAACTTTTTACCATTTCTATCACAAAAACACTTAAAACACTTTTTGTATAAACTGAATATGACATGACCTGAATTTAGATATCATTCTTATCTGCATTTGAGCATATTGGTCTACTGTTATTTCACTTGTAGCTTCACCACTCATGAAGTGGTATGAGGTATCAAGAGACCAATAGCCTTTCATGAAAATAAAAATAATACCCCAAGTCAGGCCATGTGATATCACTATATGAGGCATGTTTTTAAAGTTGTTGAATGGATTTCCTTTGCAGTATGTGATTCTTTTTTGTTTTGTTTTGTTTCAGTTCTGTTTATCACTGTACTGGCAAGTGGGGATGTACCTCATATCTGACCCCCTCTGACCCCCCCACCTGGCACCCCCCCCCAGATGTCCAGATCAGAGGCCGTAGAGCTAACCCCTTATGGTGGAGCTGCCAAAGAAGAAACCAAGCTACTCCTAAGTTCCATCTGAGGCTTAGGCTGGTGACATCATTCAGACTGGGGAGCAGGAGCATCATCGTGCGGCTACAGCATGGGGTTTTTGCTGGTTCCCCCAGAGATACAGATGTGCAATGACATCAGTGTGCAGATGTGCATACTTCCACACATGCCCTGCAAATGTCTGCTGCTGTCTCCACCCTTGTTGAATGGTCCCGGCCTGGTGTACATTTGCCCACTTCTGTGTGTCACTAAAGTGCCAACAACCTCCTCCCCCTGGAGGTGAAGAGCTGTCCATGGGACACTCATCCAACCTCCTCCCAGTTAGCCCTCTGACATCCCACCCAGGCTCATTACCGAACCCAGGCCATCAGCGTTACAGGCAGTAGCACTACTGATGTGCTGGCAGGCCAGCACAGTGTAAGATTCTTGAACAATATTGCTGCGTTTTTGTTGCTTGGTTGTTGGATTTACATTGTGGCCTTTTGACCCTAAGGTTATGTAATTAGTATATTGACCTTTTTGACCATGACTGGTTGTGCTCTCTATTGACACACCATTATCATGTTATGGACATAGGTGCCAGAACCTATGGGTGAGGGGGCGGCAGCACCCCCACTTTTGCCAATGAGGATTCAAAGTGCCCCTTTAATGCATGCAAGTTCATAAGGGAAGCAATCACGGTCTGTTTTAGAATTACTACAGCTCCCACTTTTTCCCATGTTCTGGCACCCATGGTTGTGGGAGCAGAGGTACAGTATGTGCTAGGTTAATGCAGTAACACATGTTGGGGTCCTGACCAGATAGAAGCCAGAACTGACCAGACTCTATTTTATGAGAAGAATCAAAGCACTTCCTGGGTGGTTGAAGGTATTTGGCCATCTACCCTGTGCCTTACAACACACACGGGGCATGCTCTAACTCTTCTTGTGATGTCACTGATCATCCACCACAGAGAAGGTACTATGGTTACTATGGTATACATGGGTAAAAACAGACAAATTTGGTTGTAATAGCTCCCCGGCCCCGCTACAGAATGATTAGTAGTTTTATCTCCCTTGCATTCATAAATGTACAGTGCTCCCTCTCGGCTCTAACGAATATGTTGTGTGGTTCCCAACATATGTGAACTAATAGTGCATAACTTATATCCACTTCAGTTTTATGCCTGCCCGCTTGAACTTTAGTGCACTGCTCTGCGATGCTTGGAACAAAAAAACAGTATCATTTCTCAATCAAATATCAGCATCTGATGTCAATTAATCAATTAGTCAATTATGTGCCTTATTTAACAGATGGCTTACCTAAATGTCTAAACGTCTGCCTTACTTGCATCTCTGGCTGAGCGCGGTGCTATACATTGAACGCAGTCATGAAGCGGTCTTCATATTCCATAGACAAAAAACTTACTGTCCTCGATAGACTCAGAGCAGGAGAGAGTTTGAAGAAAGTTGCTGCTGAAACTGTGTTAGCAAAATCCACAATTTGCACCTGGATGAAACAAGAGGTGTCCCTAAGAGAGTTTGTGTCTGAGTGTGGGGAGCAGGAAGGTATGGCTCAAAAGAAACTAAGACACATGGATAAAAGGGCAATTGACACTGCAACACAGATATGGTTTACCCAGCAGCATGCCAATGGAGTGCCTGTCTCCGGGGCAGTCATTTGTGAAAAAGCCCAGCAATTTGCCAAGCAAATCCATGGCTAGGACTGTTCTTTCAAGTCTTCCTCCGGGTGGCTCTGGAGGTTTCAAAAACACCATGGAATCCGTAGTGTTGCCGTGACAAGAGAGCAGCGCTCCTGTGATGAGAAGGCAGCAGCAGAGTTTCATCTGAAGCTAAAGGAGGTTATTTCACAGGGGGGCTACCTGCCAGATCAAGTTTATAACGCTGACGAAACAGGCTTGTTCTGGCAGTACCTTCCTGACATTACCTTGGCAAGCAGGTCAGAACAAAATGCCAGTAAAGGCTTTAAAGTGTCTAAGGACAGAGTGTCTTTTCTATTCTGCGCTAATGCCTCAGGTACACACAAAGCCATGCCACTGTGTATTGGGAAGTTTGCTAAACCACGATGCTTTCACCATTTAAGTTCCCTCCCTGTCCTGTGTGCACACATTTGCAATGCCTGGATGACTTCAACAATTTTCAGTGACTGGTTCCTTAATTCATTTGTGCCTGCAGTCCGCGGTCATCTAAGAAGTAAGTGCCTACCCCCAAGGCATTCCTGCTACTAGACCAATGCCCTGCCCACCCTCCTGAGAGGGAGCTAAAATCCAGAGATGGCAGAATAAAAACAATGTTTTTACCAAAGAACACCACATCACGGTTACAGCCCATGGACGGTGGCATCATAGCCACATTCAAAAAGCATTATCGCAAAAGGCTATTATGCAATCTTGTGTCAAGTTCTGATCAAACCTCAGTGACTGATTTTCAAAAGCAATTGAACTTACTGAAAGTTCTGATGTTGGCTGGTGAGGCATGGGGGAATGTAACAGAGGCAACTGTCTTGCACTGTTGGATGGCCACACTCAGACCAGCATTTGGCGACCTCCTAGAAATGAATGATGATGAGCATGAGCCAGATGACATCCAGGAAATTGCAGAGATAGCCCAGAAGCTACAGCTGATTGAGCCAGGAAGTGGAGCAGGTAAAATTATTGACGATTGGATGTGCTTCGATGATCAGCTACAGACGCATGACCAGCTTACTGAGGCGGACATTGTAACAGCAGTTGTGGGGCAGGAGCACTCCCAAGCGCTGTACAGCAGCGAGAGTGAGGATTCAGATGCTGAAGATGTTACCGACATGCCAGCGAGCAAGTCTGCTATTATGGGGCTTGAGACTGCATTACAGTGGCTGCAGGCTCAGGACGCCAACCCCATTAAGGTAATTCAGTTACGCCAGATCATATCCTATACCAGGGACATGGCAATAAAACCAAAAACAGCTCAAAGCTGCATCACAGACTTTTTCAAGTGAACACTCGATCAGACTTTTTTGGCCATTTGCTACCATTTTTTGAATAATAGTATTTATGTATAATATTGTACTGCGATTTGGCCTTTTTTTTAAAGCACGCTTCTAATTATGCTTCTTTAACATGGAAACATGGGATTATGAATTAAACAACTGTTTTAAAAAGCAGTACATGTCTGTCGCCAATGTTTTCTATGACATGAATATGTCCCCTCGATTTAACGAAAAACCAGCATAACGAATTTGATTTGCGGCTCCGGTTTTGTTTGTTATACCGAGGGAGCACTGTATTCAACTGTGTTTTTAAACAGCTTATGCTGGTGGCATCCACAGCAGTTTGTGTAATTTAATTCCATTTGGCCATAACTCTCTGGGTATAATAAGATACCCTGTTGTTCGTCATATATTTTCTCCCTTTTTATTTGTTTATTATGCTCTCTAGCATAATGCCCATTTCATTTCTAATTCCATTTTGGCACATAATATTTTATCAATTTTATTAATTTGTACAGTAGGATTAAGACAGTCACCCCTATCTCCTTTCCAAACTGTGCTATCCTAACATTTTAATATGAGACCCATAGTCTAGGTTCTGGAATATGGAAATACATTTGATGAATCCTCTCTGTACCCTTACTAGGACACGGATTTCCCCCTTGAAGTGAGGTGATCACAATTGGGAGCAGTAATCCATGTGTGACTTAACGAGTGATTTATATAGTGGGATAACTATATTCTCACTGTTAAAGTTTATTTTCATTCAGTCTAGAATTTGAAGGATTTTGCACTGATATTTTCACTTTTTTGTGAAAATGCAAATCTGACCAAATGATAATCCTCAAGTCTTGTTACTCCTGCACACTCTTAAATTTTGACCCTCCTAGAAAGTACTCCCTGTGACTGTTTTAGTTCCCTGAGTGCACCACAACACACTTCTCCCTACTGAACACCATCCCCATCTGGTAGCCTGTCATTGAGGCACAGGTCAGGAAACACAGGAAAAACCAGGAACAGTTGTAGAATTTGCAACAAGTGTTTATTACTACTAGCAATGACATAAAGAAAAAAAAATGTTCAGAATAACTATTTACAAAGGCAAAATAAACAGAGAAGATCCATCTGAGTTTTCCTTCAATCTCGGTGTCTCTCAAAACATTACAGCACTTTCTCTTATAAGTCTTTGCAACCTGTTTTTTTTCTAAAATGTTATTGTAAATTTCAGACGGGTACAGCCAGAACACACATCCCAGAACTGAGATCCCTTCTCCACAGCTTCTGAAAAAGTGCTTTAAAACTGCTCTCAGGTTAAACCCTTGCATTCCCAATTGCTTTTTGCAATCATCTCAAACTATAATTAAACACATTTCAACAGTAACACTATAACATTTCTAAACAAAGGGATTCCAATATCCGTTACATTTCCACATAATGATTTTCATATATTTTTATACCAGCAGATATGCAAGGGAGGAAAAGACAGAACAGCAAGGGAAGATTGAGAGACAATGAGAGGCAGAGAATTGTGAGACTGTCAGGTGATCAAATCCTAGGTCTCACAGGAAAATTTGTTTGCGCAACCAGACAGACAAGAGACATGAAAGGAAAGAACAGAACAGAACAGATCCCTGCATTCAAACTCTCCATAACAACTGGGACAGGGTCCCATTCAACCCTGTCACATAGCCCAATTATTTATGTTATTCAGATTCCTCTGTATTTTATCAGTATCACTTTTACATAATGCTGGGCACCCAAGCTTAGTGTCATTGACAGACATGATCAGATTGCTTTCTGTCCCTATGTGCATATCTTTAATAAGCAAAGTGAAAAGAATAGAGCTCAAGACTGAACCCTACGGCACCCCACTACCTACCTTTATGTAATCTGATAATGAATCCCTGATTTTGACCCTTTGTTGCATATCTGTTTGTATCCATTTAGTAATTCTTTGTCTAGGACCATGTTGTTTATTTTAATAATGAGTTTGTTGCATGGTACTTTGTGAAATGCCTTGCTGAAATCACAGAAAACAATGTCACTTGGTATACTTATATTAAGTAATTTGCATCTTGGTTCATTAGATGGACTAGATAATATTTTACAGTTAGACTGTTGTACAATTGCTGTCACCAATGCTTCAGAGTTATTCTCATATGTCACTATCAGGAGGTTAGAGTTATATTGGAATCTGGTTGGTTTGGCACTTTGAGTCCTCCAATCATGTTGATGCCATACATACTAAACTCCTCATCAGACTTGGAGTACTGCATCGAAAAAAGCTTGTATCCCTGTCCCTGCTCACTGGGACATTGTGCTTAAAATGTTCCTCCAGGCATTTGACCATAGGGCTGTGGTTTATTGTGCTGCCTCCAATTCCATACTAGCCAGACTATGTTCTAGCTACCATTCATTTTGTTGCTTTGCCCTGCCCTCCCTGTACATATTGCAGCTCCTTATACTCTAACCAGTCTTTCCCCTCACTTGTGGGTAGATGCCTCTCCCACTGTGCCTCCTTCATCTCTAAATTCTGATATAATTCACTCCCCTGCTACTTAACCCCCTCCATAAAAAACTTCCCCATTTCCACCTTTTTCTTCAAAAGTTCCATCACCCCCATTTCAAGACTTCAACTGGTCAGGCTACATTTTCCTACAGTTTTCCTTCACCTTTGACTAACTGTCCTTCCCTCTGCTGCTCATCCTCTTTTCCTCCTGAAATCAAAGCTCCATGAGCTTACTTCCCATTCCTATATGTAGTCCCTATCCTCTTTGAGTTCTTCCACCTCCCTCTGTCTCCTACAGCTATCACATTATGTGCTGTTACTAGTACAGTACTGTACTTCCCCAACTAGTAGGTGTCACAAATGTACTCAGCAGGTCAGGCCCTCTGCTTCCACAGTGCCAACCTCAGAGCACAATAGTGTGAACAAGTAACAGACAGGGCAATCCTCCTGTCTGCTTTTGGGTCTGAATCACCTTTAGTCTCAAGTTCTGGGGGGATTCAAACTGTGAACCTTATATTAGCGTGCCCAATGTACAGGCTCAGATATGTACCTTCTTCGAGGATTGTGGTACAATCTTACACCGGGGCACCCAGCCAGGCTTCCAAAATGAACCCTTAAAACTCTATAAGAGACCTTAAGTATATTCTTACCTTTTCCCAGTTTAGTAACACCATCAAGCTGTTGAACAATTGTCAGACTTAATCATCCATACGTCACATGCAAAAAGAACTGGCAGATACCCAGGCAGTCTTTCAAATAAAAGATTCTCTACTAAAAGATGATAAAAATATGAAAAATGTAAACACAGAACACTATATCAAAGAGCATCACAATCACATAAAAGAAAAACAAGGAAAACTACAGAACAAACTCCTACCAACATACAGTTAGATCTTTTCTATCTAATGTACTACCTCTGTAAGTGCAGTTTAATTAAATCAGAGAGCTGTCTCTTTCTGGAGTACCAAGATGGTATATCTCTCAAACAGTTCAGACACAAGTAGCCACTTCTGGGTCACTGGCACTATAAAACTCGCCCCTGCAGTGAGTGGAACTTGATATAACAAAGTTCTGTGAAACATATGTGCTGGTTATGCTAGGACGTGGTGTGGGGATGAAGAAAAAATGACTCACCTTAGTAATGTTGTTTCTTCTAATGCAGTCTTGCTGTATTCTGACATATGCAGTTAGGTCCTGCCTTTCAACTGCCCCAGAGAACAAAGAGTTAAACTTTCCATGGCCAGCATGGAATGTTCACCACAAGCTCAGTTGAAGCCCCTGTCTGTGGTTGTTTAAACTGCAACCATCAGATCTTTATGAGCAAAGACTCACTAGATGTTCTGTGTGGAAACTGTAAAATTCTTACTAGCCAACTGGCAAATATATCTACATAAAAAGTTTTTTGGTTTCAAAAGGAAGACTCAAGTCCAGAAACCCATAAACAAAACACATCCAAAACACAACCTCTCACCCAAACCAAAAGAGGGTGAAAGAAGGACACCCCTAGGGTGCCAACACTGCTCCTGCCCACCCCATCCCAAAATCTTGGTTCTGAGAGAGGAGGCGGGGGGAGGTCAGAATACAGCAAGACTCCATTAGAAGAAACAACATTACTAAGGTGAGTCATTTTTTCTTCAAACAACATGAAGTCTTGCTGTATTCTGACATATACAGACTACCAAGCAGTACCTCCATGGAGGAGGGACAGAACCTACTTTGGAAACAGGCTCTGAAGTACTGCTGTGCCAAACTGAGCATCACACCTAGCCTGGATATCCAGAGAGTAATGCTTGGTGAAAGTATTGACTGTTTTCCAGGTGGCTGCTTGACAAATTTCTAATAGAGAAATATCCCTGGCAGCAGCCAGGGAAGCAGCTGTACCTCTAGTGGAATGAGCCCTCAGGCCTGAGGGTGGAGTTCTACCCAGTTTTTCATAGCAGAATTGTATACAAGAAACAATCCACCTGGCAATAGATTTCTTAGTTGCAGGTTTGCCCTTACCAACTTCTCCATACATAAGGAACAACTGGAGGGATTCAAACCTGTGACCCTTGGTACACTCTATGTAGTAGCTAAGGGCTCTTTTTAACATCCAAGCTGTGTAGCCTCCTCTCTCCCAAGGAGGAATGGTCAGTGAAGAAAACAGGGAGAGATATAGACTGGTTGAGGTGGAAATCTGAAACCACTTTAGGTAAGAACTTTCTGTTAGTTCAAAGGACCACTTTATCTCTATGGAAAGAGATGAAATCAGATTCCACTGACAGGGCTTGCAATTCACTGATACGCCTGGCAGAAGTAATGGCTACCAAAAACACAGTTTTTCGAGCGCTCATCTAAGATGGTGACATAATCGTGTAGCTCTTGTCGCACAGAGCCTAGTACCCGGAATTTACCACCTTCGGGGAAGATTTACATCAGGAAACTAATGGACCAGGCTGCCGAAACTCTGCCCTAACGAAACGGGAGTTTTGGAATCCAGGGATATTTGGCAAAGCACATCGCAAGTGAGAGAACCATAGCCCAGCTATACGTACTGTACAAGATGGCGCAGTCAGCAAATGAATGAGAGGAGCCCTCAATAAGGGAAATGTTTGCATCGATTATGGCCAGTATAGATTACCTCACACTGGCAGCTAATAACTCAGCTTTTGCTATTCAGCAGATTAATGTTCAAGTTGATGCAGTG
The DNA here is from genome assembly GCA_016271365.2 of Neoceratodus forsteri. Taxonomy (NCBI): domain Eukaryota; kingdom Metazoa; phylum Chordata; order Ceratodontiformes; family Ceratodontidae; genus Neoceratodus; species Neoceratodus forsteri. Next base: position 1,128,167,498 of record CM057459.1, on the reverse strand, counting down.
GAACAAAAGGTAAATATGCAGGAGGACTCACTTCTCAGTCACTCGGCCCTAATGTGAGATCAGGCAGCTAAGATAAATCAACTGCAGGACAAAGTGGAAGATCTGGAGAATAGGAGTAGGTGTAATAATTTGCGCCTACTGGGATTTCCGGAGGGCTGTGAGGATGAGAGGATCTTGCCATTTTTACAACAGGCATTGCCAGAAATTTTGAAGATCCCCGAGGGCACTAAAATCACAATGGAGCGTGCTTACCGTACGGCCCAGCCCAGGCCTGCACAGGGGGAACGACCTCGCCCCATCTTGGTTCGAATTCTGAGCTATGCTGAAAAAGAGGCAATACAGGCTAGGGCAAGAGAGCTTAGGCAGCTACAGTGGCAAGGACATAGGATCATGATTTTTCAAGATTACTCGAAGGAACTTGCAGCTTGGCATAAAGCTTTCACCGAAGCCCGAAGGAAGCTACACGCTTTAAAGATCCCTTTCACTTTAAGATACCCGGCCACACTGCAAATTTCAATGAATGGTACAACCCAGCAATTTTCATCTTCAGAGATGGCTCTGGACTATATTGCCAATTCCTGCCCTAGAGGTTTGACTTCCCAGTCTTCTAGTCAGGCTGGAAATAACCAGAGACTCCCCATTTCAGCTGCTGATCCTCCAGATACCTCTCCCCAGTCTGCGCCCCTGGTGGGATTAGAACCCAGGAACTTGAAAGTTCAGAAGAGGCCTCCATCCTCCCTGCACACTAAATGGGGCCATCCACAGGAAAGGAAGAGCAGCATCGACAACCTGACTTCTCCACCCTAGATGCAGAGGGGGAAGTTCAGATAGAATATGTTAGCCCTTACTTTGCAAAAAAACGGTTTGCGATTCTGAACGATCTTCCTGATGCAGAAGTGTCCGAAGCAATGGACAGTGGGGGGGGACAATCGGGACAATCGGGTCATTCGGGAGGAAGTTTTCAGGAAGACCCCCATAAGGACAGTCTTCATGGTACGGACAGTGTCACAGCAAGCACATCATTGGACTTTTCCGACCTTCTGGTTCCCCCAGGTCACTCTATGGATCAAGAACCAGAAGAGGAAAGCAACTGAAAACTCATGAGCAGTGGGACTTTTCTTTCCTTGGATTAAATTGTTCAATGCTAGATAAGTATTTGAATTGCTGTTAGTCTAAGGTTGTAATTTTATGGTGGGAATAGGTATGGCTTCTTTGAGTTATACCTGGGAGAAGCCCTTGGGGACAGTGTTTTTTCAGAAGGTTTTATGGTGGCTGCCAATGGTGGCCCACTCGGGGGGTATCGGCTGGGGTAAAAAGGGAAGTGGATACATAAACATATATTTTGGGAGGTATAAGCATGAGGTCAGGGGATGCTTGAATATCCTCTCGTGATAGTGTAGATCCCCGGGGGTGCGATGTATCCCCCCTATCTTCCTTCCCTGCCTGTATCCCATTGGTGAGATTCTACTGTCTCTGCTAGGACAGTTACCTCACCCCTCACAGCATCCTGCCCTGAGGGCCTAGTGGGAGGGAATAAGTGACTCAACTTGACCCTATAGGTGATATTTAGTACTTAAACATTGCCAGAGGGGACATAGCGGTTCCTTAGTATGTGGTAATGATCAAGCCGTACTTCATAGTTTTATTCAGACTATGCAGTGCATGGCTCGATATATGTAGGCCCTACTGACTGTCGGTAAAGATTCAATAGAAGGACAAATGTTTAAGGGATTATTATGCTCAATTAGGGGATGTCCTATAGTAACTCCTGAAGGCATGAAGTTGATCACGAGTTTGGATTTCCCATTAGCAGTAGAGCAGTAACTGGTCCTAGGACTCGGTCACAGGACTTGTACCCCCCGCTTGAGGGGACAGTAGGCAGCTCCGTAGAAGGCTCTAGTATGTGCGGATTTTGTCTGTTGCTTCTGTCCCGTTTTAGAGAAGTTTGGTATATGCTCTACAGTTGACAGGGATCTTCTCCCTTTTGAGAAGTATCTGGTTCACCCCCAGGAACGACAGGATATACCATTGGCTAGGTTCTAGTCGGTTTAATCCTACCGCTTCCTCTAATAGTAGTAGGTAGTTTGTTTGGTTGGTTGTTATTTAGATAGAGTAGTAGTACATAGTAGTTGCAGTCAGGTTAGCTAATCCTGCCTACTGTTGGGGTTTCGTGTTTGTCCTGACCGTACAGTGACTTTTCATACCTAGCATATAGACAGACTCAGTTCTTTAGCATTTTAGACTAGGTTACATTGAGGATTTTAGCTAAATGGCTGACATTGTGATGCACACCTGGAATGTTCATGGGTTAAATTCCCCGATAAAATGTAAGAAAGTCCTTGCACACTTGAAACGTAAACGTTCTCAAGCGGCCTTTCTCCAGGAGACTAAGTTTGCTGGGGATGATCACATCCGTATGGTGAAGGACTGGGTTGGCCAGCAAGTGCACTCTAATGCCCTGATCAGGAAACGTAGGGTTCAGATTTTGGTGCATAAGTCCCTTCCCTGGAAGTTAATCCAGACACGTGCAGATTCTGAAGGCAGATGGGTTATGGCTACTTATAACACTCCCACAGGCCTAGTCACTCTATGCAATGTATATGCCCCCAATGATGATGCCCCACTTTTTTTTCATAAGCTGGCAGAGGTAACACTTGAATTTAACCCTCCGGATTGCCCACTACTTATTGGTGGGGATTTCAATCTGACTTTGATGCCTATGTTGGATAGAAATGATGGTGGGAAAGAGGCACATCCTAGAAGTGTGAAGGCTCTTCATCAAATGTTGTCTGACCAGGGGTTAGTAGATCTCTGGAGATTGTTCCACCCAGAACAAGAGATTATACATTTCACTCTGTCCCAAACGATTCATATAGTAGCTTGATTTCTGGCTTGGTTCAGCTAATCTGACTACTAAAACTTGGAGGTTTCAATTCCTCCCTTGCTGTGTCTCTGATCATGCTTTAGTCCAGCTCCTGCTACAATGGGACCCAGTGGCCCCACTCAATTAAGCAATGGAGACTGGACCCACTTCTGTACAGGACCGGGGTTTTCACACTTGGCTTGATAAGGGGCTTCTCTTTCTACTTGAAAACCCTATTAATGACACCTCTGCCTGTACAACTTGGGAGGCTTTAAAGCCACATTGTAGGTAGCATTATGGGGTTTTGACTGCTAGACGCGAACAAAGAGAATCACAGCTGCTTGATCTTGAACGGAATTGGCTGATGCTGAAAGTACTTTTAGATGCTGCCCTCTCCCAATATTCACTCTCCCATTGGGAAATCTATTTTGGCCATTCGTTTGAAATTAATCAGCTTCGAATAGGAAAGCGGAAGCTGCTATTTTACGTCTTAAACATACGCTTTTGGGAAGGGGGATAAGGGGCAAGGTACTTGCATACCAATTAAGGAAACAACAGGCTGTAGATTTATCCCAGGCTTAAAAACACTCTAGGTTCAGTATGTACCTTTCCAGGGGATATTGAGATTATGTCGGCATTCTATAAAAAGTTATAGTGTTCCACTCATGCTAACCATAATTTGGACACTCAGGGCTTCTTAAATTCTCTAGGCATGCCTAAGCTGCAGAGCCAGCACACACAATGGTTAGATCTCCCTATTTCAAAGGAAGAACTGATGGTAGCCATCCAGGACTTGAAAAGGGAAACTTCGGTAGTGATGGGTACCGCAGAATTCTATCAGACTCTGGGCATATATTTCCCTTTGACTCAGGTGTTTCGGAGGTCGAACTTATGGGTGCCTACCACCCTCCATGCGGGAGGCAATTATAGTTGTGACTCCCAAGAAAGGTAAGGACTCATTAATCCGGGAATTACCGCCTATCTCACTTATAAATTTGGACAGTAAACTTTATGCCAAAATCTTAGCCTACAGACTCAAGTCCATTGTCGGCTGAACTGATACACCCATCACAAGTGGGATTTATACCGGCAGACATAGTTCAGATCATCTAAGAACCCTGATGAATTTGATTCCTCTGGCCAGGTCTCTTCACACCCCTGCGGCCGCTATTACAGTAGATTTCGAAAAGGCATTTGACTCCATGGAATGGGACTATTTAAATATGATTCTTTATCATTTCGGGATTGGGGACACCTTTCTTGCAAGAATAAAAGCTATATATGGAGCCCCTTTTGCCAGAGTTAATACTAATTCGACCCTTTCCCAACCTTTCCCATTGGGCAGAGGGACGAGGCAAGGATGCCCGCTCTCTCCCTTACCTTTTGTCTTAGCGATAGAACCTCTGGCCACAGCTATCTGTAATCACCCAAAGATTAATGGTCTGACAGTGGGGAATATATCCCATGTAAGTTTAATGTATGCTGATGACCTTTTCCTCCTTTCGGAGGATGCATATACCGCTATCCCCCTGCTTCTTGATCTGTTAGAAGAATTCTCTAAGCATTCCGGCCTACGGCTGAATCGGCACAAGACAGAGATACTCCCCCTGAACGAGCACTGTGTTCAGCAGGACATAGCTGCGGAGGAGCTAGTTTGGGCTCCAGGAGGGATCACATATTTGGGTATTTTCCTGACTCCATCCTTAGATGCAATATGGCAGGTCAATATACAACCTCTTCTTTCCTCCCTGAAGACAGATTTCGATAGATGGAGGTTACTTAAACTAACTCTTGCAGGGAAAGTGGCGGCAGTGACTATGATTGCTGCACCCAAACTATTTTACCTCCTGAGACATTTACCGTTCCCTTTACCTGCACAGTGGTTCCAGAGTATTGATAAAGTAATAGGGGATTTTCTATGGAGGGATCCAAACCTAGGTTCAGTGCTAAATTAAGATCACACTGGCGACAGAGTGGGTGGAACCTCCCGTGGTTAGAAGGATGCCGCCGGGCCTTTCTTTTAGCTCAAACGGTTAACTGGGCTCGACCTCTTTCCCCTCTTTCACCGCAGTGGGTGCAGCTAGAGACAGATATCGCAGGGCTGTGTCATCCCTTATCTCTTCTGGTACAGAAGGATAATCTCAAAAAAGCTAAGGTTAATAAATTTGGGATAGAACGCACTTCTCCTACAATAGATATAGCCAGGAGAAATTGGGTCAGCTATCATCGTAAACTTAATCTGGCACCTCTTCCTCTTTCCTACGTGCCTATCTGGCACAATCCAGACATTACCATAGGTGGAAGCAAAATTATGTGGAGACATTGGGCAGCATTGGGTATTACCAAGCTAGGAGACTTGTTGACCCCCGATCATAAGAATATCCAGACATTTCAGTCTCTAAGACAGCAATGGGGAATTCTAGCAGACGATTTCTGGAGATATCTCCAGATCAGGGACGCTATCCGTCAGCTTCTGCTTTGTCCTTTGGGCCGTGTTCAACCACCACCATTGGTTAAGTGGATGTTTTGCACCAAGGGACTTGCGGATCAGTTATATGCCACCCTTCGGGACACTCTTCCATCTCAATCTGAGATAGCGAGGCACAGATGGGAGAAGATGCTGCAGACCCATATATCCTCTGAGGCTTGGGACAAAACCTGGGTAGATGTTCACTCCTGGTTCACTGATGCCAAATCTAGACTAATTCAAAATAAAATTGCACACTCTTGTGTAGAACTCAGTTATTCTATATAGAGCTAAAGTAATAGATAGGACAATTGCTGGAGGTGTCAACAGTCGGGGAGATCTAATGCACATATTGTGGACCTGCCCCAAGATCCAACCTCTCTTGCAAGAGATTCTGGATCTTGCTTCTCGGTTCTCCAACAGACTATTCCTATATGCCCCTTTCCTGTATCTTGGGGTTGCGGGGTAATGCCTAAATTGTCACCGTTAAAATTTAGATGGCTGGCCTTGTTAGCGATCACAAACCAAAAGAGCTATACTATGCCATTGAGGACCTTGGTGGTCCCCAATGTAACAGCAATAATGGGGTCTTTGTCTACTCTGGCCAAACTGGATAAGATATCCCACCCACAGAAACCAAATTATCCTTATTTACAGCCTGTTGGGACCCATACCTGAGATACTTGGTGCAAGTTCCTCCACCAGCGGAAAAGGTGATTACCCTCAGTCTTCTGTCTGGTCGTACAGGTAGTCAGGCAGTGGGACTCGAACAAAGGTTTTGGCATTTTTATGTCTCAAGGGGCTGTGACAATACCGGAACCATAACTGCTATGCTTGAATAGGTGTAACAGTGACATATGAAAGTTATTGTATGAGTACAGATTTAAGCTGGGATATTTTGGTCTCTTTACAGGATCAGGCTGGTCCTGCAGAACATATCTATACTCTAAGTCAAAGTGCTCCAAATGCCTTGAAAAGGAACACCCTGAGACAAGTATAAAATTACTTCTGTAGAGTAGTATGTCCGCAATGAGAAGGTTCTGATCTGACCCTCAAGGCTTTGTAAGTCTTATATGTTTAATACTGGGAGGTTATGGGTACCCGTGGTGTGCCCTGCTTAATTCTAAGGTATTACATAAATAGTATGTAACCCAATTGAAGTACAGCATTTTATCCTATGAGCTGTAATGTTATGTTCATAAAGGTTACTTTTAAGTTATACTCTGCTGTCTTCATATGACAACTAGATTGGTAAACCACCCTGCAAGTGTGGGCAGGGGTATATATATGTGTGTGTGTATGTATATGTATATAGATATATGTATGTGTGTGTATTTATATATATATAATATATATATATATATATATATATATATATATATACACATACAAGGGTACTTTCACAATTGATGACTGTATTTTGTAATGTGATTTTATGTTTTGTTCTTTTATGTTCTGAAACATTAATAAAAATTATTACAACAAAGACACAGTTTTTCAAGTCAAGTACTTAAGCTCTGCTGAGAACAAAGGCTCAAATGGAGGTTGCATAAGCTGAGCAATGCAAACATTAAGGTCCCAAGCAGGAGCAGGATCCCTAAAGGGGGGGGTTGGTGTGAAGCAATCCCTTGAAAAACTTACAAAATACAGGATGGGATGATGGAGAGGAAGGCTTGCCTACTGACAAGAAAGCAGAAACAGCTGCCAAGTGTACTTTGAGGGTAGCTGGTCTGAGGCCTAGGCTATTAAGATGGAACATATAGTCCAGAACCATAGGTAATTCAGCAGAGTCTAGAGAAATATTCTCCTTAGAACACCAAATGCTGAATCTCTTCCATTTGGAGTTGTAAGTCTTCCTGGCGGAAGGCTTTCAAGAAGCCTTAAGGATATCCAGAACCCCTTGGGAAGGATGCAGATCTGCAAACTCTAACTCTTCAAGAGCCATGCCTTGAGATTGAGACACTGAAGATTCGGGTACCAAATCCTCCCCGAGAGGAAGTCAACAGGTTGTAATTCCTGGGAAAAGACAGGGGAAGGTGGACTGCTAGGGACAGCAACAAGGGATACCATGGCTGCCTGGCCCAGTCTGGAGCAATCAGAATCACTTTGCATGGTTGTGACCTTGACTAACACTTTGAACAGGAGAGGGAAGGGGGGAAAAGCATACAGAAATTTCCCTTCCCAGTTCAGAATCAGAGCATCCAGGGAGACTGAGCCCAAGACTGGGGGTCTGCAACAAAAGAGAGGAAGTTGGTGATTGTCCGGGGATGCAAAAAGATCTATCTCTGGTGTGCCTCATCTCAAGAAAATCACTTTCAAAACTAGAGGATCTAGGGCCCATTCATGATGGCCCTGGGATATTCTGCTCAGTGCATCTGTTAGGACATTGTCCTTCCCTGGGAGGTGAACTGCTATCAGAGAGGTTTGCAGGGAATAGGCCAGGGACCACAACTTCATTGCTTCCATGCACAAGGCCGTAGACCGAGTGCCTCCTTGCTTGTTGATGTACCACATGGTGGTGGTGTTGTCTGTTCTGACCTGAACCACCTTGTTCTGTACAGATTTTGAAAAAGCTTGCAGTGCCAGAAACACTGCTCTGAGTTCCAAGAGATTGATGTGAAGCAGAGATTCCTGAGGTGACCATAGTCCTTGGGTGGTAAGATCCCACAGATAGGCTTCCCAGCCCAGCAGGGAAGCATCTGTGGTGAGTATCACTGAATGAGACTGAGTGACAAATGGAACTCCTTGTCTCAAATTGTCCTGATCCTGCCACCACTGCAAGGCATGGATCAGGGTTCGAGTCACTGGGATTAGCTTGGTAAGGGAATACTTTCTTTGGGACCAGAAGGCTCTTAAGTGGAACTGAATGTCCCTCATCTGGAATCTTGTCCCTTGGACCACTGCTGTGGAAGCTGCTATGTGACCCAGAAGCTGAAGGAAATGCCTTTCTGAATGAGACACCTGAAGGGTGAATGAAGAGGCCAGTTCCATAAGGTTCCTTGTCCTTTCCAGGGGAAGGAAGGCTCTTGCCTCTACTGTATCCTGTTCTGCACCTATGAAGGTGAGGAGCTGTACTGGTTCGAGAACTGACTTCGGAAGGTTGAGAAGGAATCCTAAGGAAGTGAGCACTAGCTGGGTCACTTGCAGATGTGACTTGACTTGGTCTGGAGACTGGCCTACTATGAGCCAGTCATCCAAGTATGGGAAGATGGAGATCTTTTTTCTTCTTAAGAAAGCAACTACTACTGCCAGGCACTTTGTGAAAACCCTTGGGGCTGATGTTAGACCAAAGGGCATTGCTCTGAACTGATAGTGGCCTGAGGGCAACTCGAACCTGAGGTACATTCTGTGGGAGCACCTGATGGGAATGTGAAAATAGGCATCTTTGAGGTCCAGGGAGGCTAGCCAGTCCTCTGGCCTTAGAGAGGGAAGGATAATTCCCAGAGTTACCATTTTTGAACTTTGGCTTCAAAAGGTGCTTGTTCAGATATCTTAGGTCCAGGATGGGCACCATTCTCCTGTCTTTTTGGGGGTTAGGAAGTACCTGGAGTACAATCCTTTGCCCTTGTGTAGGGTGGGAACCCTCTCTATAGCTCTGAGAGCTAGGAGAGAAGAAACCTCTGCCTCTAGGGCAAGGGTCTCTGAGAGATTTGCAGCTGGAAAGGATCTGGTTCTCATCTTGGGGAATTTTTTGAAGCTGAGAACCAGTCCCTGGCTTACTACTTCCAAGACCCACTTGCCTGATGTAAGAGACTTCCAGTCCTGGACAAAGTAAGCCAGCCTGTCCCCTACTGGTATGGGAGAATCGGCCCTGGCAGACCCATCAGGGTGTCTGCTTGGCAGGGGATTTAGGCTGAGGGGTGGATGCGGGCCTGCTCATCCCCCTTCTGCCTCTCCCTCTAAAGAACCCCCTCTGTGAAAAGGAAGAAGAGGAGGCCTGAGCTTGGTAAAAAGGCATTTGGAAAGGCCTGCCCCTGCCTCTGGACTGCTGCCTTTGAGGAGTTGCTTGCCTTTCTTTGGCCTGAGCACTCCTGTAAGTGGTCCTGTACTCATCCATCTTTTTCATGTAGTTCTCTGTCTGCTCCCCAAACAGAGAATTACCAATTACAGGAAAATCCATGGCCTTAGCCTAGGTATCCTGTGAGAGGCTAGTACATCTGAGCCAAGCCATCCTCCGAAGAGCCACAGATGTAGCCATGACTCTTGATGAAACATCATTGGAGTCCACAGCAGCATGAAACTGTACTTTCGATGCCTCAATCCCATCTGCAGCCACCTGCTCCAGCTCCTTGGCAGGCTGGTCAGGGGCCTGTTTAGCCAGAGCCAGCACAGTGTCCAACCTGGACTTCTGGTATCTGGCTGTATAGGCCATATAGTTAGCCTGCCTAAGTCCCAAAGATGCTGCCATGTATTGTTTCTTCACCATGGCATCAATCTTCCTGGAGTCCTTGGCTGGGGGGGTGTGATGCCAAGGGAATATTTGCCTTATCACAGGCAGCAGCCTGCACGACCCCAACATGGCTGCATTGCTGGAAAAGGAACTCCGTGTCTGAGCCTAAGAGAATGTACCTCTTGTCCATTCTGCCTGTCCACAGGAGGTATAGAATTAGAGACTTAAGAATTTTATGTGTCTGTTTCCCAAAGAATTTGTGGAGGGAATAGACAGTCTCCTGACCTGGGATGTCCATCATCTCAACATAATCAGGCTCTTCCTGATCCTCTACTGCTTCCTCCACAGGAAGCTGGAGGGTCTCAGCCACTTTTTTGTAAAACATATAGTGTGAAGGGGACTCAGAAAGCCTAGTAGGAGAAACACCTGAAGGTCTGTCTGGGGAGATGTCCGGGTCAATAGGCACATCCAGACTTTCATAATCACCATAATCATCCTCATACTATCCGTCCTCCTCCTCCAGTTCATAAAATTCTTTCAAAGTATAATCCGGAACTGGGGGAACCGACTGAACCAAGTCCCTGCCAGATGGTACCAGTTCGGTCGGAACCGAACTTAGCGATTGTACAATCCTTATCGCCTTGGCTATCTCATCGGCGGTCGGAGTATGAATTTCTGGGTCTGAACCGGACGATTTATCTTTTCTCTTTCTTTTTACCAGAACCGACTCCTCAGAATCGGCTCTCCTTTCGCCTGAAGAAATATCGCCCTGGTCAGAGGGGACTCCTTCTGGTTCGGTCGGAACCAAACCGGGCTGGCCATCTGGGTCAGCGGACTTCTCGCCTCCCTTTCCTCAGTCTACCTAATCTCTTCCAGGGTAGATTTGGGAAAATTCTTGCAAATTTGAGTCTGAATCGAGGTGGTCAAACCTCAGACAATAACACAGGTGTGTGGGATCAGCCTTGGCAAAGACTTCCCACACACACTGCAGTGTTGAAACCCAGTGGGCCCTGCTTTTTTGGGTTTTCAGACATGGCCAATCCTACCCAAAACTTACCTTTTTTCGGCAGTCCACCAGGCAAGACTTCCCTATCGGTTCCTGACTGTGTCACGGGTCTTGGAAAAAAAACGTAATTAAACCCGTTTTTTTTTAGAACTGATACGGACCGGTTATCACACTCTAAAGTAAGCACAAGCTTTTTTACCTCAAACTGATCAATTCAGCCAAACTGGTCCACAATTTACAAGTTCCACACAGAAACAAAACAAAAAACCTATCTAGTACTCATGGTACCACAGACAGAGACTTGAACCGACTAAGTGGTAACAGCAATTTGGTAGAAACCGACACTTCTACCGACTTTTTGAACCGAGCAGCAGGAGAAATCTCTGGAGCGACTGTTCAGTGAGGCGGAGTAAAGAATCTGACGGTCGTAGTTTAAACAACAGCAGACAGGGGCTTCAACCGAGCTTGTGGTGAACATTCCATGCTGGCCATGGAAAGTTTAACTCTTTGTTCTCCGGGGCAGTTGAAAGGCAGGACCTAACTGCATATGTCTGAATACAGCAAGACTTCATGTTATTTGAAACATTCTGTTGTTTACATAATTTAATCAAACGTTTTTACTTGAGAGCCCTACTTTCCATACAGGAAGTAGGTAGAGGGTAGTGTAGTCCCTGGCAACTGGGGGCTGACTACTGAGTGCTATAATAGTGTTTTTAATTAGTTTTGGCTGCAATTTTATGTTCAAGTACCAGCATATACTCTAAGGACTTAGAAGCTGACAAAATAATACTCATATTTGCAACTTTTGTTGCGGTGAAAAACGCTACCCCCGAGTAGCCACTTCTGGTCACTGGCACTATAAACCTCGCCTTCATGGGAGCAGGCCACTCTGCAGAACGCCAAGCAGAGACACGACATTGGCACGCATCGCCTGTGTCTGCTGGGGCTGCAGGGAGAAAATAAGTTAACATCCAGAGGTAACATAAGGCAGCTAAAATGAAACTGTGTATTTGGCTGCAATAGGTATGCAGTGGGAGAAGTAGAGTTAGGTTTCAAGTGCAGTAAACGTTGCATATTAAAGACCCTAGAAATTGAAATAGCACATCTGAGCGAGAGATTAAAAGTACAAGCTGCTATATCTTCTTTAGAACAGTATATTGATGGCATGGTGGATAGTATGTTAGAATCAATTCACCAAGACCAGCAGGACCCGGATATTCAGGTCTCCGGAAGGGAGGATCAGGTGGGGGAGTCTGATAAATGGTATCTTGTGAATTAAAAAAGCATATAATAAAAGAGGTAGAAGAAATATTGGTGGTACCTCTAACATATTAACACCCAATAGGTACAGTGCACTCTCAACAGAGGATCATGAGGGGGTGCAGGAAACTGAAATTATAACTAATGAGCATGGCAGGCAGTTCCCCCTGGAGGTACAAGACACCACTACTGCCTACCTGGATATAGTTCCCAGTGTACAAAAAGCACAAGACGTATTATTTATTCGGGACTCAATGTTAAAATATACAGATGTAGTTCTATGTAATAACAGGAACTTGTATACTGCAGTTAGTGCCTTACCTGGGGCAGGTATAGGAGATATTAAAAAACTGATCCCGGGACTGATGGAAAATACCACTAACCCAGTGACATTTTTACACCTTGGAGTAAATGATGTAGGGAGAAGAAATATATTGGACATTCAGGGAGACTTTGGGGATGTTGGGCAAAAGATAAAAACATTTGGGGTAGGTTAATTGTTTCAGGGCTTTTACCAGTACCTAGGGCCAATGTATCATTAGGCAAGGAGATTCTTCAGCTAAATGGCTAGCTGAAACGTTGGTGTCAGAGAGAAGACCAGCTGTATGTGGACAACTGGCAGGACTTTCAGGGGCATCATTTATTTGCAAGGGATGGATTACACCTAAATAGGCAGGGTAAAAGGCTTTTTTCCTATGAACTAAAAAGGATAATGAATGAAAATTTAGTACATTTAAACTGACTGAACGGGGGAAGAGGTTAACTCATTTGGTGAAAGGGATGGTGTTACAAGAACTAAGGTACAAAAATCGAAAACGCATACTACACCCAAAATAAATTTTATCTTAGTTAATACTAGGAGTTTAAACAATAAAATTGGGGAACTCCAACTGATTTTACATGATTTAAATATCCATGTCTGTGCAGTCACAGAAACATTGTGGAAACCTGAAGATTGTTGGGGAAAATATACCAGGATATACACTCTATAATAAAGATAGGATAAACACTGGGGTGGGTTTTTTATGTGAACTAAGAGATACCATCAGAACACAGGGATACATCTAGATGGGGTAGTAATGAAATTCTTTGGGTAGCAATTTCTCCTGAACATAATACAAAAATAGATCTAGGCTTGGCATATAGAAATCCCTCTATAACAACAGGAGATGATTCAAACTTGTTGGACTTTATCATGCATTTGTCGGAGTTGAAGAATGCTATCTTAATGGGTGATTTTAACCTGCCAGGTATAGATTGGGAAAATCTTGTAACAAAAACAAATAAAGAAAAATGAATACCTAAATACCTTTAGCTTAGTCGGTTTGGAGCAATATGTAAGAGATAGTACTCGAGGTAACCATATACTTGACCTGATTTTAAGCAATATGGGTGATAGGATAAATAACTGTCTTGTACTGCCACCTTTGGGCTCTAGTGACCATTTAATGGTTAGATTTGACTACTTAGGGGTATTGAGTTAAAATTCTGGCAGTACTATAATATATAGATATGATAAGGCCGATATAGAAGGCATGCATAGAGATCTGGCAAATTGGAATTGGGAATTAGAGTTTAAAGGGGCATCGATATCTAGGATGTGGGATATTCTTAAGGCTAAAATAATAAGCTTGACTACAGAATTTGTACCAACCAGGATTAAATATAACACCGCTAAAAAGCATCTTCCCCCCAGATGATAACAGCAATTAAAAAGGAAATAAAGAAAAAAAATGGAACCTCTAGATGGGCTAAATTAAGTGGGGATGCTACTAGTTGGGCTCATTATAAAAAGTGCTTAAAGTCTACCAAAAAAAGCATTGAATTGGCAAAAAGAAAATATGAAAATATGTTAGCTACTAAGGTAAAAGACAACTGTAAATCCTTCTATCAGTATATTAATAGCAAAAAGGGTGAATCAAACAAGATAGGTCCTCTATTGGATGCTGAGCAATTAGTTGCTGACAACCAGGGTATGGCAGAATTAAGTAACATATTTTGCTTCAGTTTTTAATCAGGGTAAAGCATTAACTGGGATTAATTGTGCTATACCCAATGATGACCCTGGAGTTATTTTAGATAGGAAGGAAGTTATAATAAGACTCCAAAAACTTGATCAGAATAAAGCACAGGGCCCAGATGGGATGCATTCAAGGTTACTTAAGGATCTAGCTGAACAACTTGTAGACCCAGTCACAGTATTATTTCAGAAATCCATAAATGAAGGAGAGGTCCCAGAAGACTGGAAACAAGTGATTGTGATCCCTATATATAAAAAAGGCCCCAAACAGGAGATAAAAAATTATAGGCCTGTCAGCCTCACCCCGGTCTTGGGAAAGGTATTGGAAGGATTTATCAAGGATTTTATTATGGAGCACCAATATAAGACCAGTAATATTGACTATGCATAGCATGGCTTTGTTAAAGGGAGGTCCTGCCAAACAAACTTATTGGAATTTTATGGGAAAGTAAATCGGGCACTAGATGAAGGAAATTCTGTGGACGTTATCTTCTTAGATTTCACCAAAGCATTTCACAAGGCACCTCACGACAAGTTGCTTGAAACCCTGGTCAATATTGGTGTTAACTGTAATATCATTTGCTGGATAAAATCCTGGTTGACGGGTAGGAGACAGAGAGTGTGCGTAAGGGGGGAATTTTCCAACTGGCAGAGTGTGACTAGTGGAGTGCCACAGGGCTCTGTACTGGGCCCCTGCCTATTCAATGCTTATATTGGGACAATGAAGGCTTCTCCTGATATTTGGTTTTCAAAATTTGCGGATGATACTAGGCTAGGTAGGGTGGTAAACCTTAATAAAGATTCAGAATTATTGCAATCAGCCTTAGGGGAGCTGGAACATTGGGCACATAATCATGGATCATTTTTTAATGTAGAAAAGTGCAGTGTGATGCATTTGGGGAAATATAATATCCTCCATGGTTATAATATGGGGGATAAATTACTTAAGGTGACCTTAGAGGAATGCGATCTGGGGATAAAAATCAATAATAACCTGAACTTTACACCCCATTATAACCAGATAATAAAAAAAGCTGGTAGCATACAGTACTGCATTAACAAACACATTAAAAGCAGGGATAAGGGAGTCATTTTGCCATTATATACATCACTGGTACATCCCCATATGGAGTATTGCTCCCAGTTGTGGTCCCCAGGTAAAAAAGGGGATATAGCTTCACTTGAGAGGGTTCAGAGAAGAGCTACTTGCAAAATTAAGGAAGTACAAGGGTTGGATTATAACCAGAGGCTCAGTACTCTGGGGTTATATTCTCTAGAGTTCAGGAGATTAAGGGGGATATGTGTTTAATTGATAGGGCCCTAAATGATCCAACATTATGGGAACAGCTAGATTTGGAAATCCTAGATCATAATTTCAATACTAGAGCACATCCACTTCAGATAAAAATAGACAGATTTCGTTCAAATAAAAGGAAGCAGTGGTTGACAGTGAGAGCACCTAGGATCTGGAATAAATTGCCAGTAGATATAATTGTCAGTAGTAATATTGAAAGGTTTAAGAAAGAGTTAGATACTTTCCTAATTAATAATAAGATATTGGGGTACTCTTAAATTATGGCGAGCATATGGACTTGTCTTTTAAAGCTCTGTATAACTATGAAACCTATGAAGTATTAGTTTAACTCTGCCTCTCCACACCCTTTCTGGGTCATCTAGCTCCTCCTTTTAGAATATAAAAAAATACAAACATAATGTCCTATCAGGAGGTATATTAAATAAGGTGACATCAGCAAAAACTCATTTCCCAAATTATGAGTCTTTGATTCACCAGTTCCTTTGAGGTTTACAACCCTGCAATCCATCACCTAGGTGTGATATAACCAACATGAATCAGCTAAATGATGTCCTGTCCTGTAATAAAATGTATATTTAGTTTCCCAACTTCAAAGTAGTAACAGGCCATAAAAGATAATAAAATGCCCTCTGGAAGGAAGGTAATTAATTAACTGGTTCCTGGTCAGTTTACATATCCTGTAGCTTCATTGAAACCTGGGGGGGAGGGCACCCATGGAAGCCCAGGCTGTCTTATGTGAGACAATCACATACTATATTTTTATATTACAAATATCATGCAATGATCATAACCAGCTGGCCAAGCGTCACACTCCTCCCCACCTAGACTGAATTTGGGGGCTCTATCCCCTGCATGGGATGAGCTCTCTAAGTCAGTTCACTCCTCATATAGACGCGACAGACCATCTGAATTCTGATTGGTCACTCCAGCCCTATGTAAGATTGTCATGTCATACCCTTGCAAGGCAAGACTCCATCCTAATAGTCTACCATTAGTTTTTCCCATTTGTGTCAGCCAAACCAGGGGATTATGGTCAGTTTAAACCTCAAAATGCTGCCCATATAAGTATGCCTCCAACTTCTTTAGGGCCCACACTATGGCAAGACACTCTTTTTCCACAGTAGAGTAAGCCTGCTCCCTGGGAAGTAACTTTTTACTCAGGTACACTACATGGTGATCTTTCCTTTGGTTGGATATCTGACTCAATACTGCCCCAATACCCACATCTGAGGCATTAGTCTGGACTATAAAGGGCCTGCTATAGTCAGGATTTGTCAGTACAGGACTGCACAGTGCCTCCTTCCATCTGGTAAAGGCTTTTTCACAGGCTGGTTCCCAGGTAATTTTCTTAGGCATCTTTTTCTTTACCAGGTCAGATAGGGGAGCAGCCAGGGCACAGCAATTGTGAACAAATTTCCTATAGTACCCTGCTGTCCCTAGAAAACTCCAGACCTGCTTCTGTGTTTCTGGTCTAGGCCAGGCCTTGATCACCTCTATTTTTACTTGGTTAGGATGGAGCTGTCCCCGGCTTACAACATGCTCGAGGTATTCCACTTCAGCCATGGCCACCTGGCACTTCTCAGCTTTGTCAAGGAGTTCGTCCATCTGGGGTATCGGGTGGGCATCTGACTTTGTGACTGCATTCAGTCCACGATAGTCTGCACAGAAATGAGTAGAACCATCTGGCTTGGGCACAAGGACTACGGGTGAGGCCCAGGGGCTGTGGGATCTCTAGATTACCCCTAAATCCAGCATTTCCTCCATCTCCCTCCTAATGTTCATTTGGACAGCCTCTGACACCTGATATGCTGTTTGCCGTATGGGCGTCTGTGTCCCTGTTGCCACATTGTGTGTCACTAAGGGGGTTAGTCCAGGTTTGGTGCTAAACAGTGGGGCAAAGTCTGCTAAAACCTCCCTTACTTCCTGGATCTTGTCCAGGGCCAGCTGGGGAGAAAATTTAACTGCCTCCACAAAGGACTCCCACTTGCTTTCTTACAGCAAGTCCATAAGGGGGTCTCCTTCATCCATCCCCTCCCCAGGACTGTATACTGCAAACACCATGTCAGCCCTATTAGCATATGGCTTCATCATGTTGACATGGTACATTCTTTCTGTATGTCTTCTGTCAGGTAACTCTATGATAAAGTTCACGTCATTTACCTTTCTAACTACTTTGTAATGTCCTGCCCACTTGGCCTGTAGCTTCTCTTTCCGGACCGGAATAAGGACCATGACTTTCTGACCCACCGTGTATGAGCGAGCTCTGGCTCTGCAGTTGTACCACACTTTTTGTTTCTGTTGGGCAGCTGCCAGATTGCTCTGGGCTGTCCTCATAAGTTCCTTCAGCCTTTCCCTAAACCTAATGACGTAATCCATTATGGGAGTGCCCTGGGAGGCATGCTTGCCTTCCCAGTCCTCCCGGATCAAATCTATGGGCCCACATACCCGGTGTCCATATAAGAGCTTGAAGGGGGAAAACCCTGTCGACTCTTGGGGTACCTCCCTGTATGTAAACAACAGGTGGGGAAGGTATTTCTCCCAGTCCCTCCCACCCTCCTATACTGTTCAGCAAATGCTTGGATCATTGACTTCAGGGTACTGTTAAATCTTTCCACAAGCCCACTGGCTTGCGGGTGATAAGGTGTTGTGTGCCTCTGCACCACCCCACACCTCTCCCACAAACATTTCCTCAGGTCCGGCATGAAGGAACCCCCTCAATCGGTGATAACCTCCTGCGGAAACCCAACAAGGGAGAAAATCCCAAGTAAGGCATCTGCCACTTTGTCTGTCCTCAGTGAGGATAGGGCATCTGCCTCTGGATACTGAGTGTCATAATCCACCACAATCAGGATGAACCTCTTCCTGGAGGAGCTAGGGGTATTTAAAGGTCCCACAATATCCATTCCCACCCTCTGGAATGGCTCCTCCACTATGGGCAATGGAATTAGGGCAGCTTGGGTTTTCTTACCTGCTTTCCCTATTTCTTGGCACCGGTGACAAGACCTGCAATACTCCTGCTGGGTGAAGTTGGGCCAATAGAAATTCTGGGCCAAACACTGCATAGTACGTGCAAAATTCCCAGATGACCAGACAAGGGAATATCGTGTGCAATCTTGAGCAACTGCTCACGGTACCCCTGGGGAACGACAAGCTGCCTATCACCCCTCCCTCTGTCTTAGCATCCTGAGAATACATCAGTCCATTTTCCCAATAAACCTTATGTTTACTGTCACCTCCCTGTGCTCCGTCAGGGTCTGCCCAAACCCTCAGCTTCTCTAGACTAGGGTCACTTTTCTGAGCAGCTGCAAACTCCTTACACATTCCCAAGACATGGGACAGGTCCCTCTCAGTATCTAAACTAGGGTCCCTAGCACTAGCATCAGGGCACTCAGGATCCCTGTCATCCCTAACCCTCTGACAATGGGTCACCCCTCCTTCTTGGGATTAACCCTCCATAGCTATGTGGTTAGCTGCTATTGGGGAAATTTCTACCCCCTTTTCATTAGTCTCCATATCAGGAGACACAGGTTGGGGAATCAGCCTCCCAGTGGTTTCCACAGTGGCTTCTGTGGGGTCCCGGGAACTACAATTTTCTCTTGCCACGTGGCTACAGGTAACTGCACACACCATCCAGTTTTAGATTGTTGCCAAGGATGACATCAGCTGCAAAAGTTTTGGCTAGAGCCTCCTGTTGCACAGTTCCCCGTTTCACCCCAGTCTAGGAGAACACTAGTGAGTGGCAATGTTTTCTCCTCCCCAGTGAAGCCTTGTATAGCTACAAATTTATTGGGTATAAGCTGACCAGGCTCTACCAGATCCCCTTTTACCAGCGTCAGGGATGCCCCTGTGTCCCTTGACTCTTGTGTCTGTACACCATTCACCATGACTGGGTGCATGTGTTCCCTCATGTTCACAGGCATGCTTCCAGGGACACACAAACAACCGTCTTCTTTCTTAGCTCCATTTTGCGTATTGCTCATCCGTTTGGGACACTGTCTGGCAATATGCCCAGTTTCTTTGCAAACCCAATATTGGTTTTTCTCAAAAAAAAAAAAAATTTTCTCTGAAACCTGGGGCTAACTGGTTTCGGAGGAGGCAGTGAGAGTTTTAGCTGCCCTGAAGGTGCGCTTTTCCCTTTCTGCACTGCCACACCCGCATCATTCGCTCTCAGAGCAGGTCTGCTCTTGGCATAGCGGTCCGAGAGTTCAGCAGCCTCTTGCACTGTTTTGGGATCTCGTTCCTCCAGCCAGGTTTTCCGCTCTGCTGGGCATGCCCAAAAAAAATGCTCTAACAATATAGCATTTTCAATTTTATCTACAGAGTTTGCTTCAATTCCTTCCCACCAACATTTTAAACACAACATTGTTTCATGGCTAGCTCCTCGTATCTCATGTCAGGGCTTCTCCTGAGCTTATGGAATTTAGCTCTGTATGCTTCTGCAGTTAAATCAAACTTTTTAAAAGTGCAGCTTTAAGTTTGCTGTAATCATTACTGTCCTCATTGTCCATTTGACCCAATGCATCCCGAGCTTTCCTGGTAAGTAGCGGGGATAGCTGGAAGCTCCAGGATCCTCTAGGAATATTTGCCTGTATACAAACATTTTCAAAGGAATTTAAAAAGGCATCCATATCCTCCCCCTCTTTAGATTCAGCTATCAATATGGAATTTAATTTGTAACCCAGTCCTGTAGTTCCAGTTAAACCCAAGCCACATACCTGCTCTGGTGCTGGTGGTTGGAGTCATAACTTCTCCAGTTCATGTCACCTCTGGTGCTCATGCTCTTCACAGTCCACCTCTCGCTGTTCTCACTCCCTCTTCTCCTCTGCAGCTCACTTCTCTCGCTCAGCCTCTCTCTGTTCTCGCTCCATCTTCTCCTCTGCAGCTCGCTGCTCTCGCTTCTCTTCTCTCTGGAACTCCATTCTGCGCAACTCAGTCTGCAGCGTGATTGCTTCTGTCTCCAGAATGCTGGAGACATTCCCCTGCTGCTGTGGCCCTTGGCTTGCACTGGCCCTGCTGTCCTGCTTACCGGATCTGGACACTGCACTGGCCGCTGGCCCCTCCACACCCAAGGTTTGGTCCTTTTCAGTCACAGTCTGTGACTCAATGCTCTGGGCATCTGCTGCCATCAGGGCATCCACAAGATTCTGCTTGGTGGCTCTCCCCTCGTGCAGGACTCCTCTCTCCTTGCAAAACTGCTTCAGGTAGTCTGCAGTGTGCTCACTGTAGTTGGAAGCCATCTTCTTCCCTAACTACGGCTACTCTAACTTGCACTTTGAAAAAAAATAAAACAGGTAGGAACTTGACTGTAAGCAAAATGATATAGTTCTGTTTCCTTTTAAAAATAAATCACTGCCTTATTTTGCAAGTGAGCTGTACAGTATTAAGCTGATACACTGAACAGTTAAAGCTTGTGTTACCAATTTTGTTGCACCACTGCCAACCAAATCTGTCACAAACGCACTCAGCAAGTCAGGCCCTCTGCTCCCACAGTGCCAACCTCAGAGTGCAATAGTGTGAACAGATAACAGACAGGGTTACCTTTCTGTCTGTTTTTGGGTCTGAATCACCTTTAGTCTCAAGTTCTGGGGGGATTCAAACTGTGAACCTTATACTAGTGAACCCAATGTACAGGCTTAGATATGTACCCTCTTCGGGGATTGCAGTACAATCGTACGCCAAGGGCACCCAGCCAGGCTTCCAAAATGAATCCTTAAAACTTTATAAGAGACCTTAGGTATATTCTTACCTTTTCCCAGTTTAGTGACACCATCAAGCTGTTGAACTATTGTCAGACTTAACCATCTATACGTCACATGCAAAAAGAACTGGCAGACACCCAGGCAGTCTTTCAAATAAAAGATTCTTTACTAAAATATGATAAAAATATGAAAAATGTAAACACAGAACACTATATCAAAAAGCATCACAATCACATAAAAGAAAAACAAGGAAAACTACAGAACAAACTCATACCAACATACAGTTAGATCTTTTCTGACGCCTTACCTCTGTAAGTGCTGTTAAATTAAATCAAAGTGCTGTGTCTTTCTGGAGTCCCAAGATGGTATATCTCTCAAACAGTTCAGACACAAGTATTAGTTTAACTCTGTCTCTCCACACCCTTTCTGTGAGTCATCTAGTTCCTCCTTTTAGAATATAAAAAATACGAACATGATGTCCTAACAGGAGATATATTAAATAAGGTGACATCAGCAAAAACTCATTTTCCAAATTATGAGTCTTTGATTCACCAGTTCCTTTGAGGTATACAACCTTGCAAACCGTCAACTAGGTACGATATAGCCAACAGCTAAATGATGTTCTGTCCTCTTGGTGCAGCGCTAAGTGGATCTGTGCTGTACCAAATGGACCAGGGCTGCATATGGCCCACAGTAGACAGTGCTGCCTGAAATGGTATAGTGTTACAACTCCTGTGGGCCAGCTTTTATTTATTTATTTAAAATTTGGTAACCGGAAAAGGCACAGTGAGCCGAAGCTCATTTCCAGTTGTGACACAGGAACAAGGGTGAACTTATACATACAGAAGGGTATATATACATACACATGCACTAAACCAGTTAACAGTTTAGGCAATTAAGATGCAGGTTATTCACATACTTATACAATACACATAAACCAGATAACAGTTTAGGCAATTAAAATGCAGGGTATATACATAGAGTAGATATGTTAGAGGGTCAAGTTTCTTAGGTAAGTTACATGTAATAGTGTGTTAGAAACTAAGAATTGGTACAGGAAAGGAAGGAAGGGATAAAGAGTTAAGAAAAGTGGGTGTCACTATGAACAAGGTAGTTCAGAGGGGAGAGGGGCTGGAACAGAGTGAGGCATGGGGGAGGCGGGAAAAGGTGCAGAGGAGAGGGCAGATAGATTTGAGCTGGCATTTGAAGGCCGGGAGGGAATGGGTGTGATGGAGGGAAGCAGGAAGTTGATTCCAGAGGTGGGGGAGGTGGTAAGAGAAGGCGGAGGAACCAGCCATTGATCGCTGGTGGGGGATGGCGAAGGAGTGGGGATGCCAGGATCTAAGGGAAAAGGAGGGATTAGCTGCAGGGATGGGGAGGGAAGAGAGGTAAGGAGAGAGAAGGTTAAACCAGTATTTTGACGTGATTATAAGTGCATGAATGTACCACCTGTGGGAGAGGGGGAGAGACTCAGCGAGGACAGAAGTGTGCAGTGATGGGTACGCAGTGGGGCGTTAGTGGCAAATCTGCAAAAGGAGTTGAGCATGGTGTCACACTTGGGAAGAGAGGAGGTGGGGGCCGAGGCATAGATAATGTCCCCATAGTCAAAAAGAGGTAGGATTGTCTTGTGTATTAAGTCACAACAAATATGTAGGGGATAGCGTGTTTGTTTTGAAAGAGCACGCCTAGTTTGGGACTCAGTTTTGAATACAGTGAGTTGATATGGTCAGAGTAGTTAAGGTAATGATCCAATCAGAGGCCAAGGTATTTGTACGAGGTGATGGTATCCAGAGTGGAGGTATCCATTGTCATAAATCCAGGGGGTGGCCAGTTTTTGGGGTGAGTCAAAGATCACGGAGACCGTTTTTTTAGTGTTCACATTTAGGTAGTTGCCGTGGAACCAAGTTAGCACATGGTCAAAATCGGACTGAAGAGGTAACTGGACAGAGTCAGTGGGGGGACCAGAAACATAGAGGATGGTGTCATCCATGTAGAGGTGAATGCTGGAGTGAGAGCAAACTGAGGGAAGGTCATTTATGAAAACTGAAAAGATGATGGAGCCCTGAGGGATGCCAGATAGGATGGCAGGGAGACGCAGAGTTGCTTATTATGACAGACTGCTGATGGTCACTGAGGCAGGATTTAAACCAGAGGACAGTGGAAGATGTGAGGCCCGCAAAGTGCAGTTTCTGGAGGTGGTGTGGGTGGGAGATGGAATTAAAGGCCTTTGTGAGGTCAATAAATATTGCTGATGTGAGGTGACCTTTGTCCATAGCTGTGAGGATTGAGTCTGACGTGGAGAAGGGAGGAGATTGTGGAGTGGTTTATCTGGAAGCCAGATTGATAATCTGAGAAGACGTTGGATGAAGAGAGAAAATCAGAGAGTTTTGAGAGAACTATGGATTCCTGGAACTTTGCCAGGGAGGGGAGTGGGGAAATAGGGTGGTAATTGCCTGGGGATGAGGGTCACCTCCTTTGTGCAGCGGGATGATCTTGGCTAACTTCCATAGGTTTGGGATAGAGTTAGTGAAGAAAGAGAGGCTGAATATGTGAAAGAGGGGGAGGCTATGGCTGGTGCAGAGAGGCTCAGAAGCTTGGGGTGAAAGCCATCTGAATTTGACTTGTAAGGGTGCTGTGGGCAAGAAAAACTTTGTAAGGGGTGGTGGGTAAACCTGTCTGAAAGGGGGGTAGTAGGGAGGTGCCAGACGGTCAGATAGAGCACAGGATGTGAAGAATTGATTATGGGTTTCAGTAACTGAGGTAGGGTAGGAAACAGAGGACACATTTTGCTTGAGTGTGAGAGTAAGTACAGCACCTGGCAGGAGGGGTTGAGAAGGGATTTGACTGTGCTCCAGAAGGATGAGGGGTCAGGGCAGAATGAAAGGTTTGATTTGAAATGTTCAGATTTAGCTTGGCATATTGTTTTTGTACAGGTATTTTGAGTTTGCATTAGAGGTGGGGATCAGTGGTGGCCTTGAAGGATTTCAATTTTGACCAAGCTTTGCATAGGGATAGGATGTAGGGGGAAATCCAGGGAAGGTGGTAACATCTGACCCCAGTGGTGTGGAGAGGGCCGAGGAGGTTCCAGATACTAGTCAGGATGGAAGAGAAAAGCATGAGAGCTTGGTTTACATCAGAGGCCAAGAAGACTGGGGACCAGTTTGCTGAGTATTCAGTCCAAACATGCAAATGAGTTCATTGGGCATGCAAGGCGCTCAGGGGCAATCTGCATGCCCATTATGGGCTAATTTGCATGTGGCACAGCAGCCCCTTAGAGTCCATTCCATAGTAAAACAGTGAAGCCTGTAGGCATAGTGGTCCCCACAACCCGATTGCCCATCCACCTGTGATATGGTAATCCCTAGTGGCATAGTGGTCCCAATCTTCATCATATCATTATTCCCTGATGGTATACTGATTCCTCCCACCCTTTGATTTCCCAGTCTTCCTCATATCATTATTCTTTGGTGGTATACTGGTTCCCTCCACCCTCCCACTCCCAATCGCCCATCCTCCATCATATAATTTCTTCCTGCTGGTATAGTGCCCCCCACTCCCCAATTGTTCATCAACCCCTTCACCCGAGGACCCCCCCCCACACCCCGACTGACATTCTCCATGAAGTCGGTGGCAAGCACAGCCATCCTCTCCCCTCCTCTGTCAGTAGCTGTCTAACAATCATGGAGCACAATCACATATGTAGCCCAGAAAATGAAAATTGTGATTGTAGTTTGTGAGGGTAGAGTGACTGTCAGACATGTAGTTTGTTTATGCTCATGGTATGCCGAGGCCAGAAAGTTCTGGCTAGGACCGATTATGTTATCCCTACAGGGAACTGAAGCAGACCTTATCCTATCAATAATCCTGGCAACAAAGAATGAATGTATTATTCAGAAAGCAGTCAACGTTTCTGTGCCCCAACTTTAAAACTCCCAGCAGTTGCCCACCATTTAACCTCTACCACCTCTAGTACTAGCTGAAGAAGGCAGAATGGAGCCTGCAGTACAAATACAGGCAGGAGCACAGTGACCCCTGTTGCAACACTAACTTCCAGTACCAGTACTCCCAGCTTCAGCACCCATAAGAACCAGTCTCCTAAGAAAGCTATCAAAGTCCCATGTGTGGGACTTTTTTAACACTGATTCCATGAACAACAGTGTGGTTATCTGTAAGTTGTATGACTGCACAGCGAGGTGGGGAAAGAAGGTAGCCATGTGAGTACTGGTGTCTAACATACCCCTTTAAGATCACGCACTCCACAGCCTGGGAACAACACCAGAGGAAGGCAGTAGCTCCAGGTAATGGTTCAGCTGGTGGTGGTGGTAGTACCCAGGTCTGGATGGGAATCTCATCTGCTAAGTAAAAGTTGTAAAAAGAATGCACCCAGAGAATGACATGTGAGGAAGAAGATGAATCAGAGACAGAGAACAGCAGGAAATCATTATCCCATAGGTTGAAGGTTGTCAAACAAAATAGATCTCCTTTTGGAAAATCAACAAAAGATACTTAGATGCTCATCTCTTGTCCAACCATCACCGCCATCATTGTGTCTGCCGCCACCACCACCATCTTCATCATGATCTGCAACACCACCACTGAAAAAAATAACGCAAGGCCATCCTGGTATTTAGCATCAGCACAAATCACTCCACAACCACTAGTCAACATTCTGAAAAAACAAGCAAGCAATCTGTAAGCCATTGCTTTTCCCTCTAAACTGAAACCAATGATACAGTAATTTTCCACTCCAGGCGTCCCCCCCATGGCAGAAAAAGACTTCGGTGTTTAAAGTATGTCCTTTTTTTTTATTTTGTAGCCAATTTTGACATTTGTTTTGCCCTGCTGCCTTGCATAACAACATACCTGGGGTGTGTATCAGTTGAGGCTGATGCACACTTTGTTGTGTGTTATTACTTTCATATAGGCAACAGGGATGTGCTGATGTATATATTTAGTGTTCGATGAATATCTGCCAAATACTTCAGAGAGTATTCAGCTGTATTTGGGTATTTTGGATACATGTGTTCACCCACCCATAAAGCCTCATGTTTAACAAAAATAAAAGGCTATTGCAAGTATGTAACCACCCCCTTCCATGTGGTAATGTTGCCCCCCTCCCAATCACCCAGGAATACACACCTATCCCACCAAGGGCCACAGGACTATACCACCCCTCCCAGGTGCAGTATCCTGACTGGGCTAGAAAGGTGGACTGCCAACAGCAGCAGCCAAGTCACCCCCTCTCTCATTCCCCAATACCCGCTATGCCACCCTCTGACATCCACCACTCCTCCCTTCCACCACTGGCACTCACCGACACCTGAAAGTAAATACAATGGGGCCCCACAGTGGGCAACCAGCACAGCCCTCCCTCCACCTCAGCCAGCCGCTGTAAAACCGATACCCCCCACACCAGCCTCTGACACCCACCCCCTCTACTCAGCAATATACAGCATCTGAAAGTATAAGAAATGGGGTCCACAGCAGGTGACCAGCCATCCCTCCACCTCGGCCAGTCACTGTCCATTGAATCAAACCAGGCACACATTCTGTAGTAATTTCTGATTGGCTCTAGCACTGGAAACAGAGGTAGGTGAGTCTTTCTGAACCAGCACTGAGCATGCTCCATCCACTGATTACTCTGCTGCTAAGTGTCCCAGAGACCTAAGTGATTCAACTATCCTATTAAAAATGGACAGTGGCACAATGGCAGCATCAAGGGGGTGTTGGTGGCTTGGGGATCCACCGTACCACTGCCCTGTTGAGGCCCCAATGGCATATGGAGGAACAGCAGAGGGCGGAGGCACCTGGGCGAGGTATGGAATCTACAGAGGTTGAAGGAGGGGAAAAGGCACTTTCTTATGATGGTGTCTACAAAGCAACCAAGGGTGTATTCAAAGCGGCTTTGCAGGGAGAGCCATCTGAGAGAGCAGTAAAGGTTGCAGTTATGAGTGGAAAAAGGGGGTTAGTGTAGTTTGAATGTGAAGTATTTTCTTAACTGCCATTTCAGTGTGCTTCTCCATTTAGTTTGGGCAGGCTTGAGGGATTCTAGCTGATAAGTTTGTGACTGTGTGTTTGTAATTGGCTGTGTCTGAACTTTAAGTGTAGGCATCATATTACAGGGATTAGTGTAGTTGAAATATGAGGTCTTTTTTAACTGCCATTTCAGTGTGCTTCTCCATTTAGTTTGGGCAGGATTGAGGGATTCTAGCTGGTACGTTTGTGATTGTGTGTTTGTAATTGAATTTGAGGTATATTCTTAACTGCCATTTCAGTGTGCTTCTCTATTTAGTTTGGGCAGGATTGAGGGATTCTAGCTAATAAGTTTGTGACTGTTGTTTGTAATTGGCTGTGTCTTTGTCCACAGTGAGTTGAGTGAGGAGCCACTGCCAGAGAACTCCTTGGCTGATTGTTTTTAGACACAGCTTGTGGAGTAGTCCCACCCTCCTCCCCACAATCCACCCACCCCAGGGCTCGGCCTACGTTTATAGGGTGGATCCCATACGACTGTGCAACATCCTGCATCCATACAGGAAGTAGCAAAGAGAGAAAGCATAACAAAAATCTAAAGAAAAACACAAATATGTGGGATATAACAAATAGCAGTCTTAAGCAGGCAGTAGATTGAGGAGGGAAACAGACATGATGAGAGTGATGCAGTGCAGTGGTTGTGGAGCAGCTGTTTTCAGGGAGACGTTCTGGAGGCTGCAATGCTGCTCTGTCTGCAGGCACCTCTCTGGGCTGAGGGAGGAGGTCGCTTGTCTCTGAGCAGAGCTGGCCAAGCTGAAAGCGGCATCCACCCCCACCCAGAGACCACCGGATCCACAATCTGTACCTCAGAGGATGCCCGGGAAGCGGAGTGATTGGAGTATAGTGGGCTAATGGAGGGTGAGGGAGGGGGGTCAAAATCCCCCAGTGGGTCCTGCTTAGTAACTCCTACACTGTTTTTGAGGAACAGGGAAGCCCCACTCAGGAACTCAAGGCTGGGACCAGGGAGGATAAAAAGTCCTCCAGGATGGAGCCCCAGGGAAGGGAGGCAGGGGACCCCAGAGGAGGAGGAAGCTTTTCCTTGTGGGGGATTCTATTGTCTGAGGAATGGAGTTAAGGACACCTAACAGGGGAGAGAGGGAGGTCAAATGCCTCCCAGGAAGCGCTGCATGGAGGGATGGGAAGCGGATCCAAAGGATTGCTAGGGCAATAGCTAGAAGAGAGCAGCTGGATGTCATTGTTTACCTGGGGACCAACGACCTGTCCAGGAAAAAGGTGGAGTTAGCCAGAGTCCAGAAGGATTTCAGGAAGCTGGGAGGACACCTGAAACAGATAGCATGCTCCATCTCATTCTCGAAGGTGCTACCTGTCCAAGGCACAGGGGGAAGCTAGGGCACTCCACATCTGTACCTTCAACTCCTGGTTGAAGGACTGGTGTGGAAGAGAGGGTTTTGGCTTCATAGGGGACTGGGGCCTGACATGGGCAGATGCAAGCTTATATAAGGAGGATGGCCTGCATCTGTCCGAGAAGGGGACCTTGGTCCCTAGTGATAAGTTTAAATACTTCAGCTGTGAGCATTTAAACTGACCAATGGAGGACAGCCAGGAGGGTAAGGAGGCTTAGGACCCCCCCATGGGAATATGCAGGAACATAAGTTGACTACAGGAACAGCTAATGCAGGCAGGGAGGGGCAGGCAGGTGAAGAATGTATAACGAGTGATACGAGGGGGGGAGGCCAGAGCACATAAGGTGGGGGGGGGAGACGCTGAGGAGGGAGAACAAGAGCAGAAGGAGGCCAGACTGTAAAACATGGAAGATCACACTAATGAATGCCTGTAGCCTAGGAAATAAGGTTCCAGACCTGGAGACCTTGTTGGCAGATGCAGACCTTGACACAGCAGCAATAACAGAGATATGGTACTCTGTTAATCATGGCTAGGAAGTCAGTGTAACAGGCTATACACTGTTCAAGAGGGTCAATAAGTCTATCAAGTCTGCTCGATTATGCAGCTAGCCTCCCTACGTGGCAGCTGCCTCTCCCTACCTTCCCCTCCTCCTTTAAGCCCCCCTTTACCCAGGCCCATCCCCTTTTGAAGCCACTCACCGTTGTGCAGACCACCACTTCCTCTGGCAGTGTATTCCACTCGGCCACCACTCTCTCTGTAAAAGAGTGTTTTCTCATCTCCCTCCTGAACCTTCCCCCCTCCAATCTCAAAGCATGGCCTCTAGTATCCCTCCCTTCCCTTACTCTGAACAGTCCCTCCATCCCAGCCCTGTTTATGGTCTTCATGTGCCTGAAGGTCTCTATCATATCCCCCCCCGTCCCTCCTCTCCTCTGGCAAGTACATGTTTAGTTTCCTCAATCTGCTCTCGTACAGTAAGTCCACCAGACCCTAGATCATTTTTGTTGCCCTGCATTGCACCCCCTTCTGTAACGTAATATCTTTTTTCAGGTAACCAGCGATTTGTACAAAGGCAGAATAACCTCCCCCCCCCCTTGAGGATATTCCTCTGGCAATACAACCCAGCAATTTATTGGCTTTCGCAGCCACATTCCTACATTGAGCTGTTGTTCATTGATCTTGTTATGAGGACCCCCCAGATTCTTTTCTTCCTCTGTCACTGCCAGATGGTAGCTCTTCTTTAGGTTTTTTGCCCCAAAATGCAGCACCTTGCACTTTTTCGCACTGAACCCTAACTGCCATGTGTCTGACCAGGCCTCAAGCTTCACCAGATCCTCCTGCAACCCCTTCCATCCCTCCAGATCATCCACCACCGCCCCTTATTTTGGTGTCATCCACAAACAGACTGATCTTTCTCCTGATACCCACTGAAATGTCTGCAATGAATATCCCAAATAACACCGGTCCCAGCACTGAGCCCTGTGGCACTCCGCTAGTCACCATCCTTGGAAATGAGATCTCCCCGTCCACCACTGCTCTCTGCTGCCTACCACTTAGCCAGTTTCTCAGCCATCCCACTATCTTAGCACCCACCCCGTGCCTTCTAGCTTACTTCCAAGCCTCCCATGCAGCACTAAGTTGAGCGAACGGGTGGGGGGAAGGGAATACCTGTTCGCTTACAGCCCTCAGCATGATGATTGCGGGACAAGGAGGGAGGAGGGTGCTAAGGTTATTTTGATAATCTTTATGTTCTTGGGTGGGGGTGGTTTCACACGGGGGTTGTTTTTTAGGAAACAAACCCACAGCTTAAGTTGGTCGGGTTCAGCAGCAGAATTTGTGAATTTTTCTAAATGTGAATAACATTTATTTATTTTATTTATTTAATTTTGGTGACCGGGTAGGCCCACTGAGACATCACAGTCCCTTTTTCAGGGGTGACCTGGGATTAATTACAATTAACAAGACAATGTAAACACATGGATTCGCACCAACTTTGTCAGCGAACTAAAATGTTAGTAATAAAGAACGGAATATCCAGAAATTTTAATTTTTTGGAATCTTGAGATATTTTAGTTCATTCATTGCTAACAGTAATTTTATTTCAAAAACCTGAAAAATCACTTTAAATTCTGGTAGAGCTGGAACAGTCACCAGCAAATGAAAATGGAAGATGACTAAATATTTTCTGTTACAAAACGAAGGGTCAGACATTTTGTTCTGCTTTTCTGCAGTGCTGTTTTAGAGGGGAACAGTCAGCACTAAAAGCCCCACTCCAAACTGTGGGGCTGGTCCCAATTTGTACTTTATGTGTGAAAACATTTATTTAAGAGTACTGTTTACCACAGTAGAGTAAACTGTATCAGGCTAGTTTTGCTGACTTTTAAGCTGACATTTTCTTTAACTACAAATCCCAGAATCCCCTGCAGTTGACATCAGAGTAGGGCTGCTGCAGTGGGAGATTCAGTAGCCTGTAGTGCATGTTAGGGTTTCTGTAAGGTCTGATCAGATGTCTGTCAGTTCTGCTGTTCTCCCGGGACTGTACAATCCTTTGCAACTGTACTTAGCCCAGGGAGGACATCGGGACCAACACACAAAAGATCAGAGCTTATAAAAACTCTAACATGCACTGCAGGCTATTGACTCTCCCACTGCAGCAGCCCTTCTCTGATGTCAGCTGCATGGGATTCTGGGATTTGAAGTTACAGCAAATGTCAGCATACTAGTCAGCACAATTGTCTGATATACGCTACTATACTGCAGTAAACAGTAAGTAAAAAAAACAAAAAAAAAACATTTTTGCAAACAAACTGCAAATTGTGACCAGCTCCACATTTGGATGTGAGGCTCTTAGTACTGTTTCCCATTAGGATGCAGAATCGAAAAGATTAGAAAATGTACTGCTAATGGTCTTAATGGCCATACTTTTCACCTCCCAGGTTGACTGGTTGTACCAAGGCTGTATGATAACATAACTTGTTTGTAACTTGGATAAGCAGCTAAATTTATGAAGGATTTCACAGAATATGCTTTAAAAGTATGAGAGTACTCAAAATGTCTCCAGAAACCTGCCTACCTCTGAGCAAAACTGGATAGGGATTCTGAAAGCCAGATTATCAGGTAAAAAAGTGGTCAAGTGGCATCCCTACAGTGATTAACTGTGGAACAAAGCCCAGCCCATTGGAGTGCTTTGCTTTTTTTTAGGGATGCTATGAATAAAGATCATTCCTTCTTCCCATGATTTCATGCTACTTGGCCCATTCCTCTAATTTATGTTCCCTTTTTTTGTATAGCATGATGACCTACCTCTCTTCCTTAATGGCTCTGTCTTCTATAGAGCTTACCCGTGCTTTAAAATTGACAACTCCTCTGTGTAGAGTTTCATATGAAGACTTGAAATTGTCAAAATTGCTGGACATTTCAGACAGCAAGAGTTTAATGGAGGACAACTCAGTCAAGAATTTCTTAATTTTGTCCAACTTGAGCACACGTGAGTCTGGTCTGCCAGGTGGTGAGCAAACCTTGTGGTACCATGACACCTGAGTCTGAGATGGCAGCAGAAGTTGGTCTGTGGAAGCTAATTTAGCGGGTGGGGGGGTTGGAAATCGTCATGACAAAAGTTCCCAGATTTTGAAGTATAACATAGCAGATTTCTTAGTGGTAGTGTTTGAGGTAGGACTTGGTTGGAGCTCACTTGAGAGCAGCCTCCTCTATTAAGCACAGCACATGACTCCCAAGATGTAGTTTCTCTGAATTATCCAGCTTTGTGCCAAAGCTTTCTTTCATTGCAGTTAGTAATTGACTGATTATTCATGTTCACCCAGCTTCATTTACAGGGTCATAATCTGGTCCTCTCTGCATACAGTGTAACTGGAAGTACAGTATGTTTTAATAACGACGCTAATGAAAAAAAAGAGTCTTACCCCGTTACCTAAGAATAAAAAAAGATTTAATTCATAGCCAGTTTCAACAGAGATTGCTTAGCACGTGAAAGATTTCTGTTCAAATGAGATTGTAATGTTACTCTGAAAACAACCTGGAAGCAACTGAAGTATAAAACCACAAACAAAATTGCAATGAAATGTTTTTGTGCAATTCAAAATGTAAATCTTGTCAAAAGTATACATTAAAATGTACATGTAAAGGCAGAAAACAAAAACAAACTAAAATTGAGAATAGAAATAAAAATCCCAATCAATCCAATAGGTGAGATATTGATCCATTTAATAAAAAACTAGCAAATAACACACATATCAGAACGTCATAATTTGATGTTTTTGGTGCAGAATTTGACACTGCTAAACTTAAATCACAAATTGTAGTGATGCTTAGCAGTTACCAGTACTGCACCCAAAAAATCTAATTGTCATCTTGATTACTCCTTGTTGCAGGATAAGCAGTATCAGAGAAAGGAAGTGCATCTGGGAACCCCAGCTTCAACCATGTGGGCCTGTAGCTCAGTGGTTAAAGCACCAGGACGGTACTCCACGGGCCTGGGTTAAATTCCCAGTAGATCACATTATTACTTACTACAATTTGTGACATGAAAATGTGTGAATTCTAGAGATTCCATGATCTTCTCATGAGGGTCAAGTTGCCATGAAACCACAGACTACAGTTAATTTTTTAATTTTTTTCCCATGAGGTGTTCAAAGCCTTCTTTGAAAGGGTGGTATCCATCTTGTTTCAGATGAGCTAAAGCACAAAATAGCTGGTCATCAGGAGGAAGCTCTTCCCACTTTATCCATTTCCACCCTGCAGAAAAGAACAGAAGTGTACTACATTATTACATCCTGGAGTTGGTTTTTATGTTGATACAACAGCAGGTATGTTGGATTACATTTACATATATTCTTTTATTATACTTTCTTTTTCTAGCACCCCTGTACCCGAGCTAAGAATCTCATTGCGTCTCCCTCAAAGTCCCTTTCCCGCCTAGATAACCATTCCTTTTGTGTCTTTGTTTATTCTTCACCCAGGCCACCTAACAAATAACCTGCAGCTTATCTCTCACAGGTGGGACCTGGACCCTAAAGACATATTCCTTTTTGAATGAAGGGGTGACCAGAGGGAAGAGCTGGTGAGACAGAGCTGGAGAGATGGAGGTGGGATAGGCAGTACAGATGGGCACGGTAGGATGAGGGGACATCATATGTCCCAGTGCCACCATTTATTTTTGTGCTCAATAACACCACCCCTTATACTTTCCACAGGGCCTGCTCCTGTGACATGATCTGGCATTCTGCCTATCAGGGTGGATGGAGGGGCAGGTGAGCCCAAGTCATCTTTCAGAGCTCCCCTGCTGGCCCTTCTCTGGATGCACGACACCTCTGTGTCACACACTAGGGAAACAGGTGCACACCGACAAAAGGCTGCTCCATAAGGGACAACATGTTCCTTACCTCACAACACCTCTTCCTACTGGCCACCAGGGGCAGCTGTGCATCAGACAGAGGTGCCCTATTTCCCCAGGCAGAAGGCATCAAAGACAAATGGAGGGTGGTGGACACATGGAACAGCCTTCCTGAGGAGGTCATGGGGTCAAAAACAGTGGGGGAATTTAAGAATGCAAGGGACAGACATAAGGCAATTATAGTGGGGAGTAGGAGGAAGTAGGCTGTTGGTTAACTAGGATCTGCAGCTTATCTAATAGGTAGGGAAGTGGGCAGATTGGGTGGGCCAAGCAGTCCTTATCTGCCATCAAAGTCTATGTTTCTAGATGCTGGAACCTGACCTCTTCGGTCGGCAGCAGACATCCCAGGTTTGGGTGTGCAAACCAGGAACATCTGGATGGCAAGCAGCAGTGCTTCTACTTTTGCTAGTTGGCCAGTGATATATTCTTTTGTTTCCCTATCACACCGATATCATTCTATCCTCCAGCAGCTTTGATACCTGGAAGGAATAGCTCACCACCACATAGAAATGGAGGCACACCATATGCTAATATTGTCAGACAGGTGGAACTCATCATGGATATACTGTAGCTTACTGTTTCCGCTTAAAGGAAAACTACACCCTCATATCTTCTAAACTGTATTTGTTTCCATGTCAACTGACGTCTTCCCCGTAGCTATTGGGATGTACATGTTTGCTTTAGTTTGTTTTCACTGTTCATGCTAGTCCCCTGTAACTATCCTGGGGGGTCTCCATTTTATGGTTGTTGAAATCTCACTGTCCATGATAGTTGCATTAGCATATGAGAACATGATGTCACAGCATTAATTTATATCATGCATCTCTATGATAAAAGTACACATATCCTGAAAATGACTCTCTGGAAACACACAATTTGAATGCAATTTAAAGGGAAAAGCCCTGCATTACAGCTCAGTCTGCAAAGGTAACTGAAGGCAAATGTGGTATTTAACACCTTGCTGCAACTTGTTCTGTTGAACTCTTAATTCCAGAGACAGGCATACTGTGGGTCTAAAAGGTGTGGATACATCATGTTCTCATATGCTAATGCAGCTTTCAGGGAAAATGAGATTTCAGCAACCAGAAAATGGAGGTGTCCCCCCCCACCCGGATAGTTACAGGGACTAGAATGAACTGTGAAAATAAACTAAGGCAATCACATATATCCATAACAGCTCCATGAAAAGAGTTGTCTGTTGACATCAAAGCAAATAAAATTTACAAGATATGAGGGTGTAGTTTCCCTTTAAAATATCACTTGTTGTCATTTGTGCAGGAACAATGGGCACATCATAGAAACATAGAATTTGACGGCAGAGAAGGACCGCTTGGCTCACCTAGTCTGCCCATTTCCCTACCTAATGGATGAGCTGCAGATCCTAGTTAACCAACAGCCTACTTCCTCCTACCTCCCCCACCAGAATTGCCTTATATCTGTCCCATGCATTCTTGAATTCCCCCACTGTTTTTGACTCCACTACTTCCTCAGGAAAGCTGTTCCATGCATCCACAACCTTCTCTGTGAAAAAAAACTTCCTCACATTACCTCTGAGCTGTCCCCGCTCTATCTTCAAATTGTGCCCCCTTGCTCTTATTAACATACTAAAATGCTAGCAGAATAGGCCTAGTAATCTTTCATGTCTGCTCATTTGGTCAGCCCCCAGCCTAGGAGTTGACCTTGCTGCCCCCCCCCGCCCTCTCGAGCTTCTCCCTTCCGAGTCCAGGGTATTTCCGCTGCATTAGACTTTGCTTCCACGACCTTCCCTGTACCTGTCCCACCCCTCTTGAACCCCTCCACAGTCTCTGCCTCCACCAGCCCCTGGGCAGTGCATTCCATGGTTCTACCACCCTCTCAGTGAAGTAGCACCTCCTCCTTTCTCCCGAGTCTCCCCCCTCCAGCTTCCACCCATGCCTTCTAGGTGCCCCCCCTTCCTTCGGAGCACCTTGATTGCGCCTTCCCTATTTACCCCTTCATGTACTTGAAGACCTCTATTATACTAACACACTATTTGCCAGAAGATTAGGCCTTACGGTCTATCGAGTCTGCTCAAACCTTAGATCCTTAGTTGGGTGCTGAGGCCTTCCCATCCCTTGTGCTCCAGAAACCCCTGTCATCCATCCCCACCCCCCGGGACAGGCCATCATCTGATACATCCACTTTCTGTGTCTGTCCCATCCTCTCTTGAAGCCCTCCACTGTGGATCTCTGAACCAGCTCACCAGGCAGTGCATTCCAAGGGTCCACCACCCTCTCAATGAAAAACCTCCTCCTCTTCCCCCCTCACCCTTCCACCTTCAAACCATGCCCTCTAGTGATACCTCCCTGCTTTAGTCTAAAGATCCCTCCATGTTTACCCTATTTATTCCCTTGAGGTGCTTTAAGACCTCAATCATGTCCCCCTGTCTCTCCTCTCCTCCAATGAAAACAGGCAGAGCTCCTCAAGTCTGTCCTCATACGTCAAATCCCCTAGCCCTCGTATCATCTTAGTTGCCTTCCTCTGTACCCTCTCCAGGAGCTGTATATCCCTCTTCAAGTGTGGTCTCCAGTACTGTACACAGTACTCAAGGTGTGGTCTAACCAGTCCATTGTACAGCAGCAGAATCACTTCCTTGCTTCTAGAGGTGATCCCCTCACGATGCATCCCAACATCCTGTTTGCCTTGCTAGCTCTCCTGCACTACTCAGAGTTATTCATACATGCATCCACCATGACCCCAGGTCTTTTTCCCTATTGAGGCCTCCAGCGCCTCCCTCCCAGGGTGTACCTGTGTTTAGGGTTTCCCACCAAGATGCAACACCTTGCACTTAGTGATATTGAAATTTAATTTCCATGTGTGAGCTCAGCTTTCCAGGGTGTCCCGGTCCCCTTGCAGGGCCAACCTCCCCTCTTCTCCCTCAACTACTGCTCCCATCTTGGAGTCATCCGCGAAGAGACTCATTTCACACCCTATACCCTCCCTGATGTCCGATATGTATGCATTAAACAGGAAAACAGGATTGGACCCAGGACCGAGCCCTGCGGTACCCCACTACCAACCTCTCTAGGGTTCGAGAGCTCTCCACAGACCACTACTCTCTGGGTGCATCCAGCTAGCCAGTTTTAAATCCATCTGACCATCAAAGGGCCTACTCCTAACCCCATCAGTTTCTCCACCAGACCATTGTAGGGACAGAGTCAAACGCCTTGCTGAAGTCCAAGAATAATACATCCACAGGCTTTCCCCTGTCCAGTTCTGATGTTACCCATTCGTAGAACTCCACAAGATTGGTTTGACATGATCTACCTGGCACAAACCCATGTTGCCGACTAT
The DNA here is from genome assembly GCA_016271365.2 of Neoceratodus forsteri. Classification (NCBI taxonomy): domain Eukaryota; kingdom Metazoa; phylum Chordata; order Ceratodontiformes; family Ceratodontidae; genus Neoceratodus; species Neoceratodus forsteri. The sequence continues at coordinate 1,128,130,364 of CM057459.1, read as the reverse complement.
CCAGACCTCCCACCTCCTCCAAGTACACCCCAATCATTCCTTTAGTATACTCTCCATTAATTTTCCCACCACCGAGGTCAAACTGATGGGTCTATAGTTACCTGGTACTTCCCTCGACCCCCCTTTATGGATTGGCACCACATGTGCCTCTCGCCAATCCCTAGGTACCCTCCCTGTCTCAAGTGACCTGCTGAAGAGCTCCGCCAGGGGTGCAGCCAGAATGTCCGCCAATTCCATAGTACTCTCGGATGAATGCCATCCGCCCAGGAGATTTGTCTTCTTTAGGCCTTGAGGGCTAACCACACCCTTTGGTGGAGATAGCATCATCCGCCCTCCACCTTACTGGCCTTTTATCCTTATCCAGATGTGACACCCTGGGTACCTCTCCCTCCCTCTTGCTCCATTTCTGTTGCACCCTGATCCCACTCACTGCCACTTCTATCCCTTCGTGCCTTGCTTTGTAGATATCCCATCCCCTCACTAGTGAACACAGAGGCAAAGTACTCGTTAAATACCTCTGCCTGGTCCCTCACCTCTTCCACCACCCTCCTTCTGATCTCAATCTGCTGAGATGGCCCTTAGTTTTCTCCGCTCCCCAATGTACCAGAAGAACCCTTTTCCCTCCTTTATCCCCTGTGCCAGCCGCTGCTCTTTACTGGACTTTGCTCCCCTCACCATACGGGTGACTTTTCTAGATGCAAGATGGTACATTTTCTTATCCCTATCCCCTCTTGTTGTTTTATATATTATGCCCCCGTCCCTTCTCTCTCTCTTCCAATGTGTACATATTTAGCTCTTCAAGCCGCTCCCCATAGGTCCTTTCCCCCAAGCCCCAGATCATTTTGGTTGCCCTCCTCTGGACCCTCTCCAGGAGTTCAATGTCCCTCTTTAAGTGTGGCCTCCAAAACTGCACACAGTACTTGAGGTGCGGTCTCACCAAGCAGTTATACAGAGGGAGTATCACTTCCCTCCTTCTGGAGGTGATCCCCCAGCGATGCATCCCAGCATCCTGTTGGCCTTGGCTGCTGCCCTAGAAGTCTCCGAGTTGTTCATCTTGACATCCACCACCACCCCCTGGTCCCTCTCAGCCATCAAGACTTGTTGCATCCCCCCCCCCCCGGGTGTACACTTGGCCCGGGTTTCTGACTCCCAGGTATCCTGCATTTCCCTGCATTGAACCTCAGTTTCCACTTTCTAGACCACCTTTCCAGAGCCCCCAGGTCCCCCTGTAGGGCCACCCTCCCCTTCTCCCCATCCACCACCACCCCCAGCTTTAAGTCATCTGCAAAGAGGCTCATCTCACTCCTGATACCCTTCCTTATGTCAGAGACGTAGGAGTTGAACAGGAGGGGCCCAAGGACCGATCCCTGAGGAACCCCGCTAATGACCTTCCTTGGAAATGAGACTATCCCCCAACCACGACCCTCTGGGTCCAGTCTTTGAGCCAGTTCCCTATCCATCTGATCATCTGGTTCCCCACCCCCACTTCCCCCAGCTTATCCAACAGGCCCCTGTGAGGAACCAAGTCAAACACCTTGCTGAAGTCAAGAAAGAGGATGTCCACTGGCCTATCTAGGTCCAAGGCACTCGTCAGTCAATCATAGAACTCCACAAGGTTTGTCTGACATGATTTCCCCGGGACAAAACCATGTTGTCTATCCCCCCCAGCCCCTCCTTGACAATACCCTCCATCACCTTGCCCACCACCGATATTAGGCTGATGGGCCCGTAGTTCCCTGCCACCTCCCTTGATCCACCCTTGTGGATAGGCACCATGTGCGCCACCTTCCAGTCCTGGGAAACCCACCCCGTCCTCAGAGAGATGCTGAAAAGCTCCGCCAGGAGTTTTGCCAGGACATCCGCCAGTTCCCTCAGTACTCTGGGATGCAATTTATCCAGCCCCGGTGCTTTCTCCATCTTAAGGGACCTGAGGGCTTCCCTCACTCTCTCTACTGTGATTTCCACCTCTGCAACCTCGGCCCCCTGTTTTGCCTTCCCCACTCCTGCTAGTGATGGCTCCCCCCCAGACCCGCCGATCGGTAAGGGTCCCCCCTCCTCAGTTTCACCCTCTCCTCCCATGTATGATACAGCCCCCCCATTTTCCTTGGTAAAAACTGAGGTAAAGTACTCATTTAGTACCTCAGCCTGCTCCCCCTGGTCTTGTGCACATCCCTCCCGTTTTAATCCTGCTAATCTGCCCCTTAACCCTTCTTTTTTCCCCAATGTATCTAAAGAACCCCTTGTTCCCTCTCCTGATTTCCTTGGCCAGGTTCTGCTCCTTCCTTGCCTTAGCCCCCCTCACCACCCTAGTAACCTTTCTGGCCATCAGCTCGTACTCCCCTCGACCCATTTCACTCCTTGAGCACTTGAAATGCCCGTAGGCTGCCTACTTTTCCCTCACCACCTCCTGAACATCCCGGGTTCACCAGCAGGGTTTTCGGGCCCTACCGCATTTGCGTCTCGCTCTTGCACAGGTGCTGGTAGCATCCTGTACCCCCCCTCCTGATGATTTCCCACCTACTGTCAACGTCCATGTCTGGCCATATCCCGTCCAAATGCTCCTTAAGGATCCTTCCCATTTCCTTGAAATCCACCCCCCTGAAGTCAGTTACCTCCGTCTTTGTGCAGCCTTCCTCCCCTCCTAGGTCCAGGCAGAACCAGACTGTGGCATGGTCATTCCCCACCAATGGGTCCCTTACCTCCAGGCCCCCAATCTGGTCACTGTCCGCCAGGACCACGTACAGTATCCGCACCTCCCTGATTGGCTCCCACACCTGCTGGGTTAGGAACGCATCCTGAAAGACATCCAACAACCTCTGTTCCCTGACCACCGAGGATGTCATAGTCCCCCAGTCCGTCCCTGGCATGTTTAAGTCACCTAACACCACCACCCTTCCCCTGCCCAATTTACAATCTACTCTCCCCCAGTTCCTCTGCTGGCATAGGGGGTCTGTACACCACTCCTATTTTTACTCTCCCCCCCTTGTTATCAAGGTGACCCAAATCACCTCCATGGTCCCCTTCGCCTCCTCCACTCCTCCTATGCCAATGCAGTTAGTATCAATGCTACCCCCCCTTTCATCCCCCGTCCTTCCTGAACATATTGTAACCCTCCAGGTTCATGTCCCAGTCGTGCCCTGCAGTGGCACAGGTCTCAGTGACAGCTGCCACATCCACCTCTCCCTCAGCTAACATCGCCTGGAGCTCAACCATTTTATTGCCCAAGCTCCTGACACTGAGCAGGACCACCTTCCACCCCTTCCCTACACTCCCATTTCCCCTGCTCACGTTCTCATGGGGTCTCCGTCTCCCCTCAGTCTGCACCCTACCAGTCGGCCTTTTCCCACATTTCTCCAGCTCCCTAGGGGGTGGAGACAGAGTCCCTCCTTTATCGGACCCCCCTCGACAGCCTCTTCTCCCATCCCTCCCCACCTTCCACATCTCTTTTTCTGAAAGATGCTACCCTCTTGGACTTTGTTAATTCCCTTGAGGTACTTGAACGTTTCTATCATGTCCCCCCTCCTCAAGGGTATACATATTAAGCTCCTTTAGTCTCTCTTCATATGTCTTCTGGTACAGACCCTGCACCATTTTCGTTGCCTTCCTCTGGACAGCCTCCACCCTGTCTAAGTCTTTGTGGAGATGGGGGTCTCCAGAACTGCATGCAGTATGGGGTCTCACCAACTGTCTGTACAGAAGGATAACAACTTCCTGTTTTCTACTGGTGATGCCTCTCCCTGTGCATCCCAGTATCCCCCTAACCCTCCTTACTGCCTTCTCACATTGCTTGCCCACCTTTAGGTCATCTAATATAACTACCCCCGGTCCCTTTCCATTGTTGCTGTTGTCAGTATCTCACCCCCCGTTGTGTACTCTTCCCCTGGGTTTTTGTTTCCCAGGTGCATTACTTTGCACTTTGCGTTGAATCTAAGTTGCCATACATTTGACCATTCCTCCAACCTTGCCAAGTCCCTTCTCATCCTTTCCACCCCGCCTTGTGTATCAACCCTGTTGCAGATCTTTGTGTCTGCAAAGAGACATACTTTTCCTTCTAGTCCCTCTGCAATGTCACTTATAAAGACATTACAAAGGACCGGACCCAGTACTGAACCCTGCGGTACCACACTAGTAACCCCTCTTTCTTCACTGTGGACTCTGTTTACTATTACCCTCTGTGTCCTGTTGTCCAGCCAATGTTTTACCCAGACTACCACCCTGGGACCCACTCCCAGGCAGGCTAATTTGTTTATTAATCTTTTGTGTGGGACTGTGTCAAATGCCTTGCTAAAGTCTAGGTAGGCCATGTCCACAGACCCTCCCTCGTCTACTACTTTGGTCACCCAGTCAAAGAAATCTATTAGATTCGTCTGACATGACCTTCCCGCTGTGAATCCATGCTGCCTTGGGTGCTGTGCTCCACTGGCCTCTAGGTACTCAACAACTATTTCCTTCAGAAGTGATTCCATCATTTTCCCTACCACTGAGGTCAAACTCACAGGTCTGTAGTTTCCTGCTTCTGTCTTGCTCCCACTTTTGCGAAGGGGAATTACATCCGCCCTCCTCCAGTCCTCAGGTACCACACCATCCTCCCATGATATCAACCCCCCTATCCAGAGTGCTTCTATTGACTGGATTAGGTACCTTCCCCTCCTCTTTCTTTGTGAATACTAAGCAGAAGTATTTGTTCAGTATCTCTCATTTTATACTGTCCCTCTCTGTCAGCCCACCCTCCTCTTTATTCAGCCTCAATATCCCTCCCTCCCTTTGTCTTTCTTCACTCCCTAATGTACCTATAAACGTTTTTATCCCCCTTCTTAACCGAGTTGGCTATCTTTTCCTTGGTTTGGGCCTTTGCTATTCTGACTGCCTTCCCCTCTTTCTTCTGCTTTAACTGGTATAGTTCTCTGTCTTGCTCCTTCTGTGTTTCCTTATACTTCCTGAATGCTATGTTTTTCTCCCTAACCTTCCCCACCGCTTCTTTTGAGAACCATAGTGTTTTTTTCTTTTGTTTTGATTTATTTGCTTCACACAAAGGTTTGTTGCCTCTGTGATGGCAGTTTTGATGTTTCCCACTAGGGAGTATCCTTTGCTTGTTGAGGACTTAGACAGCAAAGTAGCTTTACCTGGAGGGCATTTTTTTTCCAGTCCCCCCCCAGTTAAGGTCAGAGGTGAACATTTTTCTATCATTATTCTTGACTCTGAGACTGATGTTGCCACATTACAAGGCCCTGTTCAACCCCCAGCTGTACTGCTGCATGCTGTTCTGGGTTCCACAATATGAAAAGGGTATTAAGGCAGTCAAGAGGATGCAATGTAGTACCACCAAAATGCTCAGGGGTCTAGGGGACTAAAGCTTTGAAGAGAGAGACTAGAGGTACTTTACATGTCCACTGTAGCAGAAAGGAGGCTGAGAGGGGACATAATCTCGGTCTTCTGCAACAGTATCAACAAGACAGTCAGTTAGTGGAGGGGGAGAAGGAGCCTCTAGCTGGTGGCTGTGAGTGTAAGTAGATCTCAAAGATTTTCTTAGCTGGTATTTCTTTGTGTTTATAATTGTATTTGAGGGCTGGTCTTAACTGCCATTTATTGTGCTTTTACATTTAGTCTGGGCAGGAGTAAGGGATTCTAGCAGACACTTTGGTGTTTGTGTGTTTAAAAGTTGCTGTCTGGCCTGTAAGTGCAGGTATCATATTACAGGGGATTAGTGCTGTTTGAATGTGAGGTGTAACTGACATCTCAGTTGGTCTTCAGTTAGTGGAGGGGGAGAAGGAACCTTTAGCTGGTGGCTGTGAGTGTAAGTAGATCTGAAAGATTTTCTTAGCTGGTATTTCTCTGTGTTTGTAATTGTATTTGAGGGCTGGTCTTAACTGCCATTTACTGTGCTTGTACATTTAGTTTGGGCAGGAGTAAGGGATTCTAGCAGACAAGTTGGTGTTTGTGTGTTTAAAAGTTGCTGTCTGGCCTGTAAGTGCAGGCTTCATATTGCAGGGGATCAGTGCTGTCTGAATGTGAGGTGTAACTGCCATCTCAGTTAGTCTTCAGTTAGTGGAGGGGAAGAAGGAGCCTCTAGCTGGTGGCTGTGAGTGTAAGTAGATCTGAAAGATTTTCTTAGCTGGCATTTCTGTGTGTTTGTAATTGTATTTGAGGGCTGGTCTTAACTGCCATTATTGTGCGTTTACATTTAGTTTGGGCAGGAGTAAGGGATTCTAGCAGACAAGTTGGTGATTTTGTGAGGTGACACTGCCAGAGGACTCCTTGGCTGATTGTGTTTTGATACAGCCTGTGGTGTACTCCACCTGCCCAACCCACGCCAACCACCGCAAGGCTCACCCTACATTTATTGGGTGAGTCGTATAAAGCCTCAACATCCTAATTCTATTAGGTGATGCTTGGGTAGTGCTGGCTACTGCATCTTGGGTACTGTTTGTATCGATTGCTCGGGCATATGCTGGCTACTGCTGGGAAAAGGGTAGATTGATTGAGTGTATATGGATTTGAGGGTACTTTTATTGCCAAGGGGGCCCATATTGCCCACACCTAACAGTGAGGATGGAATCGAATGATGCAAGAGCCGGTATCTTCGGGAGGGTGATTGGGTGTACAGGGTGGGAGGTGGCCATAATATTGAATTGGGCATGGAGGTTTGGGGGATGACCAGTGTGTTACCAGTTGGCAGGCCTCAGGCAGGAGGCCGAGGGATCAAAAAAGCAGCTGGAGAGGGAGGGAGGGGTGGGATGGAGGGAAGGGGGCAGGAACCATATGATGATAGACGAGGACAAAATGGCATACCACAGGGTATAGGAGCAGGAGTGAGAGGACTAGGGACCATGGTTGCTCCGGGGAGACATGAAAATACCAGTGTACGGGTCATCACTCTGAAAGGGGGCGGCCCAGAGAGAGCCAAGGAAGGGGAGGGGAGGGGGGACAGGAGTGGTGAGCTTGGGGCAGGCATCACACATTAAATCCCTTCACCCTGCTGTACCCGGATGATAAGGTGGAAGAGGCTGGTGGGCAGGGGGTGGATGACAGGAGGAGATTGGTCGGGTGTCGGGGCAGGGGATAGGAGGGGGTCCTGATCCAAAGGAGGGAGGGCATGGGGAATGTGAGACCAGGGCACCAGACGGGTGGGGGCAGGAGCCCGGGTCTGAGGAAGCAAGGCAGAGGGGGACGATAGAACAGAGTCAGGGTGGACAAGGCCAGGACCCAGGACAGGGCAGAGTTGAGGGAAGGGAAAAGCAGACAAGGAGGGGAGGGGTGAGAGGGGGAACACCCGCAGGCCAGCTCCCGAGAATGGAATTTGCAGTAAGGGGGGTGTAGAGAGCACTAGGCACAAGGGTCCATTACTGCAGAACCTGGGGAGGGAGAAGGAAAGCATGACTAGGAGGCCTGGGTGGAGAAGTCAATGACAACAGACCAACCAGGGAAGAGTTAAGGGGGGCGACTAGTGATATTCAGGCTGTGAGGGGTGCGAGGAGCAAGCTGGGAGAGGGAGACAGAAGAGGGAGCTTGGAAGGGCACAGTCAAACTAGTGATGCCCAGGCTGTGGGAGGGGTAAAGAGCAAGCAGGGGGCCACAGTCAGGAGAAAGAGTCTGGAAGGGCACATACAGACCTGTGACCCCCCAAGTTGCAGGGGGTGAGAGGAGAAAACTGGTGGACATAGGCAGAAGAGGGAGCCTGGAAGGGCACGCACAAAATAGAGACACCCAGGCTGTGGGGGGTGCAAGGAGCAAGCCTGGGGAACGTAGACAGAAAAAGGAGTATGGAAGGGCACAAACAGGCTAGTAATTTGGGGGGAAGAGGTGAAGGTGCTCCTGCTGGGTGACTCCATGATTAGAGGTATCCAGTGGAAGGGGGCTGGGGAGGGAAAAGGCAGCCCAGTCAAGGTTTTTATTTATTAGATCATCGGTTTACAGACCTTTGAGTCAAAGACTCATTTACAAAGACACCTCGTCAAGAGAGCAATACATCACAGCAAACAAAACAGTACGGTACATAACGCTTAGATTAAAAAAGCAACCAGTGTTACAGGCATTCACTGGTGGTACACTCCAAGGTTAAATGTATCCCAGGCCTATCAGTATATAAGGCCAAATTCCAGCTATACTCAATGGCAAGAGAATGTGGAGGATCCCCAGACTTTCTAGTTCACCTGGGAACAAACAATTTAGAAGGGAACAGTGAACTGGAGATACAAGCAAGATTCAGGGAATTGGCCAGGGTTTTCTGAGATACTGCCAGTACCAACGGCAAGTGGGGAAAATAAGCAAAAACTTAGGGGGGTTAACCAGTGACTCAGGGAGTGGTGCAAGTCAGAAGGGTAAGGATTGATGGGGGACTGGGGTGATACATGGGAAGACAAGGGGCTATATGCCAGGGACAGGCTGTACCTCAACCTGGAGGGGAGAGAGATCCTTAAACTAAAACTTTTTGGATTCATTGGTGATAGCTGGGGTTTAAACTCGTAAAGGGGGAGGGATAGAAAGACTGAAAGCCCCAGCGAGGAAGCTTGAGGGTTCAGGACTAGATCATGCAAAGTGGGCTGTGGGTAGCATTAAAAGACCAAGGGGAACTGAGGGGGGAAGAGACACGGGGGATTGCACTGGGCTGAGAAGACTGGAGAGGGGGGAGGGTGGAGGACGGTCCTGATCAATGTCAGGAGCATGCGCAATAAAATGCCAGTGCTTCAGGCAATGCTAGTTGAGGGTGCATCAGACTTGACGGCAATTACTGAGACTTGGGCCACCCAGAGGCATGATTGGGACCTAAATTTAGAGGCATACACAATGTTTAGGAAGGATAGGACAGTGGGAAGAGGGAAGTGTGTGGCATTGACAGTCAAAAATGACATAACAGTTGGTGGAATCGAGGAGGCAGAAGGAGATGTGGATGCAATTTGGGTAATTCTACAAATGGGGGGGTAAAAGTTTAAAAATAGGGGTGGTGTACAGACCACCCGCAATGGAAGCGGAACTGAAGGATGATCTGGCTGAGAACATCAGGGGTCACTGTGGCCTCAGAATGGGCAGGGTGGTGATCATGAGTGACCTGAACATGCCGGGGGCAGACTGGGGCACTATGACATCCTCGGTGGCCAGGGAGCAGAGGTTGACAGATGTCTTCCAGGATGCCTTCCTAGTCCAGCATGTGGGGGAGCCTATTAGGCAGGATCGGATCCTACACATTGTCCTAGCAGACAGTGACCAGATAAGGGGCCTGGAGGTGAGCAGCCCATTAGCAGGCAGTGACCATGCCACAGTCTGGTTTCTTAGGTTCCTAGGGGGAGAGGAAATTTGCACTAACACAGAAGTAATAGATTTCAGGGGAGCGGACTTTGAGGGCATGGGAAGGATTCTTAAAGGGTGCTTGGATGAGATAAAGCCCAGACATGGATGCTGGTAGCTTGTGGGAAACCATTAAGAAGGGGGTGCAGGAGGCTTCAAGGGCCTGCGCAAAGGTAAGGCACAAGCAATGTAGGGCCAGTAAGTCATGTTGGTGGAACCGGGAGGTGCAGGAGGCGGTGAGGGAGAAAAAGGCTGCCTATGAGTGCTTAAAGCACTCAAGGGGGACTAGGGAGAGGGGAGAGTATGATTTCCTGGCTAAGACGGTCACCAGGGTGGTAAGGGGGCCAAAGCAAAGAAGGAGCTAACCTGGCCAGGGATATCCAGGGGGAGGGGTTCATAGATACATAGGGGGAAAAGAAAAGTGAGGGCACAGATCAGCAGGATTAGAACTGGTGGGGGATGGGTGCAGGAAGCTGGGGAACAAGCAGAGGTGCTAAATGAGTACTTTGCCTCTGTCTTTACCCGGGGAGGTGGAGGATCTTTCCAACCCAATGGGAGGGTAGAGGAGCCCACTGAACCAGGAAGTCAGTTGGAGACTGAAGGACTGGATGAGACTAGGGCAGGGATGGGTCGTGATCTGAGAAGGAGAGAGGATGCAAGAGGAGGGGGGGATGGGAGGGTGAAATCACAGCAGATAGGGTGAGAGAGGCCCTCCGGTCACTAAAGACTGAGAAGGCACTGGGGACAGATGGGCTGCATCCAAGGGTGATGAAGGAACTGGTGTATGTGCTGGCAGCTCCACTAGCTTCACTCTTCAACATCTCCCTGAAGACATGGTGGGTGCTTCAAGATTGGAAGGTGGCTCATGTGGTGTCTGTCCACAAAGGGGGTCCAGAGAGTAGATGGGGAATTATAGGCCCGTTAGCCTAATGTCTGTGGTAGGCAAGGTTATGGACGACATTATCAAGGAGAGGCTGGGGGGCAGCTGGAAAGGTTGGGGCACCTGGATGACAGGCAGTATGGTTTTGTTCCGGGAAGGTTGTGCCAAACTAACCTGGTGGAGTTTTATGACTGGGTGACGGGTGCCCTGGACCGACATAGGCTGGTGGATGTCCTCTATCTGGATTTCAGTAAGGCATTTGATTCGGTTCCCCTACAGCCTACTAACAAAGCTGGGGGATGGGTGGGGGGCAGTTGCTCAGGTGGGTGGAGAAAACTGGCTTATGGGGTGAATACAGTGAGTGGTGGTAGGAGGGATAGTCTCCTCCCTCAGAAGGGTCATCAGTGGGGTCACCCAGGGTTCAGTCCTGGGGCCACCCCTGTTCAATTCCTATGTCTCGGACATAGGGTGGGGTGTTAAGAGTAGGTTGAGTCTCTTTGCGGATGACTCAAAACTGGGAGCACTGGCAGATGGGTAGTAGGGAAGAGAGGCCCTGCAGGGGGATCTGGATACCCTGGGGTGTGGAGAAGGAAGTGGAGGTTGAAGTTCAATGCAGGAAATGTAGGTGCTACATTTAAAGTCAGAAACCAGGACATGCATACACCCGGAGGGACCACACTGCAAAGTCACATCAGGCGAGAGGGACTTAGGGATAGTGGTGGACAGCAAAATGAATAACACAGAGAACTGTCGAAGAGCTGCAGCAGAAGCAAACAGGATACTGGGCTGCATAACCAGGGGGGATTATATTCAGGAGGAGGGAGGTGATCCTCCCTCTGTATAATGACCTGGTTAGGCTGCATCTTGAGTATTGTGTGCAGTTCTGGAGACCCCATTTTAAGAGGGACATAGCGCTGCTGTAGTGGGTCCAGAGGAGGGCGACCAGGATGATTCAGGGCATGGAGGGTAAAACCTTTGAGGACAGACTGGATGAACTCAATCTGTACGCATTGGAGAAGAGGAGGGACAGAGGGGACTTGATAGAGACTTTCAAGTATGTAAAGGAGATAAATAAGGGCAGAGCCAGGGAAGTGTTCAGGCTTAAGAAGGGGGAACTAGCAGGGAGCATGAGTGGAAGCTGGAAGGGGGAAGTACAGGGGGGAGCGCAGGAGACACTTCTTCACAGAGAGGGTGGTGGAACCATGGAACTCACTGCCCAGGAGTTTGGTGGAAGAGACCACAGTGGAAGGATTCAAGAAGGGTTGGGACAGGTACAGGGGGAAGCTGAGGCCAGGGAGGCCACCTCTGGGGCTGGGGGGGTGCAGGAGCGAGCTCCCAGTAGGGGGCTAGCCTCCGAGCAGACATGATAGACCATGGGGCCTATTCTGCTGGCTTTTACTATGATACATGTTTGATCTGGCATGCTCAGGCAGGATGTGGGGACATGCCCTGATGCTCAGAGGTGGTAAATTCAGGGCTCACATTAGAAGGCACTTCTTCTTCCATAGGGTGATTACCACAAGACACGGCCTACCAGCTGAGACAGTGGATATAAAGACATAGAAGGTGTCAGCAGAGAAGGACCGCTTGGCCCACCTACTGTAGTCTGCCCTAAATTCTCTACCTGTAGTGCCACCAGAGACCCTACTTGGACTCCGTCGTACACCCCCATCTTGCTTCTATGATTCCCATGGATTCTTAAATCCTGTGACTGTTCTAGCCTCCACCACTTCCTCTGGGAGGCTGTTCCAAGTGCCCACCACCCTCTCCGTGAAGAAGTACTTCCTTGCGTTTCTGTTTACTTTGAGCCCCCCCCCTCCAGCTTCATACTGTGACTCCTTGTCCTTAAGCATCTTTTCCTTTGGAAAATTCTCCCTTCCTGCACCTTGTTTATTCCTGTGAAGTACTTGAATGTCTCTATCATATCCCCCGTACCCTCCTGCCTTCTAGGGAGTACAGATTTAAATCCTTAAGCTTCTCTTTGTAGGGCTTCTGATGGAGGCCCTACACCATTTTGGTTGGCCTCCTTTGCACCGCCTCCACCCTATGTCCTTTCAGAGATGGGGCCTCCAGAACTGTACACAGTACTTGCAGCGGGGTCTCACCAGTGATCTATACAGGAGTATTATTACCTCCCTCTTTCTGCTGGTGATACCCCTCCCTGTGTATCCCAGCATTCTGATAACCTTTCCCACTGCCTTGTCACACTGTTTAGTTACTTACAGGTCATCAGAAATGATAAACCCCAGGTCTCTTTCCTGTCTTGTGACTGCTAATACTCCCCCCCTCCCCAAGTTAGTATGTTGCCTCTGGGTTTTTGAGCCCTAAGTGCATGATTTTGCACTTTTTTGCATTGACTCTTAGCTGCCAAACTCGTGACCATTCTCTAACTTCCTTAGATCCTCCTTCATTCTTTTCAAACCCCCCTGGTGTATCTTTATTTATTTAGTTTTTGTTGACCGGGTAAGTGCACTAGACAAATCCTGCCTATTTTCAGACACGACCCGGGGGAGGGAGATACAGATGAATACCAACTGACCTTGAACCAGATTAAGCTGTTGGTGGTATTTTTAGTGAATGAGGGAAATTTGGCCAGGACACCAGGGAAATTCCCCTACTCTTTTTCGCTAAGTGCCATGGGATCTTTAACATCCACCTGAACTACCACCAATCCAGGCAGATGGGACCTCGGTTTAACATCTCATCCGAAAGACGGCACCTCAGAAGTGCAGCACCCCCCTTCATGCTGCACTACAGTGTCAGTACTGGGATATTAACCCAAATGCCAGATGTGGGAACTGAACCCACAGCCCTCTGATCTCCCGGCCTCAGAGGCGAGTGTGCTACCTACTGAGCCACTGACACTGATAACTGTTGCAGATTTTTGTGTCATCCAAGAATAGGTACACCTTCTTCAGTCCTTCTTCAATGTCACTAATAAAGACACTGAAGAGGACTGGGCCCAACAGTGACCCCTGTGGCACCCAACTAGTCACCTTGCCTCCCCAGAAAGTACATCATTTACCACTATTCTTTGGTTCCTATCACTAAGCCAACTCTCCACCCATTTTTCTATTTTAGGACCTGCTCCTAGGCTACTCAGTTTGTTTACCAGCCTTCTATGTGGAACAGTGTCAAAGGTCTTGCTGAAATCCAGATAGGCCACGTTAATGCCCCTCCCTGGTCCACTTCCTTTGTTACCAAGTCGAAGAACTCGATCAGTTTTGTCTGGCGTGACTTCTCCCCAGTGAATCCATGTTGCCTCGGATCTTGTAGACCTCTGGTAACAAGGTATTGGCCAATCCTTTCCTTCAGTAGTGGTTCCATTACTTTGCCCACTACTGAAGTCAGGCTGACTGGCCTGTAATTTCCCGCCTGCTCCCTATTTCCATTTTTGTGGAGTGGGACTACATGTGCCCTCTGCCAGTCCCCGGGTACTTCCCCTGTTTCTACTGACCAGTTGGACAAGGCTGTCGGACAGTACAGACTGTCAAGGTAAGCCTGGACAAATTTCTGCTTACCAACTACAGTACTTACAGTGTAGTCACTCTGTGTAGTACAGTACTTATTGATTTACTGTATTTCAAATGTTTTATCAGGAAAGGCCCACTGAGCCAAAAGGAAAAAATTACTTACCTTAGTAATCTTGTTTCTTCCAAGGTATTCTTCAATAGTTTTAACTCTTGCAGTCAGCCTTCAGAGTAGAACTGCCCAGAGATTAGAATGTATACAAATGATGGAATCAATCATTGACTCCTGCACTTATTCAAATGCTGCCCTCACTAACTGCTGCATTCTGAACACTCAGATTTCATGGAAGCCTGCAAGGAAAGCCCCGGCCTAATCTATTCTAACCAATATGTACACTAACATTTGAATAAACAGAATTATTTTAACAATAGCAATAATAATAATAATCATAGAATAACACCTATTACATTAGTAAAACCTCCTAATAATAAAAATTACCCTAAAAATGTCAGATATGAGCTAAGAGAGGGGAAAAACAATGTCCAACAGGGCTCAAAACTGTGACCAGCCAAAGGTGAAGCACCCTTCTTTTACAGATATCCAGCCTGAGATGCAGAGGCCACTGGTTCTGGAAGAGAAGGTAGGGTGGGGAGTTAAGAATATTGAAGAATACCTTAAAAGAAACAAGATTACTAAGGTGAGTATTTTTTTTCTTCTAACCCAAGGTATTCTTCAATATTCTTAACTCTTGCAGACTACAAAGCAGTAACTTTGGAGGTGGGCACAGAACCTATTCCGGAAAGAGACGCTACAGAACTGCTGTGCCAAACCTGGTATCAATCCTGGACTGTGTGTTCAGACAGTAGTGCTTTGTGAAAGTATGTACTGTTCTCCATGTAGCTGCTTTGCAGATTTCCAATAATGGGACATCCCTGGCAGCTGCAACAGAAGCAGCTGTGCCCCTTGTGGAATGAGCCCTAAGGCCCATTGGGGGCACTTTATCTGCTTTTGAGTAGCAAAATAGAATGCACTGGGCTATCCAATGAGAAATAGTTATCTTGGTTGCTGGTTTCCCCTTTTCCACATCTTCATAATTCAGGAATAGCTGCTGTCTGTCCTGCCTATGGTCCTTGGTGTGAGTCATGTAGTAGCTCAAAGCTCTCTTGACATCCAGGCTATGAAGCCTCAATTCTCATGAGCTTAAATGCTCAATAAAAAAGACTGGTAGCTTGATGGACTGATTCAAGTAGAAATCAGAAACCACCTTAGGAAGGAACCTCCTATTAGTTCTGAGCACCACGTTATCCTTATGGAAGGAAAGGTAGTTGTGCTCAGTGCACAAAGCCTGAAGGTCACAGATCCTTCTGGCTGAAGTGATGGCTCCAGAAACACTGTTTTCTAGGTAACATATTTCAGGTGGGCTAAGACCACTGCTCAAAAGGGGGTTCCATGAGCTTGGCAATGCATACATTGAGATCCCATGTAGCCACCGGTTCCCTATGGGGAGGGGGATGCAGATGAGTCAAACCTTTGAAAAACATCTTGCAAATTGGATTAGAAGCCATGGAATTATGTTTGCCAGTTGAAATATATGCCGAACTTGAGGCCAAATGCATCTTCAGGGTAGTGTGCTGTAGGCCAAGGGAGTCCAGATGGACAAGGCAGTCCAATAAGTTTGGTACCCCTGTTGTGAGGGTACTACATCATTAGCAGAACACCACATAGAAAATCTTTTCCACTTAGAGGCATATGTCTTTTTAGTGGAGGATTTCCTGTACCCCCCTCAGGACATCTAGTACACTTTCAGAGAGATGTAGGCCTGCATACTCTAAGTCCTCAAGAGACAGGCATTGAGCCTGAGAGACCTGAGGTTCAGGTACAGGATCCTCCCCTGGGTGGAGTATAACAGGTTGTGCCTCCGTGGGAGGTGTAATGGTGGAGTCACAGTCATGGAAAGCAGCACGGAGTACCATGGCTGCCTGGCCCAGTCTGGAGCTATCAAAATCATTGATGCTGGCTGGGCTCTGAGTTTGACTAGAACCCTGAGAAGCAGTGGAAAGGGAGGAAAGGCATATAGCTGCTTCCCTGACCAAGCCAGAGCCACAACATCCAGAGGTATTGTGCCCTTAGCTGGTGGTCTGCAACAGAACTGTGGTAGCTGGTGGTTCTTGTGGGATGCAAAGAGATCTATCTCTGGAGTGCCCCACCTTCTGAACACCACCTCCAATACCTGCCTGTTGAGAGTCCACTCATGATGGTCCTGATTGATTCAACTCAGGGAATCCTCCACAGTATTGTTCTTTCCTGGCAAATGGATGGCTACTAATGAAGCCTGGAGTGAGTAGGCCAGGTTCCATACCTTCATTGCTTCTGTGCAAAGAGGTTGGACCTTGTTCCTCTCTGATTGTTTATGTAATACATTGTAGTGGTATTGTCTGTTCTGATCTGTACCACCTTGCCTTGTATCATGGATGCAAAGGCCTGCAGGGCTAAGAAACCTACTCTCAGTTCCAGCAAATTTATGTGCCGGAGAAACTCCACACTTGACCAAGTGCCATGTATTGTATGATCCCGCAGATGAGCTCCTTAACCTAGGAGGGATGCATCCATTGTGAGAACCACTGATGGGGACTCTTGGTGGAAAGGAACTCTCTCTCTCTCTCTCTCTGAGGTTTTCCCTTACTTGCCACCACTGGAGAGCTTGCAGTAATGTCCCAGTTATTGGAACCAATTGTGAAAGTGGGTCTCTCCTTCGGCAGCAATATGCCCTGAGGTGGAACTGTATGTCTCTCATTTGAAACCTGGAACCTAAGACTGTAGCTGTTGCTGCAGTCATGTGTCCCAGGAGCTGCAGGAATTGCCTTGCTGGCTTTGGTCTATTTAGCCTCAACGACCCAGCGATTTGTAGTATGTTGGTTACACTTTTCTTTGGTAGGTAAGCCTTTTCCCTTGATGTGTCCAGTTCTGCTCCTATGACGTGCAACATCTGCACTGGTTGTAGGACAGACTTTGTGAGATTTGTCAGGAATCCTAGGGATTCTAAAAGGTCCTGAGTCTCCCTTAGGTAGTCTCTGACCTGTTGAGGAGACTTTCCTACCACCAATTGGTTGTCCAGGTAGGGAAACACAGTGATTCCCTGCCTTCTTAGATGTGCCACCACCACTGCCAAGCACTTTGTGAACACTCTTAGGACTGAAGTAAGGCTGTATGGCAGTGCTGAGAGCTGGTAGTGACCTGAGGGGAATCTGAACCAGAGATATTTTCTGTGAGACTCCCTTATGGGACTGTGGAAGTAGGTACCTTTTAAATCCAGGTAAGCCAACCAATCTCCCTTCTGAAGGGTTGCCAGGATCATAGCTAGAGTTACCATTTTGAACTTTGGCTTTGCCAAGTGTCTGTTCACTAATCTTAGGTCGAGGACAGGCCGCCACTTCCCATTTTTCTTTGTGGTCAGAAAGTACCTTGAAGAATATGGGCTGCATTGAGGAGTCCACGTGATGCAGGGATCCGAGCAGCAGCTCTGCGTGTCTGCTCCATCCACCCGACCACTACTTTACTTCACTACAACCTCAACACTGCTTCTAAAACCTTTTTTTCCTGCCTGCTTGATCTAACTAGTCTCTGGTGCTTGCGGTGAATCCAAAAAATGGAATCAGAAATGCAACTAGTGCCGCCAAAGCACACGCCTCCAGCAACAGTGGAGAAAAGCTTCAAGAAAGCCAGGGCCCAGCCACCCTCCGGCACTTGCTCTACTACTACTAGCACAGGTTCTCCTGCAAATGCCACACTACTCACCATGGAGTGGTTCCTAGCTGAATTCCAACCTTTTTGTAATGATCTGCAATCCCTGACCTCAGAATTGAAGGCGATGTCTGGGGTGCTCGAAGAGGTATCTAAAAGATCGGCTGATAACACAGCCCACCTCATATCCCTGGAGAAAAGATCTGGTGCATTGGAAGAGGACTCAGTGGCAAACCAACAGCACCTCAAATGATTACAGGCCAAAATAGAAGACCTAGAAGGGAGAAGCAGGCGGAATAATGTGGTGCTGACTGGCCTCCCAGAGAAGGAAGATAGGGCCAATACAATACTATTCACCCAGAAATTAATTGAGAAGCTGGTGGGCCCCTCCCCATACGGTCTGTCCCACACCATTGCGCATGCCCACAGAGCCCTTAGGCCCATACCACCACCCGGAGCTTCCCCATCGCCCCTCATCTTTAAATTCCTGAATTTTCTGGAAAAACAGTATTTTCTGGGGAAGATGAGGGAGCTGCAAGAGATTCAGTGGGAGGGAGCCAAAGGACGTGTTACCCAGGACCTGCCTGCAACAGTGCGACAGCAAAGAACCCAATTCCACCCCATCGTCACAAAACTCATTGCTGCTGGGGTAAAATTCAGGATGGGCTATCCAGCCAGGCTGCAAGTGCAAGCTGCAGAAACATGGGCTACTTTCGAGGACGTGGATACAGCGAAGACTGAACTGAAGGAGGCTCTTCCTAATCTGTTTTCTAATCGCTGAGTCAGCTAAGTACTTTGCTTTTCCCCATATTGGCAGCTGAACAACTACCTGTAAGCTGTTGATGATGTGCTGCCTGTGATCTGTGAGAGTATTAACATGCCCCCCCACCCACTTCAGAGGAGATCCCTAAGCTCCAACCTGCTGACCTGGACTTTGTGCCTTTGGGTGACTGTGTAATTCTACCTGCAGGGGCTTTTCTTTCTCCTTCTCTTATGGATGGAACTCAACCCGCTAAAGTTGGAAAAGCTGGCTGACCGGCCATATCCTTTCTGTTCATTCATTTTAGTATTATGGACGGCTCCCCTCGGTCATGAAGCAATGATCGAGGTTTACAGCGGCTCTGCCGTGAGGGTCACAGTTGAGACATTTAATGGGTTCCCACAGAGATTACAGCTTGGAGTCTAAAGGGGGGGTTGTTTCTTATGGACACAGTTTTAGGACTTTAGCACTCTGCTCGTGGGTATCTGCAAGGCCTAGTTTCCTAATCCCAGGTTAAAGGCCAGTGCATACAGCTAAGGTGCTTTTTTAGGAGGGGCCCTCCCTTCATTTCCTGCTGTGCTACTTAGTACAGCCTGCAGAGCTTATTAATATCTGTTAGCAGTTAATACTGTTAGTACATATATACCCCTTTTTTCTATGAGGGTCTTCTTTGTATTTAGTCAAGTTTGCACTTAACTTTAATTATGCAATTTATTAACAAATTCACAGTTGAGGTTGTAACATTGAATTTTAAGTATGTCTGGGGTTGGGTGGAGGGAGGGAGGGGTGGCAATCGGGAAACTGACCATCATGGAATATAGACGTTTTGTGTTAGCTGGGTGGGTAGGGAGGAGTGAGTGTTGTTATAACATTTAATGCCAAGTTTTCCATGTTTGACTTTTCTTCATGTTTACAGGGGATATAGGAGATGTTTTTTTTTTTTTGGGGGTTGCAGTAGTTGGGGAGGGGAGGGGCGACACCACTGCCAATGGTTTTTGTTTCATCCAGGGCACCTAGGATTTCCTGTTGTTCTCACAAGCCCATAAACATCATTACACTGTACTCGTTAGACGAAATCCTCTAAAATGGCTAGTGAGTTAAACATCATTTTTTGGAACATGAAAGGAGCATGGCAGAAGTGGAAAAGATATCAAATTCTGAAGCACCTGCTGAACATAAAAGGGGATGTGGCCCTACTTCAGGACACCCACCAAAAGGAGTGTGAGGGGGTGCAGTTTCGCAGACAATATATAGGTCAGGTGTTCGCAGCCGATGACAATACCCAAAGCAGGGGGCTCGCAGGTTTAACACCATGTAAAGTCCCGTTCACCTGCACTCATTGTGTTAGAGATCCACAGGGAAGTTATATCCTGGTTAGAGGTACCCTGGACAGGTTGGACATTGTACTGGGTAGAATTTATGGACCCAGTATTGACTCCCCCTCTTTCTTTCCTGGGCTGGTTTCTATCTTATCATCCTTTGGGCCTACTCCTTTGATTTTGGGGGAGGACTGGAATCTCCAGTATGACTCGGCCTTAGATAGGTTGAACAAATGCCGATCAGGCTTGACACCGGCTCAGAGGGAATTGTGTGAATTGCTGGACCTTCTTGGTCTTTGTGATCCCTGGAGGGTTCTGCACCCCACTGCTAGGGAATACACGTTCCACTCTGCAGCCCATGGCACGGCTTCATGTATTGATTATTTTTTAATTAGTCATGGATTGTTGAGTGGGATCCTGGGCTGTGGAATGGAACCAGGTATAATTTCTGATCACCATCCAGTCACTTGTCATATATTACTAAACCCTGCCCCTCCTAAAGAAACCATATGGAAACTTAATACCCAGCTTCTGAAGGACAGTCGTCATATCAAACACACAGAAGACTGTTTGGACTGGTCTGAACAGGACAACTTGGGGTCTGTTGGGAAACCTGATGTAGAATGGGGAGCGCTTATATGTTTTATCAGGGGAGAGCTCATCAAAGTAACCTCCACTAGGAAGAAAGAGAGGGAAAAATGGGCTGCATCCCTCCTATCCCAAATTAGAGAAGCAGAGTCCCACCTCTTGCGGTCAGCAGGGGACCAGACGCATCAGCACAGTATGGTGAGCTCCTACAGGAGAAGGCTGAACTGGCCATCCTGAAGTCAAAGGCCACCTACGTAGAGCAAGGAGACAAGGCTGGCCGACTGTTGGCACTGCGTGTATGCCAAGAGTAGGCATCCAGGGTGGTCACTACGATTCACTCTACATCAGACAGTTCCCTTAAGACAGAGCCCCAAGACACAGCCCAAGAATTCGAGGGATACTACCGTGGCCTATATAGCCCAGTGCCTGACAGACCCTCTCAGCAGTTGGTTGATGATTACCTTGCCCATATCCCGATTCCTACACTTTCTGATGCCCAGTGCAGTCAGTTAACATCACCTTTTACAGAGGCTGAAATACTCCGGGCAATCTACACCCTCTCTCCGATAAGGCACCAGGTCCTGATGGGTTTTCCCCCAATTTTTACAAGACTTTTGCCCCTAAACTAACACCATGGCTCCACAGACTGTTTCAGCATGTTCTCACCTCAGGGACCTCCGACCACTTGCTTTTTGAAGCCCTTATTACAGTGCTACACAAATCAGGGAGGGATCCATGTTGTGTCATGAGTTACAGACCGATTTCCCTTCTCAATTGCGACATCAAGAATCTAGCTAAACTCTTGGTGGAGCAGATTGCCTCGGTCCTCCCATTTCTTATCGGAGTCGAGCAGGTGGGCTTCATCAAAGGCAGATCATCAATGGATCACCTTTGGAAGCTGGCTCATGTTTTCTCTGCATCCAAGGATGCCCTATTCCCAGTAGTATTGTTATCCCAAGATGCAGAGATAGCCTTTGACAGGGCAGACTGGCAATTCATGTTTCGAACCCAGCACCGTTTTAGTTTTCCTACTCAGTTCATTATCTGACTTCAAGCCTTATATGCCCAGCCCAATGCTCTCAAATACTGTAATGGGGTGTTCTCTCCCAACTTTTCTCTCTACTCAGGCACCAGTTAGGGGTGTCCCCTATCCCCTTTCCTATTTAACCTTTGTCTCAAACCCCTTCTAATTAAACTCAAAATGTCCCCAGAGGTTCAAGGGCTATGGCTAGGTCCCCATGAAGTCAAGCTGTCTACTTATGCGGATGATATCCTTAACATTTGACTCACCTTTCTACCTCCATACTGGCAGTATTTAGGGTCATTCAGGAATATAGCCATTTATCAAATTACAAACTTAACATTGAGGAGACAGTCGTCTTCCCCCTAAACTCCAAAGCCCTTAAAAGTGATACACAACCCACTGGACTCCAATGGATTCCGAAATCCATTAAATATTTGGGTATCCACCTGACAAGGAGTACCTCCAGCTCAAAAAGTTTAACTTGGACTCTATTTTTAATGAAGTCCAACAAGATCTGGCCATATGGAAGTCTTTGCCTCTGACCCTCTGGGGACATATAAGCCTAGTTAAAATGAATGTCCTTCCTTGGGTGTTTTACCCAATCTTTTGAATCTCTGGTTCCCGTTAGGATGGTTTAGGAAGCTGCACTCCCTGATTTTTGAATTTATCTGGGTGGGTAAAAGGCCCAGGAGGGCTTTCCACAAGTTAGCAGCTACTAAATCCCTGGGAGGGCTTCAATTGCCACATTTTGGCTTATATTATTGGGCCAGCCAGGCCAGCAAATACCTCTGCTGGCTTACCCCGAGAATGGAGCTCAACACTCTTCCTTATGTTTCCCTCTGGCTCACTACAGAGCAGGCCCAAATAGAAGCCGCCAGACTTTCTCCCCTAGTCCTGCTACACCTGAGACCCAAGGAGCTTCCACCAATTCTCCGTAACTCTATGATAGAAATCTCAATTCATATTCACTCTCAACGCTGTTCCCTAATAGGTTACAAACATTATCAGGATCCTTGGCAGCCTTTAGTAACCCACATTTTAAAATAGGAGGACAAATGATCTCTCCCTGCTGGATACCTCACCTAGCTAGAGTGGAAGTGGGTTAATTTTGAACTGTAGAGGGCCAATGGCTCACCTCTCCACAAATAATAAACAAATATTCCCTGGATAATCGGTAGATTTTCAGGGTATATCAACTTAGGCACATGCTAGTCCAGTCGTGTACTACTTTCTTGACAAGCCCCTCAGAGCTTAACTTCTTCAGGGCACTTCAACTCCTAGCTTCTGCCCCCATGCTGTTTCCAATATTTATGCCCAGTTGTACCTTATAGTGTTTCCTAAAATAGATGGAATCCCTTCATACTGATAAATGCTTTACCCCAGAACAACTACACAATGGCAGACAGTATGGAGGGATTGCCATAGATATAATACTCAGGATAGGTTACGACTTATGCAACTACATATTTTGAACGAAATGTATTTGACCCCAGTGAAGCTGCTTAAAATGGGGGCCTGTAGCTCATCCCAGTGTGTCAGATGCAAGGTTGAGGAGGGCTCCATGCATCACATTTTTGGGAATGTCCCAAGGTAGAACCCCTATGGAAGCTCATATAACATCGGGTTGATCCTCTCCTAGGCACTGACAATCTTTTCACCCCTGAAATCTGTTTGGTGGTGGACTATAGCAGTATTTCCATCAAAGAATGGAAATACTACATGGCTCTTATGGCCTTTTCGGTTAAAAAGCTGGTTCTTCGCCATTGGTGAGACAAGGAGCCTCTTTCCTATACAGAATGGATGCAGGAGCAACTCTTCAATCTCAACACTGAGAAAATGATTGCCAGTTTGCATCACCACCCTAATAATTATAGGGTCATGTGGGACAAATTGCATACCTTATACAGGGTGTAACCCTATGATCTCATTGAAGAATAAGCCCTCCATGTTATTGGTCCTGTAATGTCTACATGTTGGTGCTGTATGGGGGTTGGGGAGGATGGGAGGGTGGTTGGAGAGAGGGAACGGGGTTTGGGGAGGATTGTGCATTCCTGTTTCATATGCCTCTGCTATATCCTATTTGCTGAAGTTTGAAAATCAATAAACTTTAAATTAAAAAAAAAAAGTACCTTGAATAAAAACCTTTTCCCCTTTCTTGAGGAGGAACTGGTTCTACTGCTCTTGACAGCAGAAGGTTTGCCACCTCTGCTTCTAACAGCTTCTTCTCTGCGTTTGAAGCTGGTTTGAAAACTCTTGTCCTTAAGGGGGGGAGGATTTGAAATTTAGGGACAGATCCTGACTCACTACCTCCAGGACCCACTTGTCTGTGGTAATGTTTTTCCAAGCATGGAGATAGTAAGCCAGTCTGCCCACTACTAGTACAGGGGAGGTGACCTTTGCTAGCATGTCAGGGGTTCTGTTTAGGCAGGGACTGAGCCTGGCCAGATTGGGCCCCACGGCTAGATCCCTTTCTGCCCCTACTTCTGAAGTACCCTCTTTGTTGAGGATACTGTTGGTACTGCTGTACAGCTTGGGCTTGGAAGAAAGGTCTGCTGTAGCCAGCCTTTCCTCTGTCCCCTCTTCCATAAGTTCTGGAAGTGGAGGGCTTCTCTTTAGCCGAGTTACTCCTGTAAGTGGCTTTGTATTCATTCACTTTCTTCATATAAGCCTAAGTTTTGTCTCCAAACAAAGTTTCAAAAAAGTTATTCTTGACCACCTATTATCATACACCGATACATTATTGTAATTTTATCTTAGCTTTTACCCTGGTATCTATTTTTGATTCTTATTTGCCAACTTTAACAAAGTTTGACATAATGACTGCTCTGGTTGTTTTTTGTTTTTTGTTATACCCTTGTCATGTTTTTGTTACACTGTGGTATTTAGCTAATTGTTATGATTTCTTTTGGACGTGGAACCTTTGTAAATGAGTCTCTGACTCAAAAATATGTCAAATTCCAAGATAATAAATAAATACATAAAATTATTCTCACAGGGAAAACCCATGGCCTTAGTCTGGGTATCCTGTGTCAGATTCGTGGCTCTGAGCCAAGCTAATCTCCTATTGGCCACTGTGAAGCCCATCCACCTGGCAGCAGTGTCATTAGTATCTGCTGCCTTCTGAAACTGATACTTAAAATGCCTCCAACCCAAACCTAGCTGTGTCAGCAAGATCAGCTGGCAAACTAGGGGGGGGCTTTGTCTGCCATAGCCATAACCGACTGTCACAGTGGCTTCTGGTACTGGGCAGCATATGCCATGTAATTAGCCTCCTCTCTCTCTTATAACCAGAGAAGCTGGTAAGTAGCCTTTCTTGGCCATACCATCAATTTTCCTCAAATCCTTATCTAGAGGATGAGATGCCAAAGGCACTTTTGCCCTGTCACAGACTGCAGTCTGAACAACACCCTGATGATCAGGGTGTGAGAAGAGGAATTCTGCCCCTTCCCTGTCCAGCTGATATTTCTTGTCAGCCCTTTTGTCCAGGGAAGACACAGAATTTGGCGTTTGCAGTATTTTCAAAATATGCTTCTTAAAAAACTTATTTATAGTAAACAATACTTTCTTAGTCAGGGTCAGGCCCACAAGGTCAAGGTATTCTACCACTTCATTGATGGTGATATCCAAAGCATCCACCATCTTCTTCCCAAAAGTGAAGTGTGAGGAACAATCCTCAGGTAATCTTGGTGAAGACTCAAATTCCTGCTCTGGGGAGACCTCAGGTTCAATGGGTTCCCCATCATCATCATCATCATCATCACATTCCTCATAATCCTCAAAATTCATCATCTCAGGAAGAGAGGATGCAACTGGAGTTACCAGTTGCTGAACCGAAGATTGAACTGAAGGTTTGACCTGTGTAACTGGAACTGGTGCAAGTCCCTGGCATGCCTGAATAACTTTGATGGCCTGAACTAGGGTCTCTGCAGTAGGCATCTCATTTTTTTCTACAGAAGCTCCCCTAGACTTTTTAGCACGGGGTTCTGTATGTTTCGTTTTCTTTGCTGGTTCCAGTGTTTCAACCAGTATTCCAGTTCATTTGGGTCTAGAAGGTTCACTCTTGTTCAGGGTAGATGGCTCTGGTTGGATGGTTTCACCCATGTTATCAGAGAGAGTAGGCTGGTCAGGGCCATTACCTCCAGGATCTTTATTTGAAGCCATCCTCTTCTTAAACCTTTCCAGTCTTTTTTCGATAGTTTTTGCTAAAAATGTCTTATAAATTTCACATTCCAATGTGAAGTGGGATTCACTAAGACAGACAACACATTTATCATGATTGTCTGTCTTGGCAAAAACCTCTCCACACTGGGCACAGTTTTGGAAGCGTGGAGGCCCAGTTTTCTTCTTCGGTTTATCTGACATTTTAGATAAATGACAAAAACCAGAAGTTAACCACTATATAGATTTTTTTCTGGTTGTAACAACTGTCTCGAAACAGCGATTAAATCCTGTGAGGAACTGTGATCTCGAGTAAAAAGAGCCAAAAAATATTGGTTATTCGGTTCTGATAGAAAAATAAAATAAGCGCTACACTAAGCTAAACTAAGTAGAAAATGGTTGAAATGGGTTAAAAATCTAATGGAAATGTTGGTTCCTCAGTGGTTACTGGGAACCGAGAGGAACAGCTAAATAAGACTTTAAACCCTAAAATAAACTAGTGTTAATTACTAAAACAGAAAGTAAAGGAAGCAGATGAAATTTAAATACAAGGTTACTTGTTTTTCAAGAAACAATGAAAAACTACGAAATTCACGACTGTGAGGAGAGATCTCCAAGGTGTCTTGATTTTGCAGGCATAGAATGAAATCTGAGTGTTTAGAATGCAGCAGTTAGTGAGGGCATCATTTGAATAAGTGCAGGAGTCAATGATGGATTCCATCATTTGCATACAGTACGTTCTAATCTCTGGGTAGTTATATTCTGAAGGCTGACTGCAAGAGTTAAGAATATTGAAGAATACCTGGGGTTAGAATAGATAATTTCCAAGGCATCCTAGGGGAAGGGGTACAAGGGGGGAAATAGTACAATAGCACATATACAATTTATTTATTTAGTAGAAATCAGAATTGCAAACCTTTGAGTCAGGGACTCATTTACAAAGGTTCCTCGTCAGGAAACAGATAGTATATACAAATACAGACATAGTTACATAAGAGTACGGATCGACGTAGGGAACACTAGACATGTATGTAAATAAATATAAGGGATAAAATTCATACAAGAGCAAAAACTCTATACAGGAAAACACTATACATGTATTTACATAAATAGCAGGAATACATTTCATAAGATAGTGAAACTCTATACAAGTCCTATACAGTGACGTAGCTAAACCATCTAGTACACCAGAGACAGCAATTTGGGTTCTATTATAAATAAAAATAGGTAGTAACTTAAAACAAATGTGGGGATACTTGGGCAGCTACATGTTCTGCCAGGGCATGAGACAGTGTGTGTGTGTATGTGGGGGAAGGGGGGGGCCCAGTGAGGTGGGGAAGCAAACAGCTATGTGCAGTTACAGCTGCAGGTGGTCATTAGGTGTTGCCTAAGGGCAGATTTGAAGGGCTCTATTCTTAGTTTAGATGCTTTATCAGAGGGAAGGGCATTGCTCCTGGTTGGGTCCAGGTATCGAAAGGACCTTTGGGCCAGGGATGTCCTGACCCTGAGCACTTAAAGTGTACACTTGAGTGTGCTCCGGGTGGAGATAGCAGGGATGGAGGGAGTCAGGATGGAAATTAGGCCTGGAGGTGCAAGCCCTGCAACAATTTTCTTGGTTAGGAGGCAGGTTTGGTAGCGCAACCTTTCCTCAAGACTGAGAAAATCAGTAAGGTCAAATAAGGTACATGTGTGGGTGAGTCTGCTGGAGACCATAAGTAGGCGGCAGGCTTTGTTCAGGGACATTTTGATTTTATTGAGTACGGTTTTGTCTGCTGCACCGTACACCAGGATGCCATAGTCCACTAGGGATAGCACCGAGTAGGTGATAGCCAGCCTTAGGGCAGCAGGTGGTAGACAGCTCTTGTGGCGGTACAGCAGGCCAACGCGTGTGTTTATGGCTGTAGCGAGGCTGCGTGTGTGGTCATGAAAAGAGAGAGCAGAGTCAAAGGTGATGCCCAGGTATTTGTAGGTTTTTACCTGCTCGAGTGGAAGGAGGGTGCTAGACAGGAAAGTGAGTGGGGCATCCCTGGATTGCTTTGGGAATGCGAGAATAGCATGTGCTTTGTCTTTTTTAGGTTAATTACAAGGAGACGGTCCAGAAACCAGGATTCCACCTGATTTAAAGAGTGTTGCAGTGCACTTTGGAGGTGGGATGGTGTCTGGTGGGATGTGAAAAGGACTGTGTCGTCTGCGGAGAGGAGCACTTTTTCTGAGCAGGAGCTGGGAAGCGTATTTAGGTACAGACGGAAAAGCAGTGGTTCAAGGATCGAGCCTTGTGGGACACCCGAGCGGACCTGCTTACAATGAAAACAACTAAAATATACATGTACAGAAATTGCAAATTACAGTATAAGCAAATATATACCACACCAGTGGTGAATAAATTGGGTAAATAAATCATTTTATTTTGTGATAAATATTTATTTTCACTTGGAACACCATTTATTTCACTTAGAACACAATTTATTTAACTTAGAACATGTTATTTCCACTTAGAATCTGGAACTAGAACACACAGAACAATGGACCACATAGAGAACTTACAATGGAAAGAAAGGCAGTTAAGGTAAAGCACCAGTAAAAACATTATAAATGGTGTGGTATATATTAAATATATATGGGTTGCAGTAGAATAACACATTTATCTCCACGCATGAGTGGTAAGACCCTTATAACTAACTCGTGGTTTCGCCACGCATGAGTCATGGGTCTTGCCACTCACTAGTGGAGATGAATGTGTTAATCCACTGCAGCCCATTATGTAGTCCCTATTTATAGTGTCAGAGCCGCTACAACTGAGATGCTTCAGAGAGTCCAGCAGCTGCGAACAAGGAATATCTAAGACAAAGAACAAATTAATATACTGTATATAGCTGGCATAAAGTCAGTGTTGAACCAAGGCAACATGGGAGATTATGGACAGGTGCAGGTACGAGTGGTGTGCGCGTGGAGAAGAGCCTTCACAGCAGCAGGAGTGGAGGCAGCATGAACAGTGGATGGGAGGGAGGACCAAAGAAGAGGGAGCAATATAGCACTGAAATGTGATACAAGTGTCCACTGTATAACTGGATGATGTGTAATGTTGATACTTGACTCAGTAAAATAAGAAGTTTACAAGGAAGACAACAAAACCTGTAAAACAAAAGACTTTTTATGTGGACTATCATCAGAACTTTGCATAAAAATGATAGTCTGGTAAATGTCTGTTATCATTTTTACTGTATTTATGTGACCATCAATAAAGCTGAATAAAAAAAAAGTTTACAAAAAATTGATTCCAGATATGGCTAACACTGGAATGTTTTGACTCTGACTATTCAGGGTGGTGGCATCAGGGATACACGATTCAGTGGTACATTTATTTATGTCTGTGATAACCAGGTGAGCAAACACGTCCAGAGGACCATTTTCAGTCACGTCCCGGGCCACCAGGGTGGCAAACACAACAAAAATCAATACAATACAGAGATACAATTAGAACAAAACAGGACTGCCGAATACACTTGGTATGAGGTCAAATTACATAGTACAAATATTTCAGAGAAATCAGTACATACTGGTATAGTGACATACATTAAGTGGCCACGCAATATAAAAGGCTTAACATGGTGATTATAGTAAAGTATTACATGCAATGTACATACGGTCACCGAGGAGCCAAGGAAATAAATACAGTTAAGATGAAGGTTCAGTTTATCATGAAGAGTCGTACAGGCCCAAGTCATAGGCAGAAATGCAACTTAAGTTAAGTTGCATAACCTGCTAACAGTTCAGAATAAAACAGGTAGCCATTTCCAGATTGAACAGAGGAGCAGAACAGTGCAAGAGGGTAGGGGCACTGGAGGTAGGGTGAGGGCATGTCAATATTATATCTATTTATTATAGCTTAGTTTGCTACAAATACACTTTAAAAGTGAAAGGGGTTTGTCCTAGGAATGGGCGAACCCCCTGAGACCCCGTTCTGATTCTGACTCTGATTTTTTTCCAAAAGGTTCTGATTTACTCTGTTGAATTGTAGACCTATTTTTAATCAGTTCTGAGTATAAGAAATGCATCAGTAGTGTTCTTTCATATCCTTCTGTTAAGAAAAAAGAATTAAAATGTAACTGTTTTAAAAAACATTTTTGTGTCTGTATTTTTGTGTCATTTCAAGGCCAGCAAGCAGGCAAGAGCAATAAAATAAATTGACCGTTGTTCTTGCCTATTCTGTGTGTCAGCCACCACATGACATTCATAGGAAATGGTGGACTGAATTCACAGCTGCGGGAAAAACTCGGCGCAAGTGGGTTGCCTCATGAGGAACAGCAGTTTCTCCCGCAGTTATAGTACTCTCAAAAGTAGAGCTGGATTATAACTGGCTCCATGATTTGTGGCAGCTTGTGGGTGGTGGTGCCATGGAAATCCCTGCAGCTGCGGAAAAATGTTATGGCTGGTGAGACCAGCCGTAACATCTTCCGCAGCTGCTGCAGATGTGAATAGCAATCTCCACAGCTGCAGAGATTTCAGTTCACAACTGGAGTTGCGGTGTGGGACATAGTCCCAAAAATGTTTGTGAATCCAACCCAGTGTATGCAGGTCATTTGGGGCTTTGCAATGAAAGAAGGCCATGTGTCAAACGTTAGTCAAAAAGAGGGAGAGAGAGAGAGAGAGAGAGAGAGAGAGAGAGAGAGAGAGAGCGAAGACCAACAAATTCAACAGCAGAAAAGACAGCAGTAGAGGTCACATGATGCTCTCAGGCTGAGCGGCTGTGTCCCTGCTGGCTCAATGATCTCGGCTATAATATTCTCTACTTCTGTCTGGGTTTCAGCCTAACAGTTAGTTTGGCCGAGCTTCTGTGTATGTTTTTTCCATTATGGAGTGTTCTACTTGCCAATCGGGCTCCACAGAATCAGCTTCTGCTCCTGATCTGATGGGTCCATCTGAGGTGATGGTGCAACAAGCTAGGCTGCAACCGCAGTGCAAACGCCCTATCCCTGACTTGCCAGAAGTGGACCCCCAAACCTGACAAGCTGGATCTCTTACTAGTGGATATGGCAGGTGTAACTGGGTAATAAAATTACCTTTCTCAGGTTCTTGTTGGAACTGCTTAAAAGGAAGAGACGACAAACAAGTGGTGTCCAGATAATAAATATAATTTATTACTGGCAAATAATAATAATACAGGCTTACAGCCAACAGTGTAATCACTGGGACAGTATCCAGTTTCCTTACCTATGTAAATGCAGTTACTAGTCTTTCTAAGGAAAATACATGCTGCAAGGGGTCTTATATCCCCGATAATAACCATGGCAACAACTAAAGAAGATACATAAAAAGTGAGCAATTGGCTAAAAACAGGTGGTGTCAGTAGCCATCCTAACTAATGTAAGAAATTGCTTAGCTTGCAGAAGATAAGTGAACAATGAGGTCTGTGATGCTTCCAAGGTCACTTGCAGTTACAGTTGTGCACAAACACTAAAGATGGCACTGTTGCCTAACTTATAATTATACAATAAAAAATATAATGGATAACATCTCCCAGTGGCACAATACATTGTGAGAATATAGTAAAGCATAATATGAATTGCAAAAGTACAGTAGAACTCAGACCCTGACACTTATGTTTATACGATAAGTGCCTCTGCTCTAAGGTTAGTACATATACCTACGTATGTGTTGCTGTCCATGAGATGGGGGTACAATCAGGGGGTGCTGGTCCATGGATAACACAGCATCAGACTAACACTAGCCAAAGCTGTGGACAATTTTTAGTTTTTTAAGTAGACTTTGGAGGCCTTTCACCGTTGGTTGGGGGATGATGAATCACAGATCAGCTCTCTAGAAGATGCGCACGCCTGTGAGGGGATGTCTTGCAGGATCTTAAACAGTGGGTGACTATATTAGAAGCAAAAATGGATGACTTAGAACCCAGAAGCCACCAAAATAATTTAATTTTAGTAGGCATCCCTGAACAAAAAGAAGGTACTGAAATCCTGGCTTTCGTTCAAGACCTGCTGCTACAAGTCGCTGGACCACCCCCCACATGGCTCTTCTTTCTTAACTGAGCTGGCCTACCGCTCTTTAAAGCCTCAACCACCACCAAATGGGAAACCCCACGTGATCGTACTTCATTGCCCTAATTTTCAGGACAAGGTATACATAAAACAAAAGTCTCGAGCTAAGCGGCTCGTCTTGTGTAATGGCCAGCCCTTTCAAATTTTTAGCAATGTCACCCCCTTGGTAAGACAGCAGCAACTGGCATACAAGGATCTCAAGCAAGCGTTGTATAAGGTAGGAGTGAAATTCCACATGAGATACTCTGCTCGCCTCTTTGTCTCTACACCTGGTGGCTTACTACAGTTCTCTATTGCAGAACAAGCCTGACTGGAGCTCCCAAACCACTTCACTTAGCTGTTTTCCACATCTCTATTCTGGCAAGGCAAGGCGAATTTTATTCACAAAGACGCCCATCTGGCTCTGGGCGCCGAACATATTAAAATTTCATGGAAAACTCAATTAATTATATATACACAAATAACACTATATGAGACTTGTCTACAGAGAACCTTTTACTACTGGCACCACTTGTAGCAGCCTATGCTTAATCATTTTTGTGGTAATGACTTCTAACTACAGTATTAGTAGTTACAGTGTTTCACCTTTTTGGGCTTGGCATATCTGTTTAGAGGGTTTGTGTTTTTCACTCTAGGTTTATTGCCCTAGAGACTCTACCTCCTCTCCTATGGACCGCCTCACATCGTAGTCCGGCTGTACACTTGAGATAGCCCTCATTCAATGTTTCTTTCTTAGACATCTCGGAGACTGGATGGAGGAACTTTTACTTTTTTAATCTCTGAACTGCTAGTGTTTTTGTTCCGAGTACCTCCTCACATATATTAATGCAGATTCTAGACTGGGATATTTCTGATTTGCTGCTGTCCATTTACATAAAGTTCTCTGTTGAGAGACATGGATTTCAATGTGTGGTGACTTTGATTATTCCTGGGCTTCACAGATCACAGAAGCAACCCTTTATGGGTGCAGGGTAATATATACACATATACAGATACATATGCCTACAACTTGATTGTGTGTATGTATATATATATATATATATATCGCAAAAGACTTTGTTAGTGCATCAGTTAGGGTTGAAGCAACAAATGTAAGGAAATGAGATGTTAAGGTTGAGCCCCTAACACCCCCCTCCAACCTCCGGCCCCTGTGCTTTCACACATTAAATTATGAGCAGATGTAGCGAAATTGCAACAAATAGTCATAACTGTGCCACCTTAAATAATTGTCACCCCAAATGTTAAACATAACCTTCTTATCACCTCACTGCAGGTATCCTGTACAGAACATTTTCAAATCCCCATAAAATGTATATCTGTGCAACTGTAATGCCATTCTGTGCCACAGTTGTGGAAAAACATTTCTTGTAAGCCTTGAAAAATGACAGCTGTACTGTTCATGAGGTGGTGTGAAAATATGGCAAGGCTGAAAATTTGGAGTGAAAATATGATAAATTGCCAAAGTTACGCGCATGTGTAGAAATTCCAATGGTCGTATGTAACTCAGGCATTTTTAGGTATTTTGGCAGCAAATTTCAACATGACCTTTTTAGGATCCCACCTCATGAACACAGACACTGTCATTTTGTTAGTCCCAAAAGGTGATTTTGTGCAGCAACTGCACCATTTCACGCCACTGCTGCATAAACCTGTTTTGGGCAGGATGTGAGAAAGGACAGCTGTACTGTTCATGCAGTAGTGTGAAAAACTGGCACTGTTGAAAATTTGGAGTGAAAATATAAAAATTTGCTAAAGTTACACGCGTGCGTAGCGAAATTTCAATGACCATGCGTAACTCATAGATACATAGACACTGTTGGCAGATAAAGGCCTATGGCCCACCCAGTCTGTCCACTTGAGCTTGTAAGTTCCCTTTATGTTTTTCCAGAAGTCTGTTGCCCCTTACCCCTGATCTCCAGAATTCCCTTATGTCTATCCCATGCATTCTTAAATCCTGTGATTATTTCAGCCCCCACCACTTCCTCTGGCAGGGTGTTCCACCTGTCCACCACCCTTTCTGTGAAGAAATTCTTCCTCATGTTTCCTCTGAATCGCCCTCCCTCCAACTTCATCCCATGACCTCTAGTTCTGGAACATCTTTTTCACTGGAAAATAGTGTATTCCTGCACCCTGTTCCTCCCTGTAAGGTACTTGTATGTCTCTATCATATCCCCTCTCCAGTGAGTACATATTCAAGTCCTTCAGCCTGTCCTCATAGGACTTGTGATGCAAATCCGTGTACCATCTTTGTTGCCTCCTCTGAACCTTCTCTACCCTGTCTATGTCCTTATGTACTGTAGGTAAAGTCTCTAGAACTGTACACTGTATTCCAGGTGGGGCCTCACTAGTGTCTTGTATAGCAGAATTATGACTTCCCTTTTCCTGCTGGTGATGCCCCTGCCTATGCATCCCGGAATCTTATTTGCTTTTCCTGCTGCCTTGTTGCACTGTCACTACCTTGAGGTCATCAGAGAAAATAACCCCAAGGTCCCTTTCCTGCTTGGTGCATGCTACAGTGGCGTCCACCAGGATGAAACCCAATTCTGCAGCATTTTGCAGCACCATGCAGAATGCTGCAGCATATCTACTGAATAAAGCAATGTAATTTCAATGGCAATGAGTCCCTTTTGTTATTCAGGAAAATGTAACACTGCTAGGATGGAGTGAAAATACAGGTTACTCACCTGTAACAGGAGTTCTAGGAATGGTATATGTTGTTCATCCACACTATCTGGCAGGTTCCTTGCCGCTTTAAATCTTTCCGGAAGGTCTTCAAGCTAGCTCCTCCCACCCACCCGGGTGGTAAAACTCTTGGCTCTGCCCCATGACGTCAGATCTGGCCCGCTGGAAGCTCAGGTTGTGCGTCGAAGCCGGGGAGGTCGGGTGGGTTCGTGTGGATGAACAACATATACCATTCCTAGAACTCCTGTTACAGGTGAGTAACCTGTATTTCTAGGGACATGGATATGTTGTTCATCCACACTATCTGGCAGACTCCTAGCAGTTCTCCGGGAGGAGGGAGGCAAGGCGCACACCCCCTTAATACTTACTTGGGGAATAAGGACTGGAGAACCGAGGCCCCAAAACCAGCATCCCGGCGTGACTCAAGGTCGATGTGGTAGTGGGTAATGAAGGTGTTCGCTGACTTCCAGGTAGCAGCCCTGCAGATTTCCTGGATAGGGACGTCCTAGAGCAGCCACCGATGCAGCAGTATAGCGGGTAGAATGAGCTCTTATCCTCTGGGAGAGCTCCATGCCCGCCAACTCATAAGAGATCTATGCAGGAGGTGACCCATCTGCTTATCGTCCGCTTAGCTGCAGGTCTGCCAGTGCGGCTTCAGCGTAGGTGACAAACAGCTGGCGAACCTCTACCTGAATCCCAGCCGTGCGCTCCTTGTAATAGGCGAGCGCCCTTCTAGGGTCCAAAGTATGGAGCCTATATTCGGCCTCCGAGGTGTGATTGGGGTAGAACACCGGCAGAGTCAACACCTGATTAAGGTGAAACTCCGACACCACCTTCGGAAGGAATTTCGGGTGGGGGCGTAGGACAACCTTGTCCCTGTGGAAGACCAGGTAAGGAGACTCGATGCTAAGCGCCTGGAGTTCTCCCATCCTTCTGGCTGACGTGATAGCCACCAAGAAGGCGGTCTTCCACGACAGGTGGGGGAGACCACACCTGTGCATTGGTTCGAATGGCTTGCCCATGAGCTTTGCCAGTACCAGCAGTAAATCCCAAGGAGGTGGGGTTCCGCACTGGAGGAAATGTGATCAAGGCCTTTGAAGAAGCGCGACCACTTTTTCCTCGCCACTGACTGCTGACCGGCCACGCCAGTAAGCAGAAATAGCTCGCCAGGTGCACCTTTAGGGTGCGTCGACCTAAGCCCTTGACTAGATAGGGACCATAGATAGTCAAAATGCTAGCCACAGAACACGAGGAAGGTCAAGCCCTTACCCGACACCAAATGGAGAATCTCTTCCATTTGAAGGCGTAGCATTTTCTGGTCGACTCCTTATGGGACGCCTCAGCAACGTTGAGGACCTCGTCGGAAAGACCCAAGGCCTGGAACTCTAGCCGCTCAGGAACCAGGCCGTCAGGTGCAGGGATTGAAGGTCCGGATGGAACACCTTCCCCTGATTGACTGAGAGCAGGTCCGGGCGAGCTGGAAGCTGCCTCGGGAGCCTGGAGCTGAGGCTGAGGAGATCTGGGTACCAGAACTGGCTTGGCCAGTCTGGGGCTATCAGAATCACCTGTGCCTTGTCCCTCCTCGCTTTGAGCAGGACCCTGTGAATCAGAGGAAAGGGGGGGAAGGCGTAAAAGAGGCCCGGGGTCCATGGCCTCGAGAAGGCATCCCCCTGCAGCGAGCCCTGCTGAGGGGGGCGGGCATGAAACAGCCTCAACTTCATGTTCTCCCTGGAGGCAAACAGGTCCACCAGTGGTGTGCCCCAAAGGGAGAACAGATCTTGTACTACCTCCAGCAGGAGAGACCACTCGTGCGATGCAGCCCCTATCTGGCTCAGGACATCGGCCAGGGTGTTGGAGGCTCCTGCCACATGAATGGCCAGGAGATCTGCCTCCAGGCTGCGCACAAGTGACCAGATGCGGAGAGCTTCCTTGCATAGAAGCATGGAGCGCGTCCGGCCCTGGTGGTTCAGGTAGTACATGGTCGTGGTATTGTCCGTGGACCCGGACCACTTGACCCCGGAGAAACGGGCAAAGGCGGTGAGAGCTGGCGGACGCACGGAGCTCCAGCAGGTTGATGTGGCATCGGGACTCCCGCGGGGACCAGAGGCCGTGCACTCTGTGTTCCCCAGATGGGCACCCCAACCCATCAAAGAGGCGTCGGTCGTCAGAGAGACCGTCTGACTCAGGCGGACAAAGGATGCCCTCCTGCAGATGGGACGAACGGTCCACCACTGGACAGCGTTCCACATCTCCTGGGTCGTCACCACAAGCTGGTCCAAGGATGGCGTTGCTGACCATTGGCTGGCCAGTCCCACTGAAGGGGCAGCATGTGCCAGCGTGCCCAACGGACCCACGGCTGGTACAGGCCGCCATGAGACCCAGGAGGCGAGGAAGTCCACGGGCAGCACGATTGCCCAACCAGAATGATTGGGCAAAGGAGGTAAGAACCTCGGCCCTGTCCGCCGGGAGCCGTGCTCTGGCTCTTAAAGAGTCGAGCTCTGCCCCGATGAACAGTATCACCTGCTTCGGCACGAGTTCCGATTTGGCCTCGTTGATAAGGAGGCCGACTTGAGAGCAAACCCGGAGGGCCAGGTCCCTGGACTGCTCCGCCTCCTGACTGGAGGGGGCTGCTATCAGCCAATCGTCCAGGTAGGTACACCCGGACCCCTGGTGCAGCAGGAAAGCTGTCACCACTGCCATGCATTTGGTGAAGACCCTGGGAGCTGAAGAAAGGCCGAAGGGCATGGCCTGGAACTCGAATAGGGATCCCTCTGCTCGGAAGCGGAGGAACTGAGACGGACGGATAGGGACGTGAAAGAACGCGTCCTGAAAGTCCAGAGAACAGAACCACACGCCGTGTTCCAGAGATGGTATTATCTGAGCCAGAGTGACCATTCTGAAGGTTCGAGACCTTAGGAACTTGTTTAGGTCGTGTAGATCGAGGATGGGGCACCAGCCCCCCGTCCGTTCCGGGACCAGGAAATACCTGGACACAAACCCCGGGTCTGAAGGAGGGTCCTCCACCTCTCTTATCACCTCCTTCTGGAGGAGGAGAGCGATGTCGGCTCGATGAGCCGCCAGTGAGGCTGGGGACCCCGAAGCCCCCCGAGGGGCGACGGCTCTGAAGGGCGGTGCCTGCTCGAATTCTAGAGGCAGGCCTCTTCCCACCACCTCCAAAACCCACCTGTCCGTGGTAACAGCGGACCAGGCGGAAAGGAAGTGCCGGAGCCGTCCCCCCACGGGGGGAACCAGGGGTAAGGCGACGGGAATGGGGGCGACACCCCTCAGCCCGTCACTGGGCAGCTTAGTGGAGGGACCGGCAGAGAACCTCCTGGGCCCTTACCTCTGCTTCCTATTAGAGGAAGACAGCTTGGGTTTGGGGTACCAGTCGAGCCTGCTGGCCCTGACGCTTGCTGGCCGGGACGCGCGGGCACAGAAGGGCTAAAGGGCTTAGGCTGAGGCTTGCATGCCTTGGTCCTTCTGGGCGGAGGAGACCGAGTCCAAGGTGGCATTGGACTTTCGATCCTCTGGAGGTGACCTTCCACTCCAGGGCCGAAGAGGTCTGTTCCCAGGAAGG
The DNA here is from genome assembly GCA_016271365.2 of Neoceratodus forsteri. Taxonomy (NCBI): domain Eukaryota; kingdom Metazoa; phylum Chordata; order Ceratodontiformes; family Ceratodontidae; genus Neoceratodus; species Neoceratodus forsteri. The sequence goes on along the minus strand of CM057459.1, from coordinate 1,128,092,829 downwards.
AACATCCGCCAGTTTGTGCTGGGTATCCGAGGTGAAGGTGGATATCCGCAGCCACGCCCGCCGATGCATGGCCACTGCGGCCGCCACTGACCTGGCACAAGAATCTCGATGTCGAGAGCAGTCTGGAGCTGCTGCTTAGCCACTGCCCTGTCCTGATCCCGCACCTGTTTGACCGTGGTCTGCAGGTCAGCGGGAAGATGAGGAACAACCTCATCAGGAGCCCAACAGGGCATGGAGAAGTGTGCCATCAGAACGGCCGAACTGGCCTGACGAAGGCCGAGAGAGAAGTAGCATAGACTTTTCGCCCGGCGTAATCCAATTTCTTGGATTCCTTGTCGGGTGGTTTGTCCACGTCCCTGGCGTTCCCGGCACGCCGGAAAACGCTGTCGGTAACCAGCCCCTCGGCAGAGGGGTGTTCCGAGAAACCGGACAGGGAACCGGTAGGGACCGCGTACTTCCTAGCCATCCTGGCCGAAGGCGCAGGGCAGGAAGCAGGACGCTGCCACAGTTCCAAGGCCGGACCAACGATGGCTTCGGCCACCGGAAAGGCCTCCGTCGGAGAATCCCCTCGGTCCAGAATCTCCGTGAGGGGATACCTGGCCCGTTTGGAAACGGGTTCGAGCTTCATCCCGGTGGACTCCGAGATGAGCCGAAGTAAGCCAAGGAAGGACGAAGGGCTATCGTCCACCGACTGCCCCCATGAGGACTCCCAAGTCCATCCGCCTGGAGAACAGGGAGGAGTTATCTTCAGACTCCGACGAGTCTTCGAACAGCTGCCTTGAGCCTGAGACACCCTCCACCTGCCGAGGTTTATCGGGAGTGAGAGTGACCGACAGCCTATGGGGCAGCCCCTGAGCCGACCGAGAACCCTTGGTCGGAGCCCCAACTAACGGCTGAGGAGGAGGCGGTTCCACCAAAATCGGTGGGGCAGCAATAATTTGCTGAACAACCGGCCTGGGAACAGGCTCCTCGACCACTGCGAGGGGTTGTTTCGGCCGCTCCGGTGACAGCCACTTAATGGCCGGAGAAGCCAACTGGGTCGGCTTATTCCCGGCCAACAGAAGCTGTTGCCACATAAGCTCCTCATATTTCCGACGCAACTTGCGCCGAAGCCTCCCCTCATCCGAGGAGGAGGAAGAGGAGGAAGAGCGGCGGCGCCGCTTGGCGCGGTGCCGAGACCGAGACCGCCTAAGACGGTGGGATTGGCTGGACCGCGAGGAGGTCTGAGACTGAGACCGAGAGTCTCGGCTAGGCCGAGGTCGGTGCGGCGGGGTACCGAGAATCGCTACGCCCTTCAGCTCGGACGACTGCACCGACGGCTCTGGAACCGGAGGCACAGATGAGCCGACGGGATCCTCAACTCTCGCCGGGGGAACCGGGGAGAGGGGAATTTCAGCTTCACCAGCCGACAACCCGTCTAACGGGTCGAGAAATATCTCAACCGCGTCGGCGGGTGTCTCGGTCAACTGGCCTGACGGGGACACCGTGAAGCCAGTGGCCGGAGCTGAAGCATCGACCGAAGTCGACTGTCAACAAGGGGAGGGAGATCTTTCCTGCTCCCAAAAGCGTCGACGATGGGACTTACCCTTACTCTTTTTTGACCGAGGAAACGGTCCAGAAGAGGTTGGACCCTCGCCTTTTGTCGAGAGGGTCATGCACAGCTCCTTAAAGGAAGCCGAATATGAGGCGCCGAGAGAGAGCGGGACAAATGCTGCGGTCGAAGATGGAGCGGCCTGTGCCGCCTCCTTCTCGAGAGCTATCATCTGCTCTAGTTGTTCCACTTGAGCCCAGCAGCTGCGACAGGCATATCAGGCCTCCCTTCGATTTAACGGAGGAAATCTCTTTTCGGGACGCCCCAACTGAAGACGGGCAGCACGATCTTCAAGGACATAGATCGAAAAGGAAGAGCACAGGTCGCAGGCCTGCGGATCGTGCTCAAGGCCCAAGCAGTAGACGCACATGGAATGCGGGTCTGTCAGAGACATTTTCTGCCCGCAGGGACATCTCCGAAATCCGGGAATCGATCTGTCCATCGCAGCCGCGAGGAGGAGAAGACCGAAGTAATTCGTAAGTATTTGAAACAAGTTTCAAGGTTAGAAGAGTTAGACACCAAGTCTTAATCGCGGAGCGTTAAGGAGGGAACCTGAGCTTCCAAGCGGTAAGGAAGATCTGGCGTCATGGGGCGGAGCCGAGAGTTTTACCACCCGGGTGGGTGGGAGGAGCTAGCTTGAAGACCTTCCGGCAAGATTTAAAGCGGCAAGGAACCTGCCAGATAGTGTGGATGAACAACATATCCATGTCCCTAGAACCCACAGTTTCCTGCATGGCAAAAGGGACTAATTGCCATTGAAATTACATTTCTTTACTCAGTAGATCTGCTACAGCATACTGCAGAGTGCTTTAGAAGTGGGTTTCATCCTGGGGGACGCCACTGTATATCCTCACCCTCCAACTGATAAGGTGTTCCAGGGTTTTTGTGTCCCATATGTATTATCTTGCACTGCTTTGCATTAAATTTCAACTGCCAAACCCTTGACCATTCTTCAAGCTTCTGCAGGTCCCTCCTCATTCTGTCTACACCCTCTGGTGTGTCCACTCTGCTACAGAACTTTGTGTCATCAGCAAACAGGGAAATTCTGCCTTCCAGGTCCTGCGCAATGTCACTGATGAAGACATTGAACAGGACCGGTCCCAGCACTGATCCCTGTGGTACTCCACTGGTCACTCTTCCCTCTGTGGAGGGACAGCCATTTACCACCAGCTTCTGTCTCCTGCCACCCAGCCAATTACCCACCACTGCACAGCTGTCCTCCCACTCCCCAGTTTGTTTAATAGCCTTCTATGTGTCACAGTGTCAAAGGCCTTGCTCAAGTCCAGATAGGCCATGTCCACTGCCTTCCCCTGATCCACCTCCCTTTCCCTAAATATCTGTTCAGTATGTCAGCTTTACTGTTGTCATCCTCCACACGGCCTCCGTCCTCCCGATTCAGCCTCACTATTCGTCCCTTTGCCCTTCTTTTTTCACTCATGTACCTGTAAAAGGTTTTATCCCCTCTACCCACTGATTTTGCATTTTTGGGTATTTTTACATCAAATTTTCAACATGGCCTTTTTGGGACCCCACCTCATGAACTGTTGTTTCATTAGTTGGTCCCAAAAGGTGATTCTGCGCAGTGACCACAAAATCACCTTTTGGGATTGAATAAAAAAATGACAGTGACAGCATTCATGAGGTGGGGTCCCGAGAACCCCATGTTGACAATTTGGGGCCCAAATTCCTAAAAATGGCTGAGATAGCAACATAAGTTGAAAACCCCATTGACTGCCATTATACGGCACTTACCTTGAGTCCTCAGTTCACTGTTTGGCTTTGAAGAGTGCAGACGTGTCCCGGTCCAGAGAAGTTCAGAGCTACCAACCTCTGGAGGTAAGTATGGGGTAAGGGGAGGTGGGTGTGCAGAGGGATGGCTGGGATGGGGAAGGAGTGGCAGGGGCGATGAGGACTGTTTTCTTTTTCAGGTAAAAAAAAAAAAATACATCGTGGGACTGTTTTCTTTTTCCAGGAATATTTAAAAGAACATTTTGGGATACTGGGGTGGGCTCCCAATGTCCAATTATGTTGGGGGGTTGTGGGGTAAAGGCCAACACAGGGATTGGGTCCCTGATGTCGACACATTTAAAGAATAATGGGCTGCAGGTTGGGTTATCTGACACCGGAGGTGTGCATCCGTGTTGGAAAAATATAAATAAAACCATGGGAGGCAATCAGAGGGTGGGGGCCACTAGGAATTGATGGGACTTTAAAGTAAAAATGCAATTTTACACAAAACAAAACAAACAAAAAAAAGGCATGGATGGGTAGAGGACGTCCCTTCAACAAAACCCATGCCTTAGTTTTTACAAGACTTCCCTGGGGCAAGTTATAAGGTTTTGTTTTCTCTCCTCGCTAAGCAAAAAAACAAAATGGCACCCAACGAACAGGGATTTTCTTGCGGAAAAAAAAATATATTTTCCAAGATTTCACAATCCTTGTTCAGTTGCTTTTATCCCTTCCCTTACATAGAGAGCTACTCCCCCCACCCCCTTCTGCCCTCCCTGTCTCTCCTGTAGGTTGTGTACCCTGGTATGTTAACATCCCAGTCAAAAAAAAAAAAAGAAAAGAAAAGAAACAAACAGAGGAAAGAGTAAGTATTCCAAACAACAGTTAGGGGGCCAGAAAAAAGGCATGATGGGAGTGGTGCACTGCAGTGGCTGTGGAGCAGCAGTCTTCCGGGAGACGTTCTGGAGGATGCAGTGTTGTCCCATCTGCAGGCACCTCTCTGGGCTGAGGAAGGAGGTTGCTCATCTCCAGGATGAGTTGGCCAGGATTTGTGGGACCTCCTCTCCCACCCAGGGACCACCAGGGTCACTGCCGTTGCCTCAGAGGTCACCAAGAAAGAGTAGTGGTTGGACTACAGTGGGCTCAGGGAGGGTGAGGGCGGTGGAACAGAGGCACATCCCTCCAGTTGTACCTCTCCACAATTTCTATGCCGTTCTGGAAAAGTGTGGTTCCTCTATGGAGACACCCACAGTGGAGACCAAGGAGGATGCTGGGAACCTCTACAAAGAAGACCCACAGGAGGGTGGCATTGGACCCCACAGGGGAAGGAAACAACTCCTGGTCGGGGACTCCATTGTTAGGAAGGTAGAACTGGGGGAGGAAAGGGAGAGGGAGGTAAGGTGCCTGCCTGGCGCCATGGCTTGGAGGGACAGGGAGCGAATCCTCAGGATCACAGGAGCAGCTGCACAGGGAAGGGAGCTGGATGTTATTGTCCACCTAGGGACAAATGATCTCTCCAAGAAAGGGATCGGAGCTGTGCAAGAAGCCTTTGTGGAGATGGGAAGGGGCCTTAGACAACTAGCACACATGGTAACCTTCTCAGAGGTGCTGCCTGTCTATGGCACGGATGAGGCTAAGGTGCTCCACACCATGGGGTTCAATCAGTGGTTGAAAAACTGGTGCAGAGCTCAGGGATTTGGCTTCATTGGGGACTGGGGGTCCACCTGGAGGGATGCAGGCCTATACTGGCGTGATGGTCTGCATCTGTCCAGGAGGGGAACCAGGATCCTAGGTGATAGGTTTAAATACTTCATTGGCAAGAATTTAAACTAGCCAAGGGGGGAGGCACTGGAAAGGAGCAGGGAAATCCTAGACCCCCCCCACAAAATCAGGGTACTAAGTGAGGTAGACACCAACATACAGATGTCAATAGGGAGAAGCGCAGGGGTAAATGGAGAAAGTGACAAACGCAATAAGGACAGGGATGGGGCAAAAAGGGGTAAGGCCATCAAGAAATGGAGGGTAATGAGTACCAATGCCCATAGTCTGGGCAACAAGCTCCCTGAACTGGTGGCCTTGATGGAAGAGGGATGCCTGGATATCGTAGCAGTCACAGAAACATGGTACACAGAGAACCATGACTGGATGTTAACATACAGAGTACACAACCTACAGGAGAGACAGGGAGGGCGGGGGTAGCTCTCTATGTAAGGGAAGGGATAAAAGCAACTGAACAAAAGAGTAAACAGGGAGGAGAGGAGGCACTGTGGGTCACCTTAGAGACTGTAAATGGCACCACAATCCGCAAAGGGGTTGCATACAGACCCCCATGTCAGGGGGAGGGAATGGACAAGGCACTTCTGAAGGAAAGAATTGTTGAGTACCTAGAGGCCGGTGTGGCACAGGACCCAAGGCAGAATGGGTTCACAGTGGGAAGGTCATGTCAGACAAATCTAATTGATTTCTTTGACTGGTTGACCAAAGTAGTAGACCATGGAGGGGCTGTGGACATGGCCTACCTAGACTTTAGCAAGGCATTTGACACAGTCCCACACAAAAGATTAGTAGTCAAATTAACCAGCCTTGGAGTGGGTCCCAGGGTGGTAGCCTGGGTAAAACATTGGCTGAACAACAGGACACAGAAGGTAACTGTAAATGGAATCCACTCTGAAGAAAGAGGGGTTACTAGTGGGGTACTGCAGGGTTCAGTACTGGGTCCAGTCCTTTTTAATGTCTTTATAAGTGACATTGCAGAGGGACTGGAAGGAAAAGTATGTCTCTTTGCAGATGACACAAAGATCTGCAACAGGGTTGATACACAAGGAGGCGTGGAGAGGATGAGAAGGGACTTGGCAAGGTTGGAGGAATGGTCAGAAGTATGGCAGCTTGGATTCAATGCAAAGAAGTGCAAAGTAATGCACCTGGGAAACAAAAACCCAGGGGAAGATTACACAATGGGGGAGAGGTAGTAACAACAACAAAAATGGAAAGGGACCTGGGTGTAATCATATCAGATGACCTTAAGGTTGGCAATCATGTGAGAAGGCGGTAGGGAGGGCTGGGGTATACTGAGATGTATAGGGAGAGGCATCACCAGCAGAAAACAGGAAGTTGTTATCCCTCTGTACGGACAGTTGGTGAGACCCCATCTGGAGTACTGCGTCCAGTACTGGAGACCCCAACTCCGCAAGGACATAGACAGGATGGAGGCAGTCCAGAGGAGAGCAACTAAAATGGTGCAGGGTCTGCAAGAGAAGCCATATGAGGAGAGGCTAAAGGAGCTTAATATGTATACCCTTGAGGAAAGGAGGGAGAGGAGGGACATGACAGAAACGTTTAAGTACCTCAGTGGAATCAACAAAGTCCAAGAGGGTAGCATCTTTCAGAAAAAGAGATGTGCAAGAACAAGGGGACACAATTTGAAGATAGAGGGGGAACAGCTCAGGGGCAATGTGAGGAAGTATTTTTTCACAGAGAGGGAGGTGGACGCATGGAACAGCCTTCCTGAGGAGGTTGTGGGGTCTAAAACTGTGGGAGAATTCAAGAATGCATGGGACAAACATGAGGCAATTTTTGTGTGGGGTAGGAAGAAATAGGCTGATGGTTAAATAGGATCTGCAGCTTATCCTCTAGGTAGAGAAATGGGCAGACTAGGTGGGCCATGCGGTCCTTATCCGCCATCAAAGTCTATGTTTCTGTTCGCACCAAGAATCCTTAATCAAAATTGTGCAGCTATCCAAAAGACTGAACTGAGCATGCTCAGAACCTGAAATTTCACAATTTAATAACTTTGGAAAGGATTAGTATTTTTTCACCAAACCAATGCTGGATTATTCCTTAGGATAACCTCTTTCTACCCTGAAAATTTCAGGCCAGCAGTCAAAACAGTGTGGGTACAGTGGGATGTCAAAAAATGACCATGACATTTGCCCAAAAAGGCGTTTTTTTGATACGTTGCTGGATAAAAACCGCAAATCAGGCAACTTGGCAAATCAAGAGATCTACCATCCAAGACTGTGTATGCCAAAATTTCATGCAAATCCACTGAACGGTTGCGAAGTTCTTAACGTGCAGAATTTGGGGTTTAACATTAAACTGCCTACTCAACTCTAACTATAGGGGCGCAACTGCACCCTTATAATATATATATATATATATATATATATTCACATGTGTGTATATATGTTTTTTACACACCTGCTCTTATATATTTCCTTTTTTTTTCTCTTTCCTTTTGGCTGTTGCGCTCTCTGCACAGTATTAATCTGGCTGTTAACCTCCTTTCTTTCTCTCAATTTATTTGGTAGCTGGGGTGTGCCTACGTTTACCATGACACCACGCTCCATAGAAACATAGAAGTTGACAGCAGATAAGGACCGCAAGGCCCATCCAGTCTGCCCATTTCTTTTTCTACCTTATGAATGTGCCATCGGCCTTTGCTCTGTCAATGGCCTATCTATTCATACTCATCTGTATTGCTCCCTTATGCCTGTCCCATGCCTGTTTGAAGCCCTGCACTGTATTCATATCCACCACTTCCTGAGGTAGGCTGTTCCATGCATCCACCACCCTTACTGTGAAAAAGAACTTCCTCACATTACCCCTTAATTGGCCTCCCTCTAATCTCATGCTGTGTCCTCTTGTCCTGCTATTTTTATTATATTGAAACATGTCAGACTCTTTCACCTTGTTAATGCCCTTAAGGTGTTTGAATGTTTTGATCATATCACCTCTCTCCCACCTTTGCTCTAGGGTATACATATTGAGCTCTGTTAATCTGTCCTCATATGTTTTCTGATGCAGTCCCTGCACCATTTTGGTTGCCCTTCTCTGGACTGCCTCAATTTGGTTAATGTTCAAATGTCCTTGTGAAGGTGTGGCCTCCAGTACTGCACACAGTACTCCAGATGGGGCCTAACCAGTGTCTTGTAAAGAGGGATTATTACCTCCCTCTTCCAACTTGTGATACCCCTACTAATACACCCTAACATCCCCCGAGCCTTACCTACTGCTTTAGTGGTCTGCTTGGAGGATTTCAGGTCATCGGTGATGATGATGCCCAAGTCTCTTTCTTCCCTTGTGACTGTCAGCAACTCCCCTCCCAGCCTATAGGTGGCTTCAGAGTTTCTCATCCCTATGTGCATGATCTTGCACTTCTTTGCATTAAACCCCAGTTGCCACTCTTCTGACCATTTTGCTAGTTTATCCAGATCTCTTCTCATTCTGCCCACCCCATCTGGATCATCTGCTTTGTTGCAGATCTTAGTGTCATCTGCAAACAGACAAACCTTGCCCTCCAGTCCATCTGCAATGTCACTGATGAAGATATTGAAGAGGACTGGCCCCAGGACTGATCCCTTACCCCACTTGTGACTTGCATCTCTTCTGACTGTATACCATTTACCACCACTCTCTGTTTTCTGCCTGTCAACCAGTTTGCCACCCAGTTGACCAACTTCTGATCCACCCTAGCCTACCCAGCTTATTAATCAATCTTCAGTGTGGAACAGTATCGAAAGCTTTGCTGAAGTCAAGGTAGGCGACATCAACTGCTCTCCCTTGGTCCACCACTCTGGTTACCCAGTCAAAGAAATCTATGAGATTAGTTTGACAGGACCTTCCTTTTGTAAACCCATGCTGTCTTGGATCCTGTGCTTCTATGGATTCCAGGTGTTGCACTATCCTTTCCTTAAGGAGTGCTTCCATAATCTTGCCCACTACTGAGGTAAGACTGACTGGTCTGTAGTTCCCTGCCTCCTCCCTGCTACCACTCTTGTGGAGCGGGATCACATGAGCCCCTCTCCAGTCTTCTGGGACCTCTCCTGTGCTCAGGGACTCACTAAACAGTTCTGATAATGGCTCTGCTAGTTCCACTTTTAGCTCCTTTAGTACCCTGGAATGTATGCCATCAGGTCCCATTGCCTTGTCCACTCTGAGCTTATCGAGCTCTTGCAGGACTCTTTCTTTTGTGAAGGGACTAGTGCTCACCTCCCTCCCCCCCGTGTCCATGGTGCTGAGCTGTGGGCCCTGCCCTACCTTCTCTTCAGTAAATACTGAACAGAAGTATCTATTTAGGATAGATGCTTTTACATGGTCCTCCTCCTCACAAGCCCCCTTATCTCCTTTGATCTTAGCAATACCCCCTCTGGACTTTCTCCTTTCATTAATGTATCTGTAGAAAGTCTTGTCACCTTCTTTTACTGTTTGTGCTAGTGTTTCCTCAGTTTTGGCCTTTGCTTGCCTTACTGCCTTCCCTGCTTCCCTCAGAGAAGTTTGGCATGCCTCCCTATCTTCATCCCGCTGTGTTCCCTTATATTTCCTGAAGGCCAGCCTTTTTGCTCTGACCTTTTCTGCTACTGTTTCAGAGAACCAAAGTTGTTTCCTCTTTCTTTTCCACTTCCTTTTCTCTCTAACACAATGAGATGTTGCTTCAAGTATTGCATCCTTTATGCTTGCCCACTTTGCCTGTACCCTCTCACCTGTATTTCTTTTTGCCAGGGCTAGCTTAACTCTGTCGGCCATCTTATTAACGTCAGCTCCTCTGAAGTCACGTATTTTTACCTTGGAATGGGGTGATTTAGTTGTAGTGGCCAAACTGAACCAAACCATGTGATGGTCACTGGCCCCCAGGTGACCTTCTACTTGGAGATCTGTGATCCTTTCCCTGTTAGTCTGACCTAGATCTAGGATAGCCCTGTTTCTTGTGGGTTGTTGTACCAGTTGTTAGAGGCCTTCCCCCTGCAGGGAATCCACCATGTGTCTAGTTCTGGCAGATTTTCCTGCTGGTATTGACCAATCTGTATCTGGCATGTTGAAATCTCCCATTATCAGAACCTCCTCTTTAGCTGTTATGTTTTGTATATCTTCTAACAGTAATGTGTCTGTGTTATCCCCCTGGTCTAGGGGTCTGTAGACAATCACAGTTCTTATGGCTGTCCCATTTCCTGTTTCCAGGGTGACCTACAGTTCTTCTGGCTCCTTACGTGTATTCTGAATTTCTGTAGCTTTGATATTGTCATTGACATACAGGGCCACTCAACCCCTCGTTTTTGCACCTTGGTCTCTTTTGAACAGTACATAGCCAGGTACTAAAGTCTCCCAAGTGTGGTTACTGGTAAACCATGTCTCACTAATTGCTACTATGTCCAGTTTAGCCTCTGTCATTATTGCCTGCAGGTCTGGGATCTTGTTTCCAGACTCAAGCATTTGTGTACATGATTTTCCATTGGCCAGATTTCAGTGTGTTAGTTGTTGGGTGAGGTCTGGTGTTTCCCCTGTGCGTCGTATGGGGAGCTAGACCCTTTTCCTTACCTGGTGATGCAAATTAACTGCAAACATGCTGAACTCCTGTTTGACCACTAGCTGAGGGGGGAGGGGTGTTCTTCCCATTCAACATATGGGGTGCTGCACCCCTCTCCCCATTTGCTACTTTAAATGTTCTGCAAAGACATCAAACTTCTGCCCCAATGCACTGACTCCCTCCTTAGTCAGATGCAGTCCATCAAATTTAAAGAACTTTCACTCCCAAAACTGTTGCCAGTTCTCTACAAATTTGTGTCCTTTTTCCTGGCACAAGCCCTTGAGCCACATTTTTAGCTCCCCTATCTCCCCTTCTCTGACCTTCCATCCATCTGCCCCCCTCTCCCAGACTGGCAGAATCTCAGGGAAGGAGATGCCGGACGAAAATGGATGAAAGTTTGTCACCCAGCCTGGTCAGGTGTTCCTTGGTCTCCACAACTGACCGGCTGGTGAGATCATTAGTCCCTATGTGTACCAGGACGTCAATGTTTTCTCCTGCTTCCTGAACAATTTTAGCAATGCGGTCAGTGTCTCTCCACTCTGAAGTACCTGGGAGACATCTGACCATTACCCCAGGCTGGAGATACAGTAAGTATCAACTCCTCGAATCATGGAGTCTCCTATAATTAGAAGTTTTTTGGATTTCCTTTTTGCTTTTTTTGTTTTGGTTCCTGTTTTGGGCAAGTTTTGTTGTGCTAGCTCCTGTGCTGCAGTGTCTTGCTCTGCAGTGTCCTCTGCCACTTTGTTTGATTTCGGAGATAGAGGCAGATACTTGTTTGTAGTTTTTATTTGGTTTGTGGAGGTAATATGTTGGAGAGCACCGAGTGATGGGGCACCCGATTTGCCCCTCCTAACCACCTGCCAACCTCCCGGACCAACTACCTTCTGTGGTTGAGGTGCTTGTCTTGGATGTTGGGGAAATGACGAGTGGTTCTTATAATATATTTACTCTTGAATATGAAATTTGAGGTGCGCAATCTCTGCCCATGCTGCCTGGAGCTGAGCCCTAAGATTTCCAATGGCCCAGCATGTAGGACAGTGTCCTAAACCCTGTAAAACTACCCTTCTGAAAAGTGTTCCGCAGTACCTGCAGTTAATGATATCCATTCTAGGTAAGTTGCTGGGTTTATAACCTAGTCAGAGTAATTAGAAGGAAGAAAATGAAGGCAAAAGTTTGATTTTGTGTTTTTTTTTTTTGATTTTGTATAACTTATTATAACAAGTTAAATTACTAGTGCCCCTGTAAATGAGGTCACCGTGTGGATACCCCACTGATCCACCCCTTCCTGCTTTGCCACAGGAAATGTCATGACTGTGCTACACTATAAAAGGAGTGTAGTGTGGGGTGGTTGGGGATGGGGGTGGGTGGCTGGGCCCTTCCCCTGCCAAAAAAGTAGAACCAAGGACGAAAGAGAAAAGGAAGTAAGAACAGAAACAATCAGTCAGCAACAAATGCAGTAACCCTGAAAGCTTATCCTAATGATAGATAAAACTATAAAACCTGTAAAGCACCACCTGTAATAATTTCACAAAAGATATACCCTGTAAGAAACACTTTGCTACAGAGAAAAATAAAGCAGTAACAGAAGATATACCTTGCAAAAGACAATTTGAATCAGAAGATTATAGCAGTAATCTGTTAGCACACACCTGTAATAATGCAGCAGAAGGTATACCCATCAACAGCAATTTGAATCAGAGAAAAAATAAAGCAATAACATGTTAGCAACAAACAGTAACAATCCCTGTGAGTACAAAATAAAAATAACAACACACAGTAAATATGCCTAGCCAAAAGAAGTCTTCATCCTTTCCCTTGCTCTGGTAAGGTTCTTTGCTCTGTCCTTTCAAGCAACCTAGAAGGAAAGATCTCAGGTGAAGCTAGGTGCCTTGGCCAGCAAACCTAGGCAAACAGCTCTCTTACCAGATGCTGTGGACAACACTGAGTGCACATGATTCATTTTGGGAAAAAATCCATTTTGTTTTCTTACACCTAGACAGATATCAAGGGTACTGAATAGACAGGGCATTTAGGAGAATAATAACTGTCTTGAGGCTAGGAGAGAACTGGTGCAGACATCACCATGGAGAGAAGGCAAATACTGGGATCACTGCAGGAAGGATGGCAAGGAAAACAGTTGAGCACAAGAAAAAGGAGAATACATGTAGGGATCTGCAAGTTATTCTTTTTACTGAATTTCAGTATATGTAACACCATAATCATGTTAAGATCTATGCATCACTCAGATCATGGCATGTCTCGGCATATATGTATAATTATTTTATATTCTGGCTAATTCCTTAATGTTTTAATTTTACTGTGTTTTGTAATGTCTTTGTATGTATCATGTATGAAACTGGACGTCTGTGAAAACGGGCTTTGCCCACAGATCTTTTTCAGTATAAAATAAGAAATGAAATGAAATATGCAAGAGCTAAAATGGGAGGGATAAGGTTAGCATATGGGGAGAGATATGGATGTCTAGGGCATGGGAAGGGGAACATAAACGTTATGGGAGGAAGGGTGGTGAAAAAGGAAATATGGAGGGGATGGGGCAGGAGAGGATTGCAAAAGTTGGTGACATCCATATACTCACAGTTTTATTAGTGTGGGTTCACCTTTCAAATGGCATTCCTACAATATAGAAACAAAAAAGACAGGAATGAATATATGTCTTTTATTTTCAGTATACACTTGCTGGTGGAGAGAAACAAAGATATATTATTATTTTCCCCTGTATTTAAAAGTTGCCACAGTAAGGAGACTAACTTCCATACTGCACAGTACTAGCAACCAGAGAGGCAGGCAAGGGTTAATTTTTCTTTAGGAGGCTTGCTAATTTAGGTGGGAAAAAACAGGCTGTATTGAAGATTCATGGACAGTTTCAAACTGCCTATAGACTAAGCAGAAGAAGCAGGAAAACCTTTAACAGTAATAAAATAATAAAGATTGGCACAACTGCAAGGAAAAAGATACAGAGGCAATGTGAGAGTGTGTTTCTTCACAGAGAGGGTGGTGGAGCCCTGGAACAGATTGCCAGACAGAGTGGTGGGGGCTAAATAGATGGAAGAATTCAAGAGGGCATGGGACAAGCATAGGGGCTGAGTATTGGGGGCGGGGTTGGCAGGGAGGAGGAGGTGTAAGGGAGAAAACAGCAGATTAGATGGGCTGGTATGGTCCTTTTCTGCCGACAAGCTTCTATGATATGATTCTATGACAACACAGTTCAAATTTTGTGTAGATCTTGCCTCTATTTTCTGATGTAGTCTGGTTAGGTTCTCACTACTGCTGAAAATGTTTTTCCTTGAATTTTTACAGTATTTAAAGACAGGTTGCTGGTGTTGTCAGCCCATCAGATGTTTTTGAAAAGCTTCATGCAAATCAATGGACTGAATCACTCTCCAATTTCAGCAGCTTGGTTCTTTTGAAGTGCATTCAGCCAAAGAAGAGTGGTGTCACAGTTAAAGTGCATGATTATTAGTCTAGCCCGCTCAGCCCCTACTGTTTTTAACTGCAATAGGCTCACAGTGACACATCTCTGAAATAGCCTTACACTCATAATAAAAGGTTTGGTGCGCAAGTGCATCAAACCTAACAAGCATTTGTCAATGCCGAATGTTTGCTTGCTGGCATTGGCAGTGGTAATGTAGAAGTTACAGAGCTGCGTAATAGGAATGGCAGTGAAGTACTGAACTGAAGCCAACCCACCACCACCCTGCAGAGAGTGACAGGCATTGGGGTGTGCATTTGGGTCATCAGGCATAACGGCCTCGCCATTTCACCACACCCCACCCTGTGACACTGACAAGTGTCATGGTGTTCCTGGGGTCTTTGGCCTTATGCGCACCCCATTTCATTAGGAAATGCGTGAGATGGGTGCGATATAGGAGAATGGGGTGAACTTTGGGGCTGAAGAGTCCAAGGCATACCTCGATGCCTCTCACTGGCTGCAGGGTGTGGAATGGTATGAGCATTACAGGCAGGAATCCCAAGTCACACCCCTGATGCCTGTCATTCTCTACAGTATTGGGTGTTATGGTTGGAAACCGTAATACCTCAGGCATTCGTTGGTATTTTCACTCCAAATTTTCAACGTGTTTTTTTTTGTGACCCCGCCTCATGAACAGGGGGAATATCAGTTTGTTAGCTGAAAGCTGCTTATGCACAGCTTTAGTACGGGTATTTAGCACCACAGGTGCAAAAACATTCCTAACAGGATGTAAAAATGACAGCTGTACTGTTCATGGGGAGGTGTAAAATGGCAATGTTGCAAATCTGTAAAAATATTTAAAAAATGGTGAAGTCATGAGCGTACATAGAAACTGTGCAACACACCCATAATATAATTAGGTTGGGGATATTTTACAGCAGATTGTCAACTCAGGCATTTTGGTGCTCGATCATGAACAGTGTCACTGTGATTTTCTCTATCTGTGCCGAACAATGATTTCCCACAGCGACCATGCATCTCAGCGCTGAAAGTGTGAAAACACACTTCAGCCATGTTGTGAAAATGACAGCTGTACTGTTCATAAGGAAGTGTGAAAAAATGCCACTGGTGAAAATCTGGACTGAAAATATTACAAAGTCTGGAACTTACGAGTGTGCGTAGGAACTGCGCAATGCACCCTCGTAAAACAGTCATTTTTAGGAATTTTTTCACCAAATTTTCAACATAGCCATTTTAAGACCTCTGCTCATGAACAGTGTCACTGTGATTTTCTTAATTTGTCCCGTACATTGATTTCTCACACCGACTGCGCCATTCTGCGCTACATGGGTGGAAACACATTTTGGGTGAGATGTGAAAAATGACAGCTGTACTACTCATAAGAAGGTGTGGTAAATGGCAATGTTGAAAATCTGGAGTGAAAATATTGAAATTTCACGAACTTGAGGAGCTCATAGAGAACTGTAAACGCAACATGAAAACAGTCATTTTTTATTTTTTACCACTTAACATAGTTTTTGGGACCCTTTTCATGAATGATGTCACTGTCATGGTGGCTAGGCCCGGCGAAATTACTGATCGCGCCGCGAATAAATCACCATGACAGTGACATCATTCGTGAGAAGGGGTCCCAAAACCCCATGTTGAAAATTTGGTGCAAAATTCCAAAATGCCTGAGATATGCAATAAAGTTGAACCCCTATGTAACCCATTATACAGCTTACCGGCATTTCCTCAGTTCGCGGTCGGCTTTGAAGAGTGCAGATGTTCCCGGTCCACGAAGATCGTCGGCGCCGGTCGGAGGGTAAGCATGGGGGGGTGGGGAGGCTGGGTGCGCAGTGGGTGGGTGCGGTTGTGGAGGGGTTGAGACGCTACCGGGACAGTTTTTTATTTTACAGGAAAAAAAAAAAAAGAGACGTCAGATGCTTTGCCATTGGGGTGGGCTCCCAGCGTGGGACAAGGATTTGGGGGGCTCACCGACAGGGATTGGCAACTCACAGCAAAATACAAAAATCGCGGGCATTGTTTTCATTGCCACGCTGGGGTGGGCTCCAGCGTGGCACAAGGACTTGGAGCGTCATCACGGGGATTGGGCACCCTGGCGGCAAAATACAAAAATCGGAGAGCTGCTACACGCTGGGTGGGCTCAGCGTGGCACCCATAACTGGGGGTGGGTGGGGGACGCGAGCTATCCCATCGCTATACAGTATGGGGGCGGCATCGTCTGTCTGTGCGTGGGGGGAGTTGGCGTGAGCAGTCGATATCTTATCGATTGCTCACTCGGCCAACTCCCCCTTTCAACTGTATGCCACTGCATTTTGGAGCGTGTCATACACAGCTCCAAAATGCATTGGCTTACAGGGGCCGCGCCTGCCAGCCCACTGACTGAATTGGAGGAGGAGGTGACACACCTCCGAAATCTCCGATGAAGGCACTATGTTTCATGCACATGGGTGCAAGCAAACATAATAAATGGGTTCTTATCGGATGATGGTTGTGTTAAGAGTGGAGTCCCCCTGGGTTCGGTTCTCAGCCCTGCCCTGCTTTCATGATATATTACGAATATGGATAAAGATATTTGGAACAGATTTAACAAGTTTGCTGACAAATCAAAGCTGGATGGAGTGGTAGGACCACCAAGTGAGAGAATTAGGTTAGCAAATAACCTGAAATCAAACTGGGCACTTAAAGCAGCAGTGCATCAATGTGGTGAAAATGTTGACTTACAGTATACTTCTTTATGCTATTTTAGATTGTCCATTATTTCCTGACTTGTATGATACCCTTCTTTCTCCATTTTGAGTCTGCCTTACTACTTTTTTTCACATTTGAAATAATAAAATGATCGCTCTTTTTAATGTGGCTCGAACCAAGTTTTCATCAGTATTTGCAACTGTTTTTGAACACCTATTGTTCCATAACAGTCCTCTCCCCGCTGCTCGACTTCCTCCTCCCAAGTCCACTATGCCTGTGCTACCTCTCTCTCCATTTCTTCTCTTAACCTTCCTTCCCACCCTTTCCCTCCCCTCCTCTTCCTACTCTATTCCCAATGTCTCCACTTCAGTTTACTCTACTGCATCTAATACCTACTCTTATAACCTTGCTATTACCCCTACTCCCTTCCACCAACTCTGGAGCCATTTCTGTCTTCCCCCTGCAGCGTCCCTATTATCTACACTTGCCTCGACTGCCTTTCTTAGCCTCTTACTAAATGTCATCTCACCCCCAAACTTTAACTCTTATAAACCCCGGCAATTCTATAAAAAAAAACAAAAACTAGTTACATTATTTATTAATAGCTCTGCTTCTTTTGTCATCAGGTAACATCCACTCCAACCCAGGACCTACTGCTGACACTCTACCTGGACACTCCCCAATCACCCCTGGGATAAACCCTGCTAATTCCTCAACCCTCCCAAGAGGCCTCAAGCTCTTTCACCTAAATATATATAGCTTGCTGCACAAGTTTGACCTCCTTCAAACCTTGATTGTCTCTTTGGCCCCAGACATCCTAATCCTCTCCAAAACTTGGCTTAGTAACAAAATACCAGACCATGCCATTTTTATCCCTGGTTATTCCTTAGCCAGACAAGACAGAATCGGTAGATGTTGGGGTGTGGCAATGTATATCTCCTCCCCCACACCTTCAATATGCCATCACCCTCTCCATCTCTACCTGCTAATTATGAGGCCCTTGTCATTCGGGTATCCCTGTCCTTTACCATACTGATCTTTGTTGTGGGCATCTATTGTCACCCCAACCTTCCCTCTTCTATAGCAATTGACCTAACTACCACCATTGTTTCCCACACACAAGCAGGTAACTTGTTCATTCTGGGGGAGTTCAACTTAAACTGGCTGTCACCCTCTCAAGCATACCAGAGTACATGGCAACCATGTTCCCTGGGTCACTCTGGAACTTCTGGCCTGCCTAAGAGAGCGAGAAAAAGTCTGGGGGAAACATAAGGTAACAAAATTACCTAGTGACTACCTAGCATACCAGAAACTTCGCAATGCATGTACCAAAGCAACTAGGCTAGCTAAGGCCAAGTGCTTCTCTTCTACTTTCCACACCAACCTAAACTCCCCATCCAAATTCTGGAACATCGTCCATGCCTGCCTCTCCCCATCTCCCACCCCTCCCCATCCTTAAAATAAATAACTCCCTTATAGAGGACCATGTGTCAGTGGCTGAGGAATTCAACTCCTACTTCACATCGTATGCCTCGATCCTACTAGCGTCCCTCCCTATCTGTCCACCTTTGGCACCCCCCCCCAAAAAAAGCAACAGATGTGAAACACGACAAACTACTGACAGTCCATTCACATTCTCCTTGGTCTCACCGGCAGACACCCTAGCTGTCTTTAAACCCATTTAAAGGCAGTTCTCCCAACGAACTTGACCCCAAGCTTCTCTACCTCTCTGCTATAGCTATCGCCTACCCTGTGTCTGAAATCTTAAACCTCTCCTTCTTGACAGCTGCGGTCCCCTCAGCCTGGAAACACTCAGTCGTCTCCCCCCCCAAGGGTGGCAACTCCACGTCCCCAGAGAACTATCCCACTTTTTCCTTGCTTCCAACCCTCGCTAAACTCCAGGAGCATCTAGTCCTCTCCCAAATCTCCTCCTTTCTAACTGACTTTAATTTCATTACCCACCTTCCCATCTGGATTTAGGAAAATACAATCTACCACCACTTCCCTATTCAGGCTCACTGATTCAGTCCTCACTTGAATGGACAATGACTTGATCAACTCTGCCATCTTTGTTGACCTGGCCAAGGCCTTCAACATTGTTTCCCATTCCCTACTCCTTCACTCTCTCTCTTCAGCCAGACTCTCACCACATGCTACTAACTGGTTTAGGGACTACCTCACAGGGAGGACACAATCTGTTAGAATAGCTGAGTCCTGCTCCCTACCTTGCCAGATCTGCACTGGAGTACCTCAGGACTCAGTGTTGGGCCCCCTCCTATTCTCCATTTTTCTTAATGACTTACCATCAGTCTGCTACTCCTCCTCCATCTACATGTATGCAGATGACACTGTCCTGTGCACCTCCAGCCAATTTCCCTCTGATGTGGTGACCAGACTTCAGCTCGACTTTAATAAGCTCCAGCACTGACTTACCTCCCATCAACTCTTTTTAAATGCCAAAAAAACAGTTGCCATACATTTGGCACTAGGCAGAGACTTGCACAGCTCCTTGGTCTACCCACCTTCCACACCCCGGATGGGACAAAGCGAGAGGACACTTCCTCTTACAGATACCTTGGGGTTTGGTTGGACCAACACCTCAACGTCTCTGGGCATATCTGTGCAATTCTGAAAAAACTGTGCCCCAAGCTCAGTGCACTATACAGGAATTGTAATTGCATCCCTCTTACGGTCAGGCGTGTGATTGTCCAAAAGATGATTCTCCCAATTTTTGTCTACTGTGATGTAGTCTACAGTGCTGCTCCCAAATCCAGCTTATCCAGATTGGATCCCCTGTTCAACTCTTTCTGTCGCTTTGCCCTTGATTCTCCTATATGTACCCACCATTGTGACTTCTACCATACTCTGTCCTTCCTTTCACTTACTGACAGGTGCCTGTCCCATTGCTCCACACTTATCTCAAAATACTGGTTTGGCTCCCTACACTTATATCTATCCTCCTCTCTTGGTACCCCTCCTGCCCCTTCTCATGCCTTAAGATCCACTGGCTCGTGCTCGTTTGCGATCCCCCACTGTTCTACGCTTGCAGGCCAGTCTGCCTTCATACATCGCTTTCCTATGATTTGGAACGCACTTCCTCAATAAATTCGCCACTCCTCTTCCCTACATTCCCTCTCCTCAGCCCTTCACAGTTTCCTCTCCTCTAACTGTTCCTGCTTTCCTCAATCTTAACACAGCCTACCTTCTCTCAAGTGCTCCTTCCCCTAGCTGGGATTTGTAATAAATTCACTCAAATGCTCTTATGTTCAAACTACTTGCACTTTAAATGTTGACTGTAATTGCCATTTGCGATTCTCAGTGTTGTATATTGCACCTGTTCTATATTGTATCCTGTACACACGCTTTGATTGTGGTTTCAATCTTGTTACTGCATTACCTGTTACTACTTCATGTATATTTCATGTACTTTGCTATTATATGTACAACCCCTGTACCCGCTCCCCCAGGTCACACTGGGAGACAAGCAACTTGTTGTTCAGTGTGCCTTCCTGGTGAAACATTTCAATAAATAAATAAATAAGGTCAGGGAGTACTGCTTGCTGCATAATTATTCATTTTAGTCACAACAGATGTGATTTTAAACACTCGATGCACAAAAACAGCTGAGAATACTGATGAAAACCTGGTCCAAGCAATATTAAAAGGAGCACTCCTTTTATTATTTCAGATGTGAAAAAAGTACTAAAGCAGATTCAAATTGTGGAAGGAGGGGTCTCATACACGTGTAACCCCTAGATGGCGCTATCCCAGGGGCTACTACCCCTGCCTGATTTGCCACTAACAGGTTGAGGGGCCTGGATCCAATGGCGGGTGCCTCCACCCAGAGGTCAGGGTTTGCAATAGTTAAACTAACTTGGTCACAGCCCTCTGGGACACTGCCACCCCCCTTTCTTCCCACTAGTGGCCCACACAATATATCAGAATTACCTTCACAGTATACACTTACCCCCAGGTCTGGTTCCGGCACTGGGACCTCCTGTGAAATGAGATACAGTGCAACAATCACAGTACAGTACTTTAACATAGACAAATACCTCAGGCAGTATAACTTTGCTGAAACAAGCAGCTCTGATTTATTTAGGGGGATATAACAAGGACAGGGGGAAATCAGGTTAATTAGCTTATCACTCTAATAATCTACCTATGGCTCTGTGCACAGGCCTATCCCTATCAGTTACTGTCCCTGGGTACCCAAGCCCTAGTGGCTAGTCCAAACCGTGGCAGCTGGTAGGGGCCCTTTCACACAGAGAAAAGGAGAATTAAACAGTCAGCAGTACAGTAATTCCATTTGGATTTAATGTGGCAATTCAACAGGGAGCGACCCTGAATTAGTACTCACGACCTCCAAATAAGATAGGGTCCTTCAATGTCAGCAGGGCTCACTTGAGGTACACAAACCTCTTCACACATCCATATAAAAGAAGCACTATACCGCAGGCTGCATCTGTATCCCGATCGCAATTACTGCACAATACCGGGAGAACACACAGCAGATTCAGTTCCTGACAGACCGAGTGTAATTTTCAGCAATTCCTCCAGTCTTCTACAGGGTGAGCCTGGTTTCTACTCTTCAGAGATCCTTTGATTCTTTTCACAGGACGGATTCAGTCCTAACAAGCTGTTACACAAGCTGCAGACCGAACTCTGGGCCTTACACACGTTTTTGACTAAAACTGCACACTGAAAAGCACAGGGCTCCTTCCTTCTTCACTGCCAAAGCTCAACTGAAACTCCAACCGACAAAACCGGCACTTCCTTTGAGTTCCTCCCAGTTCTTGACTGGATTGGCTGTCACTCACAATAGACTGCTGCTGTTGGTCCAAAAGGCACTGAAGTCTAAACTACATCTCCCAGAGTCACTGCCCATACAATCCTCTTGTGGGTGGCTCAGATTATGAGTCCAAGTTCTGATTCGTCCAAGGCACCATTTTAGAGCTAGCTTACCCACACTGATTGGTCCAGTTCAGCAGTTCAAAACTAGAATGGGAACTAGCAGACACAGTTCTGACTGCAAGAAAGCAGGTTAGACAAACTGTAATTTCATTATTACTCTAAATAATTTCTGGCAAACAGTTACATCTTTCAGATAGGTTCCCTTTGCACTCCTAGTGACTGCAAAAATGAAGTGAATTAGCAGCAGCTTGAGTGGTACTCAATCAAAGAAACACACAGTCCCCCATACAAACTAATTATGTCTGCAAGCAGACAGCTCTTAAAGAGACAGTACCAGAGGTTCTAAAAACACTCACTGATAAATGGCTTAAATGCCAAACACCATTCAGGCTTGGAGCATTCAAGCAAGCTCCTGGAAGTCTTTTGGGAACCCCCATTTGCAGGGGGGTTACACACGTCATTAGATAAGGGGCAATCTAAAATAGTATAAAAAGTATAGGTTAAAATTTTCACCACATTGATGCGATGCTGCTTTAAAAACAAAATGTCATTTAACAAAGAAAAATGCGTAGTTATGCACCTAGGCCTAAGGAAGCCCAATGAACCATATTATCTAAATGGTCTCAGACTAAAGGTAGTAGATACAGGAGGGATCTGGAAATTATGATACATAAACACCTAAAAATGAGTGACCACTGCAGACTAACTGCAAAGAAAGGGACTAGAATTATGCAATGCATCAAGAAGGCATTTGTGAACAAAAGGTAAAGTATTGTTATGCCCCTGTACAAATCATACAAAAGGACTGTACCAGATTACAGCTCCCCTCTTTTGGAACCCCCTTTATAGAAAGGATGTACGAACGTACGATTGTGCCAGCAGAAATAGACCACCCAGTCTATCTAAGTCTGCTCAAGTTTGCAGCTAGCAACCTTAGTTTGCAGCTACCCCACCCCTTCCCCTTTGTCATCCCAATGCTGCCGCCCACTTCCCCCACCCTAACTCTCCCCTGTTCCCTGTCCCATGGCCTTTTAAAGCTGATCACAGATGGCCACTACATTTGGTTTAGAAATACCACTGTAGACCTGGTAAGGATTAGGATCAAGAAAACAGAAACAACCACCGGGTTCGGTTTTCAAAGGCTGACACAGGGCTTGTATCAAGCCCTGCACTGAAACCATTTTGGCGCAGCTGTGCCAGACTCCTTTGCTGCAACTGCACCCGATTTTCTAGTGGTGGGCGCAGCTGTAACAGTTTCCTCAGTTTACGACCCATAGAAAGTGTCCCCCGAATGCCACAAGTTAGACCATGAAAAAGCTGGTCTAACTTTTGGCATCTGGTGTACAGGATTGAAAATCCCAGTCACCGGCCAGGAGAATGCTGCAAGTCATATGCAGGTGTGTGTTATGAGTTTTTTTATCATGCCCAGTACATCTATTTATTATACAGGACATATTACAAAACATATTAGACATTGGCCCCAGAACTGCAAGGATGTTTTTTCTTTCTTGTTCCCCACTAGTTCAGGGGACGTACTGCTTTCTTCAATACAACAGTTCATGCTAGCAGCACTGGGACTTACAAGCGCTGCAGGCGCTTAGCTTCACATAAGTAGTCCAATGTAAGTTACATTCCCTCTATATGGAGAGATATTCTGGCCCCTTGCTTGCCCATAATTCAGACTTCTGGGGCAAAACAACTCAGGGGCTTGACTGGATTTAGGCATTACAACTGCCTATACTTAGCACCCGAGACAGGAAAAGAAACACAGAGGGGAAAGAACAGTAGATAGATACTTTGGTAGGTGGCCACCCTACCAAAGTAGAAAGGTGAATATTAGTAGAAAAGAAAATTAAATGTTGCTGCAGCAGGCTTTAGAAAAGGAAATGATAAGGAAATGTCCCAGGGTGCATTCAGAATTGGGGCTCAACACTGCCACATACATGTTTTATTTTATAATAACTGGTGCAAGGTGTCTGGCTTTTACTCAACACTACTCATTTTAAATGTCATACCACTACTGCAGAATAACCTCAAACGTCTGTGCCTGGCCACGTCACTGAAGTCACAGCTCCAATAGTTAATGCTGACACTAGCAAAATAGCATCAACAATTATTTGTTTCAAAACTTTAAATTTATATAGTCAGTAGACAGAAGCCCCCATGCAGCACCGATATACTCCCATTTCCCTACCTGGTTGTGCCGTCATCAAGTCCATAAATGGACAACACTAGATTGGAGAGTGTCAGAGTGGAAGCAATGTAACGCAAGACTGTTTTTTATTTATTGAGAGCAACGTTGGAGAACGCTGTCTGATCGGTGCAACTATGATTACTTCAGACAGTTGAAAAGTTCTCTTGTGACACAGCACCAGGGAAAATATGTTTATCCCCGCTTGTAGTAAGTGAGCGAGACAGTGGAGCACAAGCCTGCAAAAGCCGCAATAACTCAGTGTGATGTCACACCAGGTTATTATGACTTTTGAAAAGTATCTGAAGTGAGCTGATACAGTGGGTTACCAGTTATTATGTAACAATATCTCAAGAAAGGAAAAGTAAACCGCAAAGTATGAGCTTCTGATTAGTTTTCAACCCACTACATTTCTTTTGCCCCACATTTTTTATGCCAGCAGATCCAATCTGACTCACATTTCAAACCCACTGACACTGTCACTGCTGCTGTCTATGCCACATGTAAGAGAAAACCATTCTAAGCTAAGTCAAGCAAAGTACTGTAACAAGTAATTAAGTTTAAAATCAGATGTCTTACATTCATTTTTATCTGGTTCTGCGTTCTTGGGTTCTGGGTCATAGCTCGTATCAACCTCTCCTTTCATTACTATATCAACATAGTGGTAATTCTCTTCTAATTTGATTGCATTTACAACTGATGCAAAACAAACGTTCTTCAGATGAAGCCCTGCTTCTTCCAGTGCTTCTCTTTGTGCACACTCCTCCCAGCTTTCACTGAAAAAAATGAATTCATATTACTATGAACACTTAAAGATACGTGTGGTATTTCTATCTAGCAGAAAAAAGTACCCAAATTGAAAAGCCAAAAAAAAGAAAACTGTTTATTTTGTTAACCAGGTAAAACCTACAGCATAATTGATCCGAACACTTTATAACCAATATAACACATAACAGACAGCTGGCCCTGTGGCATGGAGGGTGGAGGCATTGAATGCCTTACCTCCCGGCATGCCAGTGACCCATGTTCAGGAACCCAGACAGGTCGCTGCGGGGCTGGCAGAGTGGGAGAGGATTAAGCATCCCAGGAACTGCTCTCTCCCGGGGTGGGTTGGCCAGCCAACTCAGCCTTTCACTGCCGCTGGGTGGAGGCCTGGTGGGAGTGCAGGCAATGAGAGACTCAAAGGGAGGGGCCATGGTTCAGCAGGGTGTGTACAACTCCACATGCACATCCTGACATGCTGCTGTGGCAGGAGTGCCTGGGAGAAAACGGAAAAAGGGACCTGAAGGCGGGCCACTGCTCTGTTCACCTCCTTGGGCCCGCGCCACCACCTGGATGCTTGAAGCAGCTCTGGATTATGGACCTGTTGGGGATGATGGCCCTCCCTTTCCAGCCCTGCCACAGGGGAAAATCTGTGGAGGTCTCACTCCAGGTAGGTCTGGGGGAGGCAGCTGCCCGCTGAGGGGGTGGGACAGATGTGGGGTCTCTGAAGGGGTAAAAAGCTATATGGAGAAAATATTGTACGTAATAAACAATGATACACATAACGTCATCAAATGCAATTACATTTATGAATATCAATAAGGTACAATTTCATACTGCGTTTAAAAGTACTATAGGTGCAACACTTTAAAGGGACACTGCCAACCCCCTTAGACCTCAAAATATCTCTAGTTATAGTTGCTTACATTCTGTAAAGATTGCTGATGCATCTGGCTATATGATTCTGCTTCCTTTTTACCTTTTTAAAAGTGAAACACAGAATGCCAACCATTCTGTTATCACACAAAAACAGGTTTGTTTACACTTCTTGACTAACTTCCACTGCATCCTTCTTGGACTTGGGAACACCCCCACACAGTCTTGCTACTCATAATGCGGTGGGGGGAGAGGAGAATACTGCATCATGAGTGGCTGCACTTTTTGGGGGTGTTCCCCATATTCAGGATGTATGACATAAGAGTTAGAAACATAGAAAGATAGGTGATGGGAGAAGGAGATCAAAGGTCCATCAAGCCTGTCCTTGTGATCCCGAGATCCTAGGTGATCCTGGGTCCTAGCTGGTAGATTACCTTGCAGATTTGATTCTAGCGTACTCCTTATCCCAACCCTTTTGAATGCTGATACTAGTTCCTACCACCTCCGCAGGTAGTTTGTTCCATGGCTCCACAATCCTTTCTGAGAAACAGTGCTTCCTAAGGTCTCTCCTGAAACTCCCACCTCTCAGTTTCCATCCATTCCCCTTGGGTTTGAGTTGGGAACCTTGGTTAATAGTTCGGTGTAGGGTACTGAATTTAACCCCTTGATGTACTTAAAGGGTTCCATCATATCCCCACTTTCTCTCCTAGATTCAAGTGAGTACATGTTTAATGCCTACAGCCGCCCCTTGTACGGCAGCCCCTGAAGCCCCTGTATCACTTTGGTTGCCCTTCTCTGAATGGTCTCTATCCTGTCCCTATCCTTAAGGTATGGTCTCCAAAAACGGTATGCAGTATTCCAAATGGGGTTTCATCATAGATCTGTACAGTGGAAGTATCACTTCCCTGTGCCTACTGTCAAATCCTCTCTCTATGCAACCCAGCATTTTGTTGGCCCTACTATATGCTGCATTGCATTGGCTGGTTTAAGGGTGTCACCAATAATAACTCCTAGGTCCCGTTCCTCTTTTGAGTCATCGAGTTTCACCTCATTTAGCCAAAAGGCTGTTCTAGGGTTATTCCTGCCAATATGCATCACTTTACATTTCTTGGCATTAAATTTTAGCTGCCAAATATTAAGGGGATACGTGATGAGCAGTCATTCGATAGCGGATACATCAGTATGAGTGGCAAGTGAGCTTGGGGTTATCACGAGTGATTAAATGCCTAGCTCACTTGCCACGAGTGCTGATATATCCACTATTGAATGACTGCCCATCATGTATCCCTTTTATACAATAGGGCCTTTTTTGGTATGGTTTGTTTTTGAAGAATGTATGTGGTACCAGTGTTTTTTTCTGTTGTTGTTCTTTCCAGGCATTTGGCTGCTCAGATGTCTGACGTAGAGAGGGTACTGATATTTTCAGCTGATGTGTACACAGTATAGATATCTGGTAGCTTTTCTCACTGTGTACACGTCAGCATGCTGATATCAGTATGCGGTGAGAATACAACTATATATGTAGGAGCATACCAGTTCACCCCTAATGTATAACAGACCATTGATCTAACCTTTACAAATCCTTTTGTGCAATTCTCACTGCTTCTTCGCCATCCACCCTTCCCCCTAGTTTAGTGTTGTCCGTGAACAGCACAATCTTGCCCTCGATACCTACTCCTTCATCGCTGATGAACACATTAAGCAGAATTGGGCCTAAGATCGAGCCCTGTGGGACCCCACTTGTCACTTCTCCCTCTTCCGACATCTCCCCATTGACCACCATCCATTGCCTCCTTCCATCCAACCAGTTTCTCACCTACTTAACGATGCAGCTTGCTTTGCCCAGATCCCCTAGCTTCTTCAGCAAGCCAGGGTATTAAATAACCTGAAAAAACTGATTAGCAGTTTTACACGTAAAAGTGCTAATCAGCTGTAAAAATGCATATCACTTGACACAGAATGGGTAGCATATTTTAAAAATATATATAATTTTATTAATTTTCTCCACGGTGCCATAGACTCACTGAAAAAAAAACGATTAGCAGTCTCCTGTTTTGCATTTTTGGAAATGGTTAGCATTACTCACTGTTTTGCGTTGCGTTTTGCTATGCTGTACCAACTATTTAAAATCCTGCAAGTGTTTGTGTGATACTGAATCAAAGGCTTTGCTGAAGTCAGAATAGAGGAGGTCCACTGGCCAGCCGCTATCCACTTCCCCAGGTACCCAATCAAAGAAAGCAATCAGGTTTGTCTGGCATAACCCGCCTGTAATAAAAACCGTGTTGTTTGTCGTCCTGTAGGCCATGCTTATCCAAGTAGTCTACTTGGTCTTGTTTAATCAGGACCTTCATTTGCCTTCCTAGCACTGATGTAATGCCAACCGGCCTGTAGTTACTGGCCTCTTCCCTGCTACCACCCTTATGCAGAGGCACCACATCGGTTCTTTTCCAGTCATTAGGTACGACTCTCGTCTGGCGGGAACGGTTAAACAGGTGTGCTAAGGGGTCTGCTAACTCACTCAGTAGCTCCTTAATTATCTCAGATGTATTCCATCTAGATCAGGAGATTTGTTGATCTTTAAACATTCAAGCACCTCTCAGACCCTGCCTGCAGTAATACGCAGTAATACTTGGTGTTTTCATTTTTGGCACTCCCCTGCTGTGTGCTGTAATGCCACAGTCAGGCATTGGGCCACTGTGTTCTCTGGTGAACACTAAACAGAAGTACTTGTTCAAAATGGTGGCGTTCTGCCTGTCCTCTTCCACCTATCCTATCTCCATCCCTGATTTTAACTACCCCTCCACCCTTTCTCTCTTCTTGCAAATATTTTAAAAACTGTTTGTTCCCTTCCCTGACACCTTTAGCTATTGGAAGTTCTGCAACCGCCTTTGCTCGTCTCACTGTTGACTGAGCCTCCTTATTCTTTGTTATGTATTCCTCCCATACATCGTTACCCAGCTTACTTTTGAAGTTGCGGAATGCTTCCCTCTTGACCCTAATTGCTGTCCTAACTTGACCCATGAACCAAATGGTGTGTGTGTGTCTTTTTTTTTTGGTCACTGTCCTTGTACGTGCCTTTATGGCCTCTGTGATGGTTGTTTTAATCATTCCCCAAATGTCTTCTACTACAAAATGTTGGTGGATCTTGGTTAGTTTTTCTCTTACTAGTCCCCTCATTTCATCAAAATGTGCCTCTGTGAAATTTAGGACTTCAGCCCTTGACTAGGATTTGACATCCTTCAGAGCTATTTGTTTTTCTTTTTTTGCATAATATGTTTATTAGAATTTTTAAACAAGTACATCAACAACCATACAGCACATTCCACTAGCTACTACTAAAACATTATAGAAAGTAAAAAAAATAAATACTAGTAACTCTATGTACACAGGTCCAGTTCATTTCAACACAAAGTTCTGTCATGAGTTAGGAAAATACTAATTTTAACATAAGTTCTAAAATGTCATACTCCACAGTGGTTTAGGCACTTCAAGGGTATCATACATTTAATCAAGACCCAGTACTGGCACATTATATATAAGAAGGGTCCGCCTATCTACATGGTAATCCTCATACTAGTGTAATCCATCCCTCAAAAGCTGAGCTTCCTCTGGTGATAACGAGGACAGAAAAGGGCTCCAGTTTAAGATAAAGCTCTTGACCTTACTCTTAACCATGAATGATAAACACTCAAGGGCTAGCATCTGGATAATAAGACTGTGCCACTGTGGGAATGTGAGCCCGGCACCAGAAACCCATGTATTAAGTATAAAGTGTCTGGCCAAGGTCAACAATACATGAATCCAGCTTGCCAAGAGTCCCCACCCCTCAAGACCCAGGTCCTCAATGCCAAAAAGGAGTAATAGGGGGTCCACTGGTATTTGGTGCCCAAGTAAATTGCCTACTACCCTAGCTATGTCCACCCAAAATATCTGTAAAGTTGGACAGGCCCAGAAATGGTGAAAATAAGATCCCATGTCCACTCCACACATCCCGCAGATCGGAGATACAGCAGGATTAAATCTGTGCACAATCAAAGAAGGACAGTAGAGTCTATGTGTAATAGATAACCCGCTATGGGACGTGTGGTCATGCTCTGATATATGCACGACTTGGTGTGCATTCAACCACCCAAAGCGGGCCTATATCAGTGCATGGTTGCATGCCCTGTAGTGGGTTATCTATCTTATAAAATGGCCACAAATATTGGTGGGGTGGGGGTGAGAAAAGTAGTCCCTGTCTGCATAAGTAATGTTTGATTTACTTTTGAGGTCAAATATTTTTTTTTTTTGGGGAGTAGTCCTGTCTGCATAAGTAAATATTTAATTCACTGTTGGTGATCTGGTTGACCCTGAGCCAACTGTGATAGATTTTATGTTATATGTCATATTTATCTGATTGATCCTGCCATGGTTTGTAAAGAGAAAGTGGTTTCAAACTGTATCTGGTTGATCCTGAAATTTTTCAGCTTTGTGGTTTAATGCTAAGCACTTTCATACTCCTAGTGTGGCATGGCCGAGTGGTCTTAACTCTGGTGATGGCTGTACTGTCAGATGTTTAAAATAAGGTATTTTATCTTTTAAAAAGTATGTAATTCCCTTTTGCACATCAGGTTAGTGAGATATTTGTTAGCGCAGCCATTGACTGTACAGAGAGGAGAGCGTGCAAGTCTGCGGCTTCAGAAGAGTAGACGCAAGCTGGAGCGAGCATTGCTATAGGAATGCTCCCTCCCGCTTGCGTCTTCCATTTTGAAGCTGTTGACTTGCTCGCTCTCCTATCTGTACAGTCGGTGACTTCGCTAACAAAAATCTCACTAACCTGAAGTGCAAAAGGGAATTATATACTTTTTTAAGACAAAATACCTTATTTTAAACACCTGACAGCACATACATACCCAGAATTAAGAACACTCGGTCACGCTACACTAGAGATATGAAAGCGAAAGTGCTTAGCGTTAAACCATAAAGGTGAAAATTGCAGTATCAACCAGATAAGTTTTTTTAATGTAACGTTTTGTTGAAAAACTAAAAAAAATTACGGCAGGATATATACAGTGTGGGAGAGGTATATTTATTTGCTTATGGCTGGGGATGCTCCTCTCTGGCAGCCTGTCTGTGCCAGGTCTGTGTGTGGCAGCCTGTCTGTGCCAAGTATGTGTGTGGCAGCCTGTGGCAGGTGTGGAGTGATCTCACTACTGGTGAGAAGGATGTGAGGGCTGGAAGGGGCTGGAAAGTAATTCAGGCATGCTGTCGTACTGGCAGGCGTGCAGTTGTTGTGAGATAATGCATGGTCATGTGACCTGTTTTATCCAATCAGGGAACTCAATTTTGAGTGATTTCTCTTACCCATTTTATAAATAAATTTATAGCAGAACTCTTTATATCTATTACAGATCAGTAAACCTTTATGCAGTCCCAAAATCATTGTCCAGTTTTCCTCATTAATGAAGATCCCTAAATCCTGTTCCCATAACAACTTAGTTTTGTATGTGAGATATGGTAAAAACTGTCTACTCAAACACACGGCCTTCTGTACCATTCCTTTGGGATCTCATCTGGCAGAGTATATGAGGTGCTCCACCTGCGCCAGTGGGATGTTAGTCCCTGGTTCTTTGTTCACCCTCCCACAATCTGTAGATAGTGAAAAAAATGATTATGAGGTAAACCAAGCTCTTTCTCTGGAGCTCCCTGAAGGAATATAAGCCATCCTTCCCAATTAAATGCTAGACACGCTTGAGCCCCTTGGACTCCCAGACACGGTACCCTCCGTTCTCCAAGCCTTGGATAAAGAATAGGTTGCTGGCAATAGAGAGCAGTAATGTTTGCTCCTCCTCCTCTTGCACCCTGACCAGGTGCCACATCTGCATCCAACTGTCCAAAACTGCAGACACCAGAAGGCAGGGTCTCCCCAGGCTCATATAGGTTTGACCATCCCTAGCCAGGTAGGCGGTTAACTGCCCAGGTATGCCCATCTCCTCCAGATCTATCCAACTTGCCTCTGGGGGCTAGGTAACCCAATCCTGAACATATCAGAACTGAGCTGCCAAATACTAGGCCCGAATATCTTGGAAATTAAGCCCTCCTCTTTTAGTAGCCACCTTAAGCCACTGAAGGTTAGCACGTGGCCTCTTGCCCTGTGTATAAATTCAGAGAAAGCTCTCTAATTTCTTAGTATCTAACTTGGTAGGGCCAATATGTATAAAACATATAGAAGCCAAACTTATATGACCAAGCCACGAAACGGAGTGGCCTCCATCTTCGTAACTCCTCCTCTATAGACCGAAACGGGGGTGTAATTAAGATGATACAGGGCTCCTAATTCCTTTCCCACATTGATGCCCAGGTACTTAAATGAGACCACAACCTCTTTCAGTCCCCAGCTATTATGCCTCAACCCACTTTCCCGGTTCACCAGGAACAACATTTTTGATTTACTCAAATTAAGTTTATAGCCAGAGAATTCGGCAAATTGGGAAATCAGGACCAGGAGTGGTGGCATAGACCCTTGCAGATCCGTCACATACAGCAGCATATCATCTGCATAAAGTGTCACCTTATGCATATGCCCCGACCTCCCAGCCACCCCCCTTATCTATGGGTTGTCCCTAATGCTCACTGCTAATGGCTCTATGGCAAAGATGAACAGTAAAGCAGTAAAGGGGAGAGGGGGCACCCCTGTCTTATTCCCCTATATAGGGAAAATTTTCCTGACAAGGAGCCGTTCACCAGGACAGAGGCTTCTGGGGACCTGTAGAGTATCCAGATCAGCTGCACGAAGCGGTCTCCAAGACCAAACCGATCCAGTACCTCAAACAGGTACTCCCATTCAATACGATCGAATGCCTTCTCAATGTTCATGGACAACACTGAAGTGTCTCCCTGACCGGAGAGGCGCCCCCCACAAAACTGAGCAATTTTCTCATGTCATGATAGGAAAGGTGACCCTGCACAAATTCGGTCTGGTCCGGGTGAACCAGCTCTAGGAGCAACTGGTCCAGAAGGTCCGCCACAACGTTCGCCAGAATCTTGAGATCACGATTAAGCAGTGAGATCGGGCAATATGAGGCACAATCTGACAGGTCCTTCCCTGGTTTTGGCAATGCACATATCACACCCTTGTAACAGGACTTAGGTAGTGCCCCCTCATCCCTTGCTTCTCAAAACACCTCCCATATAGACTCCAGCAAAGCACCTTGAAAGTGCTTTATAGTACTCTGCAGTAAAGCTGTCCGGCCCACTCGCCTTCCCCCTCTTCAGATCCTGGCGGACATCGTCCTTTGTGATCTCCATCCTCAAGCTCTCCTGCTGTGCCTCTGATAGTCTAGGGAGTTTCACTCCATCAAGGAATGCCCGTGCCAAGTCCAGCTTCCCCACACAACCAGCCTTGTATAGGGTATGGTAAAAGTTACAAAACTGCTCTCTAATCTATTTACTATTCTGAATTATGACTCTCTTCGTGTCCCGGATTACAGATTCATGTGTCAGACCCTTCCTGCCCCAAATTAAATTAATTAATAAGGGTCCCGGTTTAGTACCCCAATCGTAAAACTTATTTTTAATAAAGAACTATGAGTTCCGGGCCTCAGCCATTAATGGACCATTTAGGGCATCCCTTGCAGTAGTTAGCTGCTGAAGACAATCTCCCTGCTCCCCCTTACCTACCCTTTGTTCAAGATCCTTTATCTGCTTTTCCAAATTTGGCCTTTTTTCATTTTGCTCTTTTTTATATTTGGCAACAAAATTTTATTATTGCCCCCCAAAAAAACACTACTGGGGGTGGTAGCCTTATTTTCTTCCCAATAAAGCTTCCACTGTTCCGTCAAATACTCCTTGAATCCCTCCCTTCCCTACAGGTAGGTAGGAAATTTCCATGGTGGGGGTCCATCCCTCTCTCTGGCCATCCCCAGGGTCAAAATCACCATTGCATGATCAGAGATTTGGATGGGGCTGTGCTTCACATCTACCAGCCTGGAGTACCAACTTCTCGGGATATAAATCTATACATGACCACGTTTTATGAGGGTTAGAATAGAAAGTAAACTCTTTCCCCTTTTGGTTGCCCGTTCTCCCGCTGTCCGTAAGGTCTAAATCATTTATACCCAACTGCCATTGTGTCATAGCACCCTTTTCCCTCCCCCTTCCCTCCGAGTGATCAAGAGTTGGATCCATGATGGTGTTCAGGTCACCCCCAACACCAGACCAGGGAACTGCTCCCCGACTATGACATCTAAAAGGGATTGGTAGAAAAGGGGATCCCAAACCACCGGAGCATAAATGCTAGCAAATGTCATACGCTCTTCCACCAGCTCCCCCTCCACAAAAACGTATCTCCCTTCTCATGGATCCACCACCACTCGTTTAACCTGGAAAGGGAGGTACATATTTATTAATATTGCTGCCCCTCTTTTTTGCGAGAAGGAAGTTGCATAACATGCACCAACTCCCCCCCCCCAACAAGTTTCTGGTGTTCCACAGCCATTAGGTATGTCTCCTGTAACGGGGCCACCTGAGCATCTGATGTTTTTAAGGCCTTTAACAGACTGGTACACTTTATCAGAGAGGAAAATCCCCTAATGTTTCATGAAATAACAGTAAGATTCTCTTCAGGGCTATTTTAAACCAAACTGAGTTGTGGGCGCTATTCGCCAGCAGCTCCCCAACTCTGACTACCTCAATATTTTCTGAGTTAGTGAGGACCACATCCAAGAGGTTGTTCTGCTTAGTTGGATCGGTGACTAACTGTGTGAGAAAGCAAATCCTGTAAGGCTTCTGCCACTGAGTGATTCCTTGATGATCTAGCCACCTGGATGCCCCAGTCCACATCTGGCATGTTAAGGTCACCCACTACCACTAGTTCTCCTTTTAGTGACATTTCTTTGATTTCCACCAAAAGCTCTTATCCTTGTCCTCTGCTTGGTTCGATGGTCTATATACTACCCCAAACTGTTGTTTTTTTCCCTGAGGATGAACTAAGCTGAACCACACGGATTCCACTCCTTTTCTAAGGCTCATTTCACAGGATGTGGCCTCTATCTCCTCCTTAACTTAGAGTGCTTCCCCCATCCCTTGACACCCCTCCTGTCTTTCCTAAAGAGCATGTACCCAGGGGCTGCGAGATCCAGTCATTGTTGTCAGATGCCCAGGTCTCTGTGACTGCCACAAGATCCATACAGGACTCCGCCATCCATGCCTGAAAGTTGCTCATCTTGTTACCCAGGCTTCTGGATTTAATGCACATCCCTGTCTACGAGCCTGTGGCTGAATTGCTGCTTCTTCCACTTGGTAAATTCTAGTGTTTCACATTACCCTGAACCCTTTTTCGGTTCTTCAGCACCTTTTTATGCTTATTCTGGTTGTACCTGTGGTGTGATTCTGTATGTCTTGATTATGGGGGAGTGGCAACTAAGTTCCCATCTTCTAAACTATCGCTAATAGGTTTCCTTGCGCCATACTCCCCTTTGCCTAGTTTAAACGCCTGAGGTGAACGTCGAACTTCTGCCCTAATGCACTCGTTCCTTGTCTAAGTGACGTTCGTCCAGCTTGAATAGTCTTCTAGCCCAGAAGCTCCCACAGTTGCCTATGACACGGTGACCTTTTTCCATGTACCATTTCTGTAACCAATGGTTGGAATCCTTGCTTTCCTCCTCCCTGATCCTGTTTGTGTCGACACCTTTTCCCCATACTGGAAGGATCTCTGAGAAGGTTAGTGAAGCTGTCCATACTTCCAGTCGCTCCCCAACTTTCTGAAGTTTAGCTTGACTTCCTCCACTGTCTGGTTCATTATGTTGTTGGTTGATCAAAGATTTAAAACAAAATGAGGCTGGGTACAAGTACACTATTACCATTTATAAAACAGGTAGGGGAAATCCTGTATTTTGATTGGTTGCTAGCTGTGCGTTAGACGTGTCTAATGCATGGCTAGCAACAAGTTCAGGTAATCACAGCCATTTTTTAAAACAAACTCTGGCCAGAGCCGATAGGGCTGTGATAAGCTGCCAAGTGAGCAAAGTTACATGTGTGCGTAGAAATTATTGAACGCCCAGGTGTAACTTGCCCATTTTTGGAGGTGTTGCACCAAATTTTCAACATGGTCTTTTCGGGAGCCCTCCTCATGAAGAGTGACAGTGTCATTTTGTTGACTAGTCCTGAAAGGTGATTTCGTAGAGTGGCCATACCATTCTGTACTACAGGTATGAATACATGTTTTAGGCAGGATGTGATCAATGACAGCTGTACTGTTAAAAGGAGGTGTTCAAAAATGGCAATTTTGAAAATGTGAGTAAAAACATTAAAAATTGGCAAAGTTAGAAGCGTGCATAGAAACTGCATAATGCACGCTTGTAATGGAGTCATTTTTTGGAATTTTTTCACCAAATTTGCAATATGGGCTTTTTGTGACCCCACCTCATGAACAGTAGCACTGTCATTGCATGAACTGGTCCTGAAAGGTGATTCCGCACAGTGACCGCGAAATCATCTTTTGGGACCAAGCAGCGAAATGACAGTGAAAGTTTTGATGAGGAGGGGTCCCAAGAACCCCATGCTTAAAATTTGGGGCCAAAATTCAAAAAAATGCCTGAATTATCAACCGTAAGTTGAAAACCCCATTGAATGGCATTATAGCACCCTTACCTTTGATTCTTCAGTTTGCGGTTCAGTTTTGAAGAGTGCAGACGTGTCCCAGTCCGGAGAAGATCACAGTGCCAACCTCTGGATGTAATAATTGGATAAGGGTGTGTGTGTGTGTGGGGGGGGAGGTGGGTGCTCAGTGGGAAGGTGGGGATAGGTGAGGGGGACTGGGGCAACGATGAGGGACTGTTTTTCTTTTTTTACAGATAAAATAAAACATCGGAGGACTGTTTCTTTATTTACAGAGAAAAAAAACCCAGACATTTTGGCACACTGGGGTGGGCTCCCAGTGTGCCACATGAATTGGGGGGGTACATGACACTGACACAGGGATTGGGCACCCCGCTGTCGGCAGGGGAGAAAAATACATTTGGGCACACTGGGGAGGGTGCCACATGAGTGTGTGGGGGGCTACATAATGCCGACATAAGGATTGGGGACTCTGATGTTGCAGGGAAAAAAATACATTTGGGCACACTGGGGTGGGCTTCCAGTGTGCAACATGAGGAGGGGGTATTACATAATGCCGACATGGGGTCTGGGGGCCCTGATGTCAGCAGGGAAAAAAATAAATTTGGGCACACTGGGGTGGGCTCCCAGTGTGCCGCATGAGTGGGGGGGGGGGGGTGCCACATAATACTGACAGAGGGATTGGGGTCCCTGATGTCAGCGTGGGTTTCCTTTGTTGCTGGTGCTGGCGGCGACATAACTGCACAAGCATGGCAGTCGTGCATGTGCAGTTGTGGTGAATGGCATTTTGCCATTCACAAAATGATGGTGCCAGCAGAACTGCGCATGCGCAGTTCATGCTCTGGAATGTGGAAGTAACAGCTAAAATAGTGTGGCTGTTATTCCATAGCGGCCAATCATGGCGGAGGGTTTCAAGCTCTGTTGGGCTTGCAGAAGGATACTTCCAAAACTCCAATGGAAGTTTCCATGATCAGCCATTTTTTGAGCTACTGAGCGAGCCCAAAATGGCTGTAGGCTCCACCCACAGCCCTAAAACAGGTATTAAGGGCCAAATGGAATGTTCATTTTTGAATCACTGCCATTTTGTTGACCACTAACCATGAAAAATTACAGCCGCTATTGCTTCCTAGATTTTTCAATCAAACTCCCTGTCAATACTTATTAACACTCCACACAGATTACTTTGTTTTTTTAATTCACTTTCCACAGCCACCATGCCATCATTTACTCCCTTATTAGCGTAGCTAGCTCACACTGTCTGTTTCATCGGAGTAGCTTCCCTCCAGCTGTACACTCGCTCGATCACTCGCTCCCTGGCTCAGATTTGAAAAAACTGAGCTCTGTGATCACACACTGCTTGCCAATCAATTGTAGGATGTCAGAAAACCTCGTAATGAAACACTCCCCATAAATGACTTTTTTTTTAAATTCGCTTTCCCCACCCGCCATGCCATCAATCACTCCCTTATTTGCTTAGTTAGCTCACACTGACTGTTTCACTGTAGCAGCTTCCCTGCAGCTGTACACTCGCTCCCTGGCTCCGACTGGAAAACTGAGCTCTGCGCTCACATTCTTCTTGATACTCACTCGTAGGATCTCACATAGGGTAAATAAAAAAACAAAACAACTAAATACCCGCATCTCCATAAGGGACGCTGTAACAACATGCTCCTTGCTTGTCACCCACCTGCTTGCCTTTCCTCCCGACTGCCGGCTCCGCTTGTTA